>VXBL01002117.1:296862-343849 GCA_013400195.1 Aramus guarauna | reverse complement strand
CCGAGCGGGCGGCGGCGGCGGGACGCGGTGCGGTGCGTGTCCCGGGATCGGGCGACGGGGCAAGGAGCTGGGGCCGGCAGGGAGCGCGACTGCCCGGTGCTCGGCCCCGCGAGAGCCGTCCCGCTGCCCAGGTCCTCCCTGCACGGTGCTCCGTGCCGCTCCGGCGGCACGAACGGCTGCGGTAGCGTCGGCCCGGGCTGCGGGAAGGGGATTAGCCCCGAGGCGCTGCTGGGTCTCGCGGAGGGAGGAAGAAACGTAAAGGGGCCAGCGCACCTGCTGCTCTTCACCTTCTGGGGTTCGTGCTGTAGCTAAACGATGGTAAAAAAAAAAAAAATCAAATAGCATCCCCTATCTGCCATGCCATTTGCAGATTTGGTTTTTTTTCCAAAACACAGCTTTAAAGTTGTTAAATTGAGTTCCACAACGTAGCTTTCATTGTAACAGTGTAGAAAACTCTTTATTTCAACGCTACTTTGCAGCTGGGACCCTACTGCCCGTTGAACACTTGTCTGCATTTCCCTGTCGCTTCACACCATACACAGGAACTCTGTCACTTAAGAAGCTGTAAGACTGCAGAGCTTGAGTTTGTCGGACACTTCAAACAGGTACCGAAAGCAGCCTCACGTCTGTCTTGCGGCTCGACATCGACAGGAAAACGGGGTGCGTGCTGTGGTGAGGCAGCTAAACCTCAACAATTACAGCAATCCTTCCACGCCACTTCCACAGCCACCCGGGAGGTCGGACGCAGACTTGATCCCTGTTCTTAACAGGAATCGAATTAGCATGACAAGTTCCCGTCTAGAGGCAGGGGAACGAGGGAAGGAGCATGTCTGCATTGAAACAGTGTTTATATGGCAAAAGCCAGCGGTCAGGCGGTGACCCAAGGCAGAAGAAAAGGAAAGGGGAAGTGAAGCAACTCAGACAAGACGAGGAAAGCTCTCCCCAAGTACTGGTTCCATGTTGTGAACAGGCCAAATCCTGTGCTTTGAAAACAGAGGGCGTAGGGAAGTCAAACATCTTAAACATTACCCCTCCCCCCGATGCAGTCTGACCTAACACCTCGATTTTGTTGTTTGCTGCATTTCAGAACACAACATGACACCCAGACGTGGTAACTGTTTTACCAGTAGCCTCCATCACAAGCTTTCCTTCAACAGAAAACAACTTTTGAGGTCATTTGCAGCCAAGAAAAGTTATAAATGCATTTCTGCTGCAGAGAAGGTAAGGCAATAACAGATGTTTTGCCAGAAAATTATGAGCCACCAATCAAGGTCAACCTGTGCTTTTCCTCCTGATGGTCCCCATCATTCCTGATAAAAAGTTTCTTGGTGTATAATAATCTTACGTTGGTACTAAAATAATTTAACCCAGATGAGTTAATAGTGAATTTACCAGAATCCTACTTTACCAGCAACCAAGGTACCTTCAGTGGGCAAAGGGGAATACGCGTTCACAGGCAAAAAAGGCGAGAAGCCGTATAGTACTCGACGTTGGCCCTGTCTGTCCTGCCCGCAAGAGCATAAGGAGGCACCAAGTATCAGCAGTGACAGTACGGCTTTTTAAAAGCCTCCTTCCCTCTGCTTCTGGGAGGCAAAGTTTCAGGGACATTTATCATTAGAGGTAACTTTTTTGTTTGTTTATAATCAGGTTTTGTAAGGTATCTAAAGAATTTGGAAGTACTGTGAGAGCCACATCTCCAGCTACATCAGGCAGAGTGTATTGTTTATGTGAAGGCTGACTATGACTACTACCTGTATGCAGAGCTAAGGAAGACATTACTAGCTAGATCATGGCAAAAGAGCACACTGCACCAACATCAGCGACAGCTGCCGCGTAGATTATGACAGATCTTGCAGTACGCGTGTGTCAATACCTCCACTTCGGTTCTGCTTGTTAAACACACCATTGTCCCCTCCCTGCAGTGCCTGTTAGCAATACAACTACTCTGTAAAGAGGGAACAGGTTTTTAACTGAACTTAGCTAGCGTGGATTTCTATTTTCCCCTCCAAAAAAACAGCCTCAATATAAGCCCCACTGCTCCAGTACCAGAGAGCAAAGGCTCATCTAAACATTCCACTTTTGTCACAGTAAGCGCCTCGTTCCGTTGGTTTCATTGTGGCAGTACACAGGGGAAAATGAAAAGCACTAAGTTTAACGTGGTTCTATCAACATTAAGTTTGTGCACTCTCTTTGAAACATTGTGAAGGTTTTTTGTTGCAAATTTACTGGATTAAGTGATGTCACGTAAAAAAAGACAGAATCAAAACCAAGCGTACATCTCTGGCCTTTATAGTAAAGCAGCATAGGATCAACAGCTCTAACTGTCCGACACCATGACTTTCACCATCCCTTCCATAACAGTCTTTCCACTTTCTTTGACTTTACATGATACTGAAATGTGTGCAATAGAACCCTTCAGTCGTTTGACTTCGGCAGCAGCTATGACTTCTTCACCAGTATACAAAGGAGCTGGAAATCGGATCTCCTGAGAAAGAAACACACAACCTTGACCGGGCATTTTAGTACCCAGAACTGCAGAAATAAGTCCATTGATCAAAACTCCATGCACAATAGTTCTCCCAAACCTAGATTTCTTTGCAAAATCTTCATTTAAATGCAAAGGATTTGTGTCACCTGTTAAATCAGAAAAAGTAACAACATCATTCTGTGTAAAAGCTTTCCTAAGCTCAGCTTTGTCTCCAACTTCTATGTGTAAACGCTGAGGGAAAGGACGTCCAGGCAGTGAGTTGATAATTGTTAGCTTTGTCAAGGCTCTTTGTCGGAAATCCCCTCCAAAAATTCCATACCTGAAGGGCTGCAACATCTCAAGTAACTTCTGCTTTGTACAAGCAAACCAACACGTGCATTCAGTCCAAGACTAGTTCTCTGCTGTTCCCAGATAATGCAAGAAGAAACGGAGATGTCTAGTTTGGGGGAAAACAAAAACAAAGCAAGAAACAAACTAAAGCATTTAAAAAAAAATAAACAAAATACCATCAAATGCACTTGAAGTTGAAAATACTTAAATTCCCCTTTTACAAAAAGACAAAAAACTTAGAGCTATGCCCAAGCAGCTTTTTGTTTAGCCATTGCTTTGGAGACAAAGAATTCTTGGAACTCATTTTATTAAGCAGCATCCTCAGGAAAAAATAAGCTCTGGAAGTGCATGTTCGTGTATGCATTTTTAGATGAGGTCAGTTGACAGTGACTTCTAGAAATGGAAGAAATGGGGTAGCAAAAATGAAAGATTGGACCAAGGTGTGGACCAAGAACAAAACCTTCCAGAAATTATTTTCTCGCAGATGTATTAATGAGATCAGGACTTCTCATTGGAATGAGACCAGAAAGCAATGAGACAGCAACTACTGTCACACTTTACAAGATTCATTATGAAATAAGAATAGCTTACACACAGGCCTACACACCGGCACTGAAAAGCATTTCACACCCAAACCAAGACATCTTTACATCTAGACCATCTTTCTATGAAGAGGAAGAGTACCCAGCTAGCCAGGCAACCTGGGAACAAGAACTGACGTTTGGGGGAAGCCATCCAGCCCCCGCAGGGCTTTACCTGCAGCACTCGAAAGGCACACCTCCTGTTCTGGTAGAAGCCCAGCAACGTTAAGGCACTCCACAGCTTGACAAGGCCACTAAGTAAAAAGAAAATTAAATGTATTCATAAAAATTGTTTTTCTCAGTTTTCCTACAGCATAAACTTCTTAAATAACAACATTATATAAAGAGTAACGAAACCTTAACTGAGTTTAACAGCAAGGAATTTCATCAATGAGTTCTAGTAGCGACACTGCCCTGAAGGGTTATTGCAACAACTGCAGTCTTTTATCCTTGACACACAGAGAGATGTACTTTCGCTTTACCAGACCTGTTCTTGTTCTCTCTGGACATTTAAGCTCCTTCCCCTAAATCACCTGCAGTTGTCTTCACCATTTAAATCCAGTAACCATTCTCATCTTTATTACAGAAAGAGATTTAAAGCAACGTACTTCAATGGTGCTTAGTTCCTGTTCTGTTTTAAAGCAGGAATAATGTACTGAGACATGTAAGTTACCAAATCTTAGTGAATTTTTGTTTATTTTCTGCATACTGGATGCAGATGTCTGCAAGTTCAGCTTAATTCTTCAAAGACCATAGCTTAAGAGTTCTGTTTTCTTATGAAAAATATTTTCATGGCAGTACCTGAAGTGTGTACCTACTGCACCTTACCTGCTAATAACTCTTAATATGGCAGACAGAGTTTTCTCCTCATATGTTAAGACATCAACAGGCAAAGCTGCTCCAACCTACGAAAAGATAAGTTATTGAAGAAGTACTATCCTATGCTTTTACAGTGGTTTATAAGCAAACGAATTCAGCGCCAGCACACGATGTTATTAAACGTGTTATAGTTACGCTCAAGTCTCCGCCGAGCGTTTCAGCTACACCGCCACGGGATTTCACACAGCTCCCTCCCTCTCAGAGCTCTTTAGTTCTACGTTACAGCTGGGGACGCAGCGGTGAGGTCACTTGCTGAAAGTCACCCAGCAATACCATCGACACAGCAAGAACAGCACCGCGGACCTCCCCACCCAAGAAACTGTTCCCTTCCCGTACTTCTCCCTTTAAACCCTCGCTACAGCGAAACCATCGATACCTCAAATTCTAAAAGCCAAACACGCGGGAGCCCCTTGACGACAGACACCAAGACAAAACGTACGATCCCCGCTTCGTTAGGGGCGCGTTACAACACGGGCTGGAGAGCAGGGAACAGGTTAACGGAGAGGGAAAGCGAAGACGCTTGTCCTGCCTCCGCACGCCCAGGCCCCCCGCCTGCCGCTTCAGCTGGGCCACCCTCCCGCTCAGCCACCGCTCCCCGGCCGGACGGGCCGACCCCGGGGGGGGCAGAACCCACAGAAACCCCACCGCGGGCACGCCGGCCGCTCCCGCAAGGCGCTCCTGGGCCCAGCCCGAAGACGCCGGTGGAGTGAAGAAGCCCGGCCCCGGCCCCGGCGCACCTCTCCGTGCAGCTCCCTCAGCGCCGACACCACCAGCTGCTTGAACTGCGCGACGCTGGGCCGGGCCCCGCCGTCCGGCAGCTCCCTGCGGGGAAGCAGAGCAGAGGGCAGGCTGGGCACGGGCACGGGCACGCACACACGCACGGGCACGCACGCACGCACGCACACGCACGCACGCACACACGCACACACGCAGGCTCTCACTCACAGGCGGACACGCAGGTAGTGGTACTCCGCGGCGCTCCGCAGCACCCGCCGCTCGAAGGTGGCGGCCGGCGGCTCCGCTCGCGCCATTCGCCCTCCAGGCCTCGCCCCGCCGCGCGACCCCGCCCAGCCAATGGCGGCGCGGAACCGCCCGGTCTTCTACGGCGGCCTCGCGGGGTCAAGCTCGGCGTCGCCATGGCGACAGGGCGGTGCCAACGTCTGCGGGCGGGAGGCGCCCGGTGGCAGCGCGTCCCCTCAAGCCCGGCCGGGCTCTGCCCCCACGTCCCGTAGCGGCCGCCGACTGCCCCGAGGCCTCTCCGTTCCGCCAGAGCGGCTGCTGGGCAAGGCCAGCGCTAGGCACTGCTTCAGCCGCGGCCTCGGGACGGCCGGGGGGAGCCGCCGGCCTCGGGCACAGCAGCGCTCTGCCGGGCAGGCTGGAAGTTCCCGGTTACGCCGTCGAGGAGAGCAGCCGGTGGAGGGAGCCCCGTTGCTCGGGTCGGTGCTTGACCTCGCAGCCCTGCGCCCTCAGGCCGGGCCTGTGCCCAGAGCCCCCAGCCCCGCCTGTGGGAAAGCCGAGCTTAGCCTTCGCGGGGTGAGAAAGGCAACACGCAGTCTGTGGGTCTGAAATTAATGCCTGGGAAGCGAGGGGAACAGATGGTGTTTCCGAGTGCTACACGGGAGCTTTTAGCTTCAGAAAGACAAATATTGAACACTCTGCAGTAAACACGCAGCTGGAGAGGGGCTAGCAGAGATGCTCCCTCGCTTCCCCTTTAAACAAATTATGCTGGTCCTGATGCAGTTCCTGGTGGAGCGTGTCGCCTGGCACCGTACGCACCACAGGCATTGTGTTATCCTAACACCTATTTTGTGGTACACACAGCTGGAACAGATTTGAGAAGTACACAGAAGTAGGCTGGCAGCACATCTTTGCATCTCACTGGTCAACGCCGGTTGAGGAGATAAAATACCACAATTTCAGTACCAGCATGAATCCTTGTAGCTGATCTGAGATTGGTGTGAAAAACATCTTTCACAAAGAGGAAAAAGGATGGAAGTGTCTTTGCCAAAATGATGAAACATCTTGTGCCAGGCCTGAACTTTTTTTTTTTTTTTTTAAAAAGAAGTAAGATTCTATAAAGGTTTATCCAGGAATTAATATTGACCCCAGCAGGGTAACACTGCAATAGCCTAATACCCATCTGACACACTTGAGTTAGGGCCCAAATCGCACCATTCACCTTTCCCATCAAGCTGCTCAGTCTGTGCAGAGGAACTTCAGAGTTCAAGATGTTTTCCCTCTATTTGGATTCGGGGTTTTGTTTCTGCCCCAGGTGTTTGGCAAGCTTCGGACCTGAGCCCCAGCGCACTGGCAGCCTACTCGTGTGCTGGGCTGCAAAGGGCTCATCTCCCTCCTTTATAGGCACCGAGCTGTTCTCACCTTCCTGCTGCTGTGGCACAAAGCCTGGAGACAGCCTATTTGTGTCAGCTAAAGCCTTTGGTGATTTTAAAGAGGTATTCATAAGAAAACAGCAACGTATCTCAGCCTCTTGGGGCAGGCTTTTCTATCTAGTCCACCCCTGCCTCAGATACTGTAAACATTCAGCAGAGCTGGGTTACAACCATTCAGAGAAAAAAAAAAAAAGTAAATAGTGCTGAAAGATTTCACACTCCCCCAAGCGGTCTATTCCAGCTGTCTTCCAGACAGATTTTTTTTTCAATGCTTAATCAGCAGCTTCCCTGCCACAACTTATGCCCTGTATTAATAGGCCTGTCCTAATCAATATGGGATCACTCCTCCTTGTTTGAATATTCCCTGCCCCCTCTCCCCTAGTCCTTCTTTCCATGGGAAAAGAAAAAAATAAATCCCAGTTTTTCCTTATTCATCTGTAAAATGTAATATTTTCTGATATTTATCATGCTGCTGCCCTCTGTCCCTTTCAGGTGTCAGCGTCATCTTTGAGCTAAAGTACCCAAAGCAGAAGTACCATATTCTGGCAGAGGCGCTCTCATCATCAGCCCCACAATCCCTCTGAACTACTCTCCCCCCAGCCTAATTTTAAAACTCTACATAAACGACTATGTGTTTAGAAACAAAACTTCAGCAAAAGCAAATATTGAACATTTGAACAGGCAACTTCACATGTACCAAGGTAATTTTCCTTCCACAACGTTAGTTAGGTTAAAAAAGGCATCTTGCCACATAAAATTCAGTAGCTCTAAGTGTAGACCAGCAAGAGACCTTCAGGAATATTGTGCTTCTCCTAGGAACTGAAAACCAGTTAGCACGGTGCTCAAACAATAAATCAGTTCTACAAAAATTTGGCAGACATATCAGAGCAGCCAGTTTTATTGGGAGCAACAATATCTACAGAAATTGGTATTACTTTTAAGATATTAGTAAAATTTTATCACCAAACAGCAAAACTTGGTGGTCGGGTAATGTATAAATCTCTTGGTTATTGCAAGAGGGCGAGCGCTGTTCTCCGTAAGGCTCTGATAACACAAGCAACAGTAACTCAGGCACTCCAGTAAATCCAGTTAGCTGCTGTGAAGTCCACTCCTGATGAAAGCACTAGGGGGTTGTGTCAGCTGCAGTGAGTCAATAAAGAGCACACACAGGATTGTACAGGAAGGCTGGACGCAACATGTCAGGTTTTTATTAACCAAAAGTGAAGCTGAACCCCACAGTGGTTTAACTTGTTAAAACCATGTTTTTATATGGCAGATATTTTTTCTTTTGTGTTCAACATTATAGCGCAAAACCAAACTTTGCAGCTGTTCATCCTTTGAGAATCAAGTAATAAATGTAGAATGAATTAAAATAAGGGTCCCTCAATGAATCAATTAAAAAACATTTAACTGAAAAGAACAGACCAATTTTAAGAACTGTCTTATGAAATTCTCCCAGGTTGAAGACCTTTAAAAGCACTTGGAGCCTTGAGGTAGCAACTTTATGCAGAATTTAATTCCCCTCCTGCCCCCCAGAGCAGAGGAAAATTAGTAGCGCATTATTAGCTCCAGCCAGCTAAGTGGAGTTGAGTGTTCTCCTATGAGGTTAGTGACTTTCTCTTGCATCTTGAAATAGCAGTGCAGTCCTGCAGACCGTCAGGAGGAAATCCACAAGGAAGGCCTCTTGAAATAAAATATATGGTTTGAAAAAAGTGAAAGTAATCAGCAATAGCCATAACAACAAAAATTATCTGGAGTGGAAAAAAAAACCAACCCAAAATGTTTGTATTTTGGCAAGACTAGTTTACAAATACAGGTCAAGAACAAGAGTCCACCCTCAGCCAACAGAAAAGAAAGAATGGAAGTGACATTCAAGGGAGTTTCTGTTTTTTTGCCCTCTGTGCAAAATTGCACTTTGTTTTTAAAGTTTTGTTTTAAAGTTTTAAGTTTTGCACTTTTGTTTCTAAAAAGAGAGCACTTTTGCCCTTTTTCATTCTTTTACATTGTGAAACCTGTGCTGTGACATTAAACAGAAATACCATATGCCAGGATATTTGACCACTGAAAGCTCCTCTCACTGACTTCACAACATTCACAAGCAGGGAATCACAAACAAGAGACTCTTCTCCCCTCTATGCCCACTTTGCTGCCGAGTTCTTTTAAAAACTAGATCTCTCTGTACTGCCAATTTCAGAGACTCCACAACAGATTTACTGAACGCTGAGCAGTGACAACAAAAAAAAACCTGGGCTCATTCTCCATGACAATCACAATGAACATTCAAAGTGAAAAGGGATGAGCTGAGATCAGTGATGCGGGCAGATCTTTACAAGCAGGTGCCTCACTTCACTCCCTGGTCTTGGTATCGCCACTCACACGCTGGTGCTCTAACCAGATACCTGGCAATGTTGAGTATCTTACTACAAGCTTCTCTCACTACCTTCATGCTCCAAAATTGTACAGAACAGGTTGGTTAAGCCAGACCAAACTAATCGGGCACATTGCAAATTACAGCTTTTAAATGGACAAGCCTTCTTACACGCTCCTTCTCTTTCAGCTCAAGTTCAGATTGCCTCTCTACACCACAGAACAATGTCGCACAGCTCCTGGATGCAGGATGGCATTGCCCAGTATGCCTTTGCTTCAGGCAGTCTAGAGAAAGGTCGAACTCCAAAAGCTCATTCTTGCTCACACAGGATCCCAATCTTTTGATTTTACGTTCTCATCCTTTCCTTTAACTTCTAGAAGCCATCAAACCCTCCCTTCCAGGCAGAATTACTCTAAGAATCTCACATCAGCCTTGCCTGTTTTTTTGGTTAAGCTTCAGAACAAGTGCCCATGTTTGCATAAGCTGAGGTATACTGTCCTGGTCCTGCAGAGTGCCAAAGGCTGTAAGAACCAGAATCCATCTGTAAGGCAGCCCAACCTGCCAGGCTCCTCCAGATAAGGGAGAGGATATTCTGCCTGGGCACAATGAAAAGGCCAGCTGATGATTATTCACAACAAGTTTCTCTTTAGCTCACATGACAGTTTAGGCAGCACAGAAACTCATACTGGTTTGGAGACCAGTTTATGTCTGGTTTGCAGGACAGTCACAAGCTGGTTCAAAAAGACTCTTGTCTTGGAGCCCAAAGTATCTTCAAGTTTTATCTGTTATCAATGCAAGGACCTGATGAGTGGGGTTTTTTCTTTTTTTTCCTCCTTGTTTTTATTTTGGTTTTGTTTGTTTTCTTTTTGTGTGTTGGGTTTTTTTGGTTGTTTTTGTCTTGTTTTTGTAATTCTGTAATCAAAAGAATGATTTTGTCTTTGGTGTTAAACCTTGGAAGCTTGAATGAAGTACCTGCTGCTTCTTTGGCTGTAATTTACAACAAAACACCAGCCCAGTAAACCAAGGGAAATTCACTGTTCTAAAATACATCCAGTTAGAACAGCCACTAGACATCACAACCAGGACTTTAATAATATGGAAACACCTAGTTCAGTGGTGTCCATTACAAATCATTTGCATTATATAAAAATATGACTCCAATTACAGTAACCGGACAACAGCCATTCAAACTTAAAAGTTTCCATCTTACTCATATTGCAGGAACTTGGAGGAGCTCACCCATTTAGGGAAGAAAATTGTCCAAAAATCAACTTAGAGTTGCAGCTAAGTATCTCGTGCCTTAGAAAAACGTCCACTGTGATAACTAGAAGCAGGAATTCAACATTAGCATCCTTCTGTTCTTGCTCACATGGCCATGAATAAAAAGAGCAGGTTCTGTTATACTAGCATCCACAATTAAAATTTTATAACCCCATAAAACACAAGTAAGTTTTGCATGAGCTGCAGAAGAATGTCAATTCAAAGGGTCACTAGATTTATACCCTACAAATTCAATGTCTTAATATAAATATTCTGTTTGTACACAATAAAAATGTCCTTCTTATGGTCTGATTCTTATTTAGATAATACTCTGATAAAATCTCAGCAGTATGCCAATTAAGGTCATTAAAGCTATAGAAACAGAATCTACCTAATAAATGCTGCAAATTTAACAGGTATTTCAGATAAACATCATTAGCTTAGTTATCACCAAAACCTAAAAGACTCCTCAAACACACCAACTACGTAGTTAGCAAAGACATTTGCTTTACAAAGTCAAATGTTGCCAACTTTTGAAAAGTTTAGCAAATCAACATGGTATTTGGAAGCATCCAAGTGCCTAATGAAGTTAGAATACTGTGAAATGTTAGGACTGAGGGAAGCTCCTGTAAATAAGTACAGAAGTAGTCTTCATTTAAATTACAAAACATTCACCTCCTTAAAAAGCTTTAAAACTGACCCAAGTCAACAACAGCGCCCTGGGAAATCTAGCAGTATAAAGGATCTCTGTAAGCAAGAGAAGGTCATATATTGTGATCTCACCACAACAGAGTGTCCTGTGTCAGTAACAAGGAGCAAATTTGGGGAGATGACAATTATGACACCTTCAGGCCATTTGATCTGAACCACTGCACTTTTTTGGGCAGCATAGAGTAAACCAATTTTCTTTGCTGCTCATAAAACACTTAAAATATAGTAGTGCTTCATCTTCTGCATTTTGTTGCTAAGCAGACTCTCCCATGTCCCCAGCTCAGTTTACTTGGTTTAAAGAGCTATAGTACCTGCTGCTTTCAGCAGGTGGAAGAAAACTTCAGTGCCACCTTATTAATTGGCTCCATTGATATTTTAACTTCAAACCCAGATGCTACAATTAAAAGCAAATTTGACATTGTGTACGGAAAGCATCAGATTAAGGTAATAAGCCCATAAAAGGCTCGTACTCCACAGGTTGCCTCTGCAGAGCAGGTGACCTCCCACTGCAGAACCTGATCTGAAAATTTATCCCAACAGTAACACACCAGAAGGAAGGAGGCTTCTCTACCTTGCACACTTTGGGTTTCATATCAGGCACTTGAACTGTTGGACAGATGCCATTCTGAACCAAGTAAGTGAACATAGGGTTAGAATCATCTTTAATCTAGGTCTAATAATGAAGTATCAGCAGCAAAGTGGAGGCAGGGAGTGAGCAATCCATCTGTGCTGAGACTTGTTTATGGTTTCTAAAATGCCCAAGAAGACAGCAGCAGTAACTGTTCCGTAGTGTCCGTTTTCCTTGTGAGTTGTGTTGCTGATAGGAGGCTTTTCTGTGTCTTGAACTAAGAAGGCATTGAGGTACCCTGTGCCTAATTTCCTGGATCCAAAAGGTCCATGCTAGAGCCAAACATTGCCACCAGCTGCTCCTCATAATGTGTTATATTCCTCTTCATAATGTCCATACAGGGTCCAAGCAACCTCTCAAATGCTTGCACATCCATGACTGCAGAGGAACACAAGCGAAAACAAGATCGTTTGTCAAAAAGGACACCACACACCCATTATTTTTTGAACTCAGAACACAGACCTCCAATCCAACCCATTCAGGTTCGGGGCTTCAACAGAAGCCACAGACACAGAAATCGTATTCTCATTTCCCTCTGTACTGTTATTTGGAGAAACAGGATTAATGAAATACACATCTGGCCTCAAGGATAAATACAGAAGCCAAACACACACGACACTGGCACTGAAAGATCACTCGACAGCTGTGTGAGACAAACAAGCTGTTGACAAGAAGCTGATGCTACTTACCCCTTCAAAGAGTACAGGCCACACAAGCAGAAAAAACAGAATCTGCTGGAAGGAAGCAGTGGTGCTACTCAAGCTTCAATGTGGAAATCCGCTCCAACCCATGCTCCTAGCTTCTTGTGTCTGACCACCAGTTACCAAAAGGCTGCTAGGTTTTGAATAGCTGCTCACTCAGACATGGTCCACAAAACAAGCAAAGACCAGAAAAGGGTAACTAGAAACACAGAACATCTGCTTACCTAAACATTTGACCTCCCCAACAGCATAGGCAGAGGCTGCTCTGGGTTTGTTGGTAACAAGTGCAAGTTCTCCAAAATACTGCCCTCTGTGACACCGGGCAATCTCCACTTCTTGGTTAGCTTCTTTACTTGTCATAGTCTGTCAAACAGTACATTTTAATTATTTGCATATTGTTCTGTCTTTGTACAAGGCTGCAGTTAATCCCAGATATCTTACAGATGTGCAACAGCTCATTGGTTTAAGGCTTTTAAACTAGCAAGTCCCAAACATTCTGCTCTGTACTGGCAGAACACCTTAACAGCTCGTTCAATTAGAAGTTTGATAACAAAAGCGTATGCCAGCCCACATGTTGTGAGATTGACAGGTATTTACTGTTACAGCTTTGGGAACTGCTACTACATTAGCCTAACACAGGTTTGATCATGCACAACATGTTGTTCCCTAAGGCTGCTTCAGACCATATAGAGATCTGTTCAAATGCCACTAGAACTAGACATAACAGACCCCAGGTTTTGTAAGGTGCAGTTTGCTATAATCCTAGGAAAAAAAAAAAAATCATCTCCACCCTTAAGGCCAGAGAGAGTAGATCAGGTTAGTTTGCAGAGGAGTAGGTACAAGCAAAAGACTTTCAGCTTTAGTAAAGTGACTTCTGGCCTCTTCAGAACAGGTATGGGGATTTACAACCTACATCACATGAGTAGTGATGATGATAAATATCATAAAATACTATCTTAAAATAAGTCAGGGTAGGCTGTTTCACACTACTTGTATTAATCAAATCCAGGATTGACCTAAAGCCTAATCACCCAATTTGGACTCACCTTGCTTTTAATCAAGATTTTTACTTCACCAGATTCTACAATGTAAAAACAATCTGCTTTATCACCCTGTAAAGAGGAGAAGATAAATTATTTTTTAGTTTACTGTAAAAGTATGTATAAATGGTATTAAACTCTGAACTAGGCCTTGTGCAAAAAGCTGCTAGAATTGACAAACACTCCAAGTCTTAATATTAAAGGTGACTGGTTCGGTAATATGCTAGAGGAACCCACAGGGGAAGGAACTAGTACTACACATCATTCAGTGAGAGGGCAGGTGGAAAGGAAAAAGCAAAGTAGATTGATGATATATAACAAAATCACTTAAATGCAAATCTTCTGATCCTGGTGGAAGTATCCGATAGTGAAACTAAGCAGGGTTTAGGATTTCGAGAAGCAAGTTTTATTAAAACACTGATTTAATGACTGCATTTCTAGATGTCAGTAGGAAGAAGGAACCATTAAACTAAGTATGAGCTCAGTCAATGCAGGGTAAAATAGTAGGAGGCCAGCAGAACCCAGAATAGCTGTATTTGAGGAGCATGAACATAGATTGCAGACCTTCAGCAGACAGTCATTTACACCTGCTCTGGAGAGCTTTGCCAGGACTTAGTATTTTTAAAGTTTTAGTTATGACAAAGAGGAGTTTCCCTCTCTATGGCAACCCCTGTGGGCTTGGTGTAGGACTGGAAGTCAGAGTGGAGAGCTGGCACATGCCTCCTGCTGTGAATCAGGAGCAAAGGGACTACAGGCTTCACAGAGACACAGTCTGAATAAGGAACTGATAAAGGAATGGAAGCAGCTCAGAAAAACAAAAAAACAAAAAAAAAAAAACAAACCACCAAGCAATTGTGAAACAATGTGAGGAGAGAGATAAATCTGACATTAAGTCAAGGGGGCAAGGAGACTACGAGTGTGATGGGAAGGAGAGAGATAGATGATTACGACTTGAGTATGAAACATGTGCTGGTATAAGATGATGCAAGATTTAGACATGGAGTTACAGAAGAAATTAGGCCCTTAGCTAAGCTTCCAGGGGATGGTCACAGACCATCCAGCACAAAGCCTTTCATTCACTGTTGCCATCTATCACAACAAGAACTAATACACTTGGCACACTTCTGAAAAAGTACTGAAAGAGCACCTTTTTTTTTTTTTCCTTTTTTAAGGAATGAAAACAAACTGAGTTTGTTTTCAACAATTTTCAAGTGCTTTAAAGCATCCTGCCCTTAACTGAAGGGTCAAATTCCAGGAAGATCATTAAAATGTAAAATTATCCACAAGAGAAAAGGGGTTCATGGTATCGATGCAACTGCTGTAATGTAAGAGCTATCACATCTTTTACAAGCATAAAATTTCATCATCTTTAGCAGTGTATTACCATCACCCAGACCTATTCAGACCATTAATCTTCCTTTTAAAGGTAATTACATCCTTGTCCTTAATTCAGTTATTACAAATGATTAAAACCAACTGCATAATTGGATCATTGATTGCATGGGTTCCCAGTTTTAAGACTGATTTATAAACTTTGATTTTGCTGACAGTTCAGTTTTCTCAGGGTCTGAAGCAACAAGATTTAACTTACAAAACTGAGGGTATTTTTGGAAAGAAGTAATTTGGCAGTATTTGGTTATCAGCAAATTAAGGTTTCCTACATTCAGGGTTATCTGACATTCAAGGCAAATTATTCAAGACATTATCAAGGAGTCATATTCTGTTTAAAAAAGCAGATAATAGTTGTGACCAAAACCTGCAATTTCATGTAAGCCAAGGACTTTCTTGCATTAACTTCTACTTGAACTGGAGCACTTTTGCAACAAACAAAGCAACTCCAAGCTAAACTTGATGCAAAATTCCAGTGTTTCATCAGCAACAGTGTTCCAAAAAGTTATTCGTGTCACAGCCAAAAAAATTCCACAGCTTCAGCTTGAGTTTGTCCACCACTCTGGCCTTAATCCTACTACAGCAGACAAAACATATACCAACAGCTAAAGGCTGTCGATTGAAGCTAGACCACTCCACCATCAAAATACTCCTTTGAAGAGTATCAGGAAAAACAGTGGTTTTATTTAGCCCCAATAGTTTCTTAGAATGGTTAACTGAGTTGGGTCTAACTGGTAAAATACTCCAAATGACATAATTTAGTTTCATCCAAATCATACTCTTGTTGAATTGTTTGGTTTCATTGTTTAGTTAGACCTAGGAATTAGAGATGACTTTACTACATGCTTGTGACTCTTGCTTTAATCTGGCCTTAGGTGCCTATGAAAAGTCTAGCTGGGGGCTTTCATGGAAAATTGCATAGACAGACATTTAATTTCAGCTGCTTAAGGCATACTCTTCTTGAAACCTTGCAAAGACCATGTATAAAAAGCAAACAGATGAGGAAGAAAAACCCAGAAGCTAAAGTAGTAGAATAAATTTGTAGCACAAGACATACTGGCCATTCCCCACCGTTCAAGAAGTGGTTAAATAAATTGGAAACATTAAAAGAGTAAGTGATGTCAAGTTGGTCCAAGCAACAGGATTCTTCTATAAGTCCATTCCAAACAGGAAAAAAGAAGCAGAGAAAGGAGAATGATAAAGAGAAATTTAGACTTCAAGTACCTGAGAAATGATACGTTCCCCATCTTGATACACCTTCTCCCCTATAACATCCACTATCTTCATTCGCTCTGATGCCTGGGACAAAGAGGAAAATTAAACATAATCATCTATTACAGTACACCTCTGGTAAACTTGGCAGCCCTGAAATGAAGAGGCATTCACTAGACACACAAACATGCAGTATCTGGGTACTGAAAAAACCCAGCCCCCACAATGACATTGTACTGCACCACAGCTTTCAAGACTGCCATAATCAGTAGGAAAAGAAAATTGTCCGGTGTCCCATTCATGTGCTTTTCTTACCGCCAAAGTTATCTGTTAACTGATTTGGTTGGTTTAGACCAAACAGAAAAAGAAATAAATCACTTCATCTAAGATTCCGTTGAAATTTGAAGAAAACGCTCAGAAAAATGTCATAAACTTTCTAAGAACAAATGTCAATGAGAAACACCAGTAATACATTTTCAAAATATTTTAATCACCATATACTTGAATATGTGGGAGTTTTTGTGTCCCAGAACTCATTCCTAGAATGGAGAGAGGAAAGAGATACAAAAAGGATACTGGCTCTAAATTGTAAGCAGGCACTGCAACAGGATGCCCAGCAGCAAGGGCAAGAGGTACTAATCTAACACACACTGAAACACACCCAAGTCTTTATAAACAGGGAGAAAGAACAGTTAAATTTATCTCCAATGTGCCCCACTGCCCATCCAGAACACCACAGAACAATTTTATTGGTTCAGAGCAGTGTAAAACACATATTAAAAAAGGAAGAAAATCCTGCAGTTAAAATTAATCTCAGGTGATTCAATTGTAATCCATTCATTCCACAAATGCACCTCAACCTAGACCATGTTTGAGAAACTTAATTCTGATCCACGCATGATTCAACTGCAGTGTGTCACGCAAAAAGCCATCCACTGCTAATGAGTTATTTTTCCTATAACTTTAAATATTTATGAGTCATTTTTGTGCTCAAAAAAGTCACATTGCTGGAACTAGTTTAAGCCAGCCTCTGAGGGAGAAGGTGTTGTGCAATTTACCCATTCCACAGCTACCAACATATGTCCAAAATAATATATATTAGAGGTTGCTATTCACACCTACTGACACTTTGCAATTTTGTAATCTTCTCTCAAAGGGATTAAAAGCTCTTCTCAACTACTAAAGATTAATGCTGAAAACAAACGGCAAGTTATGGTGTAAGGCACAGACAGACACATACTAATTTCAGAGCAGTTTGGTATGGCTCCAAGAGCCCTCTGAACATCCAGGCTGAATCAATAGCTTAAAAGCAACAATTTACATATTGTTCCTAAAGTCATGCACCACACATGTCAACATGACATCTGCCTGGTCATTTTGTTCCCAGGTAGCACTGCTTCCCTTTAGCCTATTAGTTTACCTCCTGAGTATCGGTTAAGGTTAAAGCAAGATCTACTGTGGCCCACATCTTTGTCTCAAATTTAAAATCATTCATGGCTGATAAAGGCCAAATATCCCAGTGATTGTATCATTACTTCAATATCACACCCTCAAAGGGAACCACAGCCCTCAGTTCCAATTTTCACTTTAATACCTGTTCTGACATATTTAGAGGTGTTTTTTGGTTTGTGACTTTTTTTTTAATCTTTACACAGACCAAGATAAAAAACAGCAAATTGCTCACTGTTAACAAAGGATATGGGGAAAAAAAAAAACAAAAAACCAAAAAAACAGTGTACAACTTCAAGAATGCAAATTACAGTAAACGTGATACCAAAGCAGGTCTTAAAATTTTGTTCTAAGCAAAAATGACACAGATTTCTGATACAGCAGAAACACTGACTGTGGAGCTATTGCTAATGCACGAATTTGATGCAGATGTCTGAGAGGCTTTACCTCCAAGGATTTAAGAAGGGGCACAGACTCAATAAATAATTCATACGTCTTCCTCTTCTTTGCATTGTTTTTCAATATAATTCTTCTGAATGTCACTCGATCCTGCAAGAAACAGCACAGAGAAATACATTATTCCTCTCAACTAAAATGCTCCCTGTTTAAAGAACTGACAAACATGAACTAGTATTTGCAACAAACACCGGGTTTGAGGAGCCAGCTGTTAAAATGATACCGTGTCCATCACAATGGGGATCGTAACAGCTCTTATAAGAGTACTTGCTGCAATAACAAATTGAAAAACAGGGAGCTGTAAGACCTGGTCCCTCTCAGATAAGCATTTAAGAATTCCATTTTTAGTCTATCTTGCACTGTTTTTCCAGGTAGAGTTTTTTGGTTTTGTCTGACTGTTTATTAATGTATCTTTCATGTTTCCCACTACAATAAAGAAGTTACGCTCTTCCTCCTGAAGCCACTGGAAATTGGCATTTCCAACACTTATTTGTTAAGGCAACAGCAGGATTAAGTCCAAATTGGATTCTTCTCTACTTGAGTCACAGATGTCAAAAATAAATTGGAATTTATACTGGTCTTAAAGAGATCAGGAACAGCAACAGGCTTTATTCACTCCTCCACCTTCTCAGATCCGAGAAGCAGATTTTGCAATGACTCCTTCCTAACTGCCAACTTGTACCATAAACACCTTCCTGATGGAAAAATTGTTTGGTTTGTTTTTGATGCCCAAGTATTGGACAAGATTCCCATCCCTTCCTGCTCTGATCTTTTCCCCAGGTAGCGATGTGCAGGCTCCGTGGCCACAGGGAGGCACTACATGCCCAAGTGAAGGCGAGCTCGCCCAGCTAACCACAGCTCCTGCCTCAGGACCTGCAACGGCAGACATATTTGAGAGTTGACTGTCAGAGATCTTAGCAAAATGGTTTTTATTTCCACACAGAAAAGGCAGGGCTCAACTACTGGCAAACAGCGATGAGAGAGGCCACAAGAGGGCTGAAACTAAACAGCATGTGCGGGTTAAGCAGAAGGACAACTGCCCACCAGGCATTTTTGTTAGTGTTTGCATTATAATAATGTCCATGGTCCCTGTTAGGATTAGCAGTAAATTATGAACAGAGTGAGAGTTGCAGAGTTTACCTTACACAGTATGAGGCCATAAGTGTAAAAATAAACAAAAAGTCAGAGTAAAGGTGCAGAAATTTGGGTAGAAAAATAGTACCAAAAAAAAATATATATATATATATCTTTTAGGCTTACATGTACCACAATTAGCAGAAACATCCAAAGTCCTGAGAGCCATTCCTCTGGATCTCATTTTCTGAAAACGTCAACTGATACCTTAGCAGCGAGCAACGTTGTGAGGTGAAGAGGCATTTTCAAGAAAGTGAACAGGTTTATGGGATGCAGGCTGAAAATACTTGTAACTTGAAACAATGATACAGGTGACACTGGTGGCATATAAAAGTTGAAGAAGGTGAAAGATGAAGGGAAGAATGGTATTACTGTTATCCAAAGAAAAACAAGTGTTGATAAAGCATGGGGGAACTGTTTTTTGTTTTTGTTTTGTTTTTTTTAAAGAAATTCTTCAGTAGCAGAAGTCTCTTCAAATGAACATGTTTGAAGCAGCAGAAAGGTGCAGAAGCAGTCAGGGGAATTGTAAAAGCATTCAAAAAAAGTCAGAATTAATTTGTTTGAGAGTATCAGTGAGGGAGGAGAAGCAGCAGTATTTGAACAAAATAGGCAGAGCAGTGAAGGAAGCGTGTGTGATCACGAGGTTTTCCCCAGACAGGTTCAGTAGCAAAGGCTGAGGATATTTCTCTGTTGCAGAAGAGACCCACATTTGATAACTACTTTCTGCCTGAGCCTTCCAGGCTTTTGTTGGCCTAAGTCTGCAATGCAGCAGGAGTAATCCACATTTCCTGAACTGCAGATAACCCATGAGCTTTAGCAATGACTTCTGCAGATTAATAAAAATATGTTTAAATTACATCAGGCACAAAATAGTGCAATAAAACATGGCAACAACAGAATAACTGGAAGAAATAACCAAAGTTTTAGGCAGGAAATGCAGCCTTAGTTAATAAAATATCTACAGGACAGATGACTAGTGAGAGGCCCCTCTTCAACTACACCTTGCTAATTAAGTGAATGTAACCACAGAAAAAACAACCCCCAAATTAACCCAATTTGTGCAGTTCTTTTCAAAGGCAAACTGGAACAAGGAACCATCTTCTCATTTTCTTCCTTTTATGAATGACCTCAGTTTGTAGGTAGCTGCTTTGTTCTATCTTGTTCAAGAAAGTAGATTCTGACATTACTACCTGGTTGATTTACCAAAATCTTTTCTTTCAGCTCACAATGAAATGGAAAGTCAGAAGTCAGTTTTCCCAGCAATTGCAGAGATTGCATAAGCATGCCGTGTGTAGCAGCTTATCAGTCCTATAATCAAGGTCACAACACATGGTCAACCCCCAGCGATAGTTGCCGAGGAGCCCAGCGCACACAGCATACAACACTTCTGGCTTCAAAGGCTTCGTCAATCACACAATCCACTTATTATGTGAACCCTCACAGATGAGTAAGGGAGCACTGTGAAAATAACCCTATCCAAATAGTACAGAGAAAAGAACTAAAAAAGGAAACTAATGTCTACAGCTTCACATTCAACACTGCTGGGCTAGAGACAAAGCAACAGCATCATTTAGCTTGGTATCTCATAGGTCATGCTGACCTGAGAACCTCTTCCAGGGTAACATAAAGGGAGCAGAAACATCATGACAGTTTATTTTGAAGGTGAACAAAGCTTTGGGCAATTTTCCTAGTTCTTCAAATTACTGACATCCTCAAGAAGGTATTTAACACCTTCCCATTTCCCTTAAAGCAGACAAAATGGTAGGAAGGGGAGTTGAAAATAACATAGTTTAGATGCTGTTTGCCCCTCCCATAAAATACGTGTATTAACATCTCCACTGTCCTCTGCAGGATGAAAACAAAACCAGGGTTTGTTTCTCTAACAAAAGCCACGATTACAGCAAATGCAGAATAATAAAGGAACAGATAAAACTAGTGATATAGTTTTTACAGACAAATTGTTCTAGAAAGGTGGCCAAAAGATTTGCACAATGGATCTCTTATGCCAGGAGGTGAGATAACAGATCATGATAAAATAGCTAATTAGCACAAGGAGTACATACCAAGAGAACCACTGGATATGGTGAGTTAGTGTTTAAAATATTATGCAGATGAGAGCAATTTCCTTTCCTTACCAGTCCCCAAAGGGCTCCTTCTGTTGTGGCAACAATGGTGGCAGCTCTCGGAGTGTTGTACATCAACGCCAGTTCCCCAAAACTGCCGTGATTGTCATAGCGGCCCACGCAGCGTGACTGGTTGTCTTTTGCTACAACAATATCATACAATCCCCTGGAAAACAACGGAGTAGATGCTTTATAGTACACAACATTTCAGGACAGAACATAAAAAACAGCTTTTTGCTGTTATACAAGTAGTCCTCTTATTGCTGGGTGAGATGGAACATGTTTTATTGAGCTTTCCATTTATCTGATACTAAGCTGCTTCAATCTACACTATTGTCACAATAATTCTCTTAATAGAACATTTCACTCTTGATAGATCTGGCCTGGATCTACTTGCTTTCCTCTGCACAGCATTTTGACATTGCTATTGTAAGCCAGGGCAACAGATAGTTTCATCATCTTTAACAGTATGTGCATTATCCAGTGAGGCCTCTCTAGAGTGACTTGAATCCACCTATAACCTCTATTACCCATTTTCTCAGTGACAGCACTGCAGCAGTACCTTTGCGATAAACTCCATCCAACTTCTCACCTCCTCCTATGGTTTTGCCTCAACTCCAGCTTACAGGTATGCCTATATCATAACCCCAAGATACAACGGTACCTTGTATCTGCACACGCCTATGCTAGATTCAAACTATCCAGCTCTTCTATGGACAACAGGGATGCCATAGAAGCACAAAGATGACGTACCCAAGATACCGAGTGAGTTTTGCAGTGCTAACTGACCAGTCTTCTTATGAGTAGCACATACTGATCCTCAAGCTGGAGGCTTTACAGCTAGTTCAGGAGTGTTATGCACTGTGGCACAGATCTCCAGAGGCAACTACAGAACTATTTCTCACCTGGTATTTGTCTAATAGCTCCCTTATGACCAAAACTTCTATCACTCAGTTCAACTTCACACCATGCTGCAGCTCCAAGCACACTGACAGTTGAAACAAACAATTTTATCACTGTTTTCACGGAGGTGTGGCTACTGAAGAACAGAGGTTACAGCATACAACGTTTGATCTTGACAAGAGTCCATTTGACTCTCACAAAGCTCTGTGTGCTGAGGTGACACTGTAGGATGCACAAGCTCAGGAAGCACGGGCAAGTAACTTCCAGCAGTTGTGCAGAACATTACAGGTTTCTAGTCACACTGGCTTCTAATTAAAGAGGCTAAGCAAAAAGATTTTTAATTCCTTTTTTCCCCAGTTATAGCTCACTTGGAGAAAAGGAAAGCTCTCTAAACTGCTGACTTCTAGCCAGGATCTCTGAACAGATCAAGCAGAAAGTGTTCAAGTACCAGAAGCCTCCTTGCACTTTGTTGATAGGGAGCTGTAACCTGTTTAAGCTGGAAAGGCCTCCTCACCCCGCTCTTTAACAGGCACACTTCCTACATTATAACGAAGTTAAGGGAGCAGTACCCTAGAATTTACTAAGAATCAAAAGACTACTCTGATGAAGATGCAGGTATAAATTCAGTAAGTCAAAGCTCAGGACACAAATCTGGACCAAGAAGAAACAGGCTGTGCACAGAAAGGTAGCCCTTTAGAAATTGAACAAGAGTCTCTAATGCCCTCAGGATTCTCTTATGCTTGAGGTATTAAAAAAGTAATTTAAAAAGACAGCTTAACCAGGCTTGATTATTTCTTGGCTATTAGCACCATAGATCATTCAGGGACTAGACACTGGCCTAAGAGACTTCACAAAATATACCATGCCCTGGAGAAAAGCAGGTAGGGAACACCTTCCTGGCTTTAAGCAGCTAATATATAATTTCCCCCAGGAGTTTAGAACTTTGTCAGAAGGAACGGTATTATCTCCCAGATCATTAGGCACGTTGGGGGGGGGGAATCAACACAAATGGCACAGTAAACAAGTATGGGAATAGGCTCATTGGTGAGACCTGCCTAGTATTAGCAGCAGATGGTCTTTCAGGATTGCTGGTTTGTTAGAGTTGTCTTTGAACACTGCTGCATCTAAAAATAAAAAAATAAATAAATTTTTTAAAAGTACTACAGGACAGCTTTTTGCCAACTTCATTTATAGGAGATTCCACAAAGTGGCCACTACATGCATCAAACAATTAAAATACAAAGTCAGGAAGCCTGGCACAATGACTTGAGGGTCTACTGTATTAATGACTTTCAGATCCAGAGAAAAGTTTGATCTAGAAGAGCCATTTGTGAGCACCTTAAGCAAAATGCAACAACTTCTTTCCATCCCTCAGTCTGAAAGTCACTCACTAATGCCACTTATTTCCAAATCACTACAGCCACATAACCTCGAGTTCAGCATTCAGCTGTCCGTGGCCCAAGGACTAAATTGGTAAGGCACTATTGGGTGACCTTGGCTCAGATTTATTGAGAAAACTGTTGCCGAGCTGTGAGACAGTCCGTGAGCTAAAGCCCTGCAAGATAAGAATAAAAACACAGACTGAAGTGTAATTGTTGAGATGGTAATCGTTAGGAGCTCAAGGACTCAAAAGAAAAATACTGACATTAAATGATATAAAACCCCAAGGGAAACAAACAAACAAACAAACAAAAAAGTAGAAGACAGCAACTCAGCAAGATTGTGGATCAACCTGTTCCAAGAGGCAGAGGCCAATGCTGCCCCTCCTGACGACTGCTCATTCAGCAGAGACCCAACAGGTGCCTCCTCAGCACAATGAGCATACTAATATTTAGCCCTGAACACATTTGCCCTAACACTCCCTTCCATGCAGTAAGCACTACGTAGCTGCTGCATCCTCAAGTTGCATCTGTCCTGCCTACTGTCCCTCTGCGCATGGTAGAAGATGCTCATACAAAAGTGATCTGATGAGGAAGTATTACAACCAGAAAACTTTGGGGAAAAAAAAAGGCCTGTGCCAGAAAGCTTATTTCTCTAGACAAGAAGCTGAAGAGTTACATTGGCAACACAAAGTCACTGTTCATTCAGACAGGAAGAAACTAATCCTCAGAGATATTTAGGCATTAATGAGTTATCTTAGAGTAACTAGACGTGCCTACTGATGCCTTGAAAGAGCCAGAGTCCTCTGAATTTGCACTTGCAGGCAAGTGGGAATATTGTCACTTTCCATAAGCACCAATATCCTGCTATTCTTTTGCATGAAAAAATGAGGAGGTGGGAGGTGGAGGAGGACTGGAAAGGGAAAGTGGGACAGAAAACTGTAGATTTCTTTCTAATCTAAGAGTTAGCCGAGTTGCAGCCGAGTTGGTGTTTACAGCAAAGGCTGGTATGCTGTATTGGTAGACAACACTGAATTTAACTTCCCTCACTGTATAGCCTTTCTGCCACATCCCTTTGGCAACGTATTTATGTTACTGGCATATTATACCCCGAGAGTAAAACAAAACAAAAACTTATAAACCTGAAGTCTTCCAACCCAACTATCTCTTGACAGAAAAAAGCCATCATGGAATAGCATTACATCTGTAGAACAGAGACCATAAAAACATTTACCTGAATATCAAAAGATAAGGTTCCATTTCACTTATTTTAAGTTAAAAGTCATAGCAGGAAAAGCTTTTTAGTAACCAGCAGGTTAAAAGCATTACACAGAAACATATTACAATAGGCTGATGGTATCTAACATTTTTGAGAAGCTCCCAAACCAAGTTTAAATCTCCTCAAGATTAGGAACCACACATCTCATCTTTGCAGAGCTGGTGGCTCTGGCTCCCACAAGTTCTGATCTGCAGTACCTGACTCTTTTCTGGGACAGCTTGATCTCCTCAGTGAACACAACAAGAGGAGGAACTTGTCCTGTCTAGCCAAAAACATGAGATTGGTCTGAGGCAGAGCAGTTCAGGGAGATAACAGAGTGTAGCACTGGTTTAGGCTAACGGGATGGTATGGCAAAGCCCAGGGGATCAGGCATGTGGTCAGAATATAATTGAGGTAGCCTTATGTTCTGTAGTTCCACTAATCAGAGAGGGGAATGTCCTTAAAATGAACAAGGATCATTTAAAACGAACAATTTCTAACCTAGAAATTATTTTCCCTGAACACAGCATAAATGACAATTTAAAAGGCAACACATTTTCTTGAAGAACTGCCTTGAAAGCATTTAATACAATATTAATGGTGCCATTATTTCAGTGATAAGGAAAATAACAGTGCGTCAAAAAAGTAGTTTGCTAAGATCGCATTCCAACAGACATTTATAATTCATTTTAATATTCTGTTTAATATTACGGTTTTACAGGAAGAAATAAATCTGTGTTCTTAATTCTTCTTCAAATATGGCAATTAAAAGTAACATTAGCCAGAACTTCTTCCAAAAGGGTAATAGATACTCTAAATGTGCATGCACACACATACCTATTATATGCCTGTTGCACACATATATGATCTCCAAAATTATCATGTGAATTTGCTTGATATGAGAAATTGCAAAAAGGAACCTTAAACTCTGCAAATACAAATCACATGGCCAACAGAAGCAAAGTAACCACAAGTCTCTCAAGTCAGGGATCAAAACTAATTGGACAAAGTCTGAGTTGTTCCATGGTAGCCAATACCATGGATTTCATTTCCTGTATTCTCCTTCCCCAGAATAACCTCCTACCCCTTCCCTTACCATATGGTTTCTTTTGCTGCTTTTCCCCCGCTTTCCTCAGAAAACACACATCCTGGTCTAGAGACAGCAGGTAATATGGCTAGGCTTAAGCTATGCACATGCTGATGGGCACAAAAGCTAAGCTAAACAAATCATAGGCAAGCTCATGCTGTGGCCCTTCCCTCAGAGAAAATGGTATTTGAGTTTTTACGCAGTCACACAGAATGCGTTAACACCCAGCAGGTTTGAAATGTCCGCCTGTGTCAAATATGATTGCCCCTGAACAAATGATCCAAAAGTCAATGGGGGCCTAAACAGGAAAATGGAAAGATCAAAGGAAGAGGCAATGACTGCAAAAAGTAAATTTCCTTCAGAAACTGTCCTGCAGTAAGCATTCCCTGCCATTTCTAAGAAACTGAAAAGAAACATACTCTACATTTCAAAGGCACAGCTGCTTACCGCTCAATGACATAGAAGTTGTCTCCATCATCACCTTGGTCAATCACGTGTTCCTGAGGTTTCACCTTCCTCTCAAACATGGCATCAAGGACCTGAGACAGCTGCTCCTAGAAAACAAACAGGAAGAGAGAAAAAAAAAAAAATCAAAAATCTCTCAGAAAATACACCTTAGCATTATTGCTGTACAAGATGAGTCCATTTGACTTGATCTGGATAGTGAAGTGCAACATGCATTGCATTATTTTTACTGTATGCAAATACAAGTAATACTGATACTAAACGTTGATTTCCTTTATTAAGTACCTCACTTGTTTCCAGCTTATTAACATAAGTTCAATAATGCAGAGAAACATAAGTACTTCCATTACAGAAGAGTTATTATCTCAAATTCATGTCCAAATAGCTTAACTTATGCATACCATTTCAGTTCCAAAGCACACATTTATAGCAAGCTCTCTCTTGGTATAATCTGACACAGCTTCACTGCAATGGATACATATTGATTTATGTCAACAGTACATATATTTCATGATATGTATGCATGTCTAGAAACTGCACCACAATTTATTAGTAACTTATTTGTACTGTCATCATCTGAGGGCCCCAGGCATGATCAGGACTCTACAGAGTTATTTCCCTAGATAGTCTGGGTCTTAGAGAACCTGCAATTCCAGCACAAGACAAGATCAGATAGGTACCGATGGGAAGCACGTACAGAAAATGGGATAATGCTGGTCTGCGCAGCAGGTTCAAGCTAGGTTTCTCTGATGAGCCACGACTAAACTTTTTTTGTAGGCAGCCCAGCCAGGGAAGCTGTGAAAGCCAAGAAAGGTGATGCCATATAAATGCCTTCCCTCAATGCTGAGCTGCTTTACCATCTTTGTTATTCTGCAGTCCATTAACAATAGACTTTCATTGCATTTTCAGTGACCAGATGCTCAAAGTTGAAGATTTAGATCACAGTTGAGTTTCTAAAAATATACTGCACGAACACGCAAACTAGTCTTTATGCTGCTAGATACACTTGAAATATTTACTGCGCTCCTTAAGTTGAGAATAATCATTGCAGCATCTGTAGGCACCACTACATAAAAAATATTGCCTATCTTTCCACTAGAATCTTATTTTCTTGTCTTTAAAAACTCTCCTGCTATTTAAACTAATCAAACAATCATTGCATGAAAGCCATTTATTTTAACCACATATTTCACAGCATGCATTTAAGTAACAGTTGTCAGAAAACAAGCAACACACATTTTAAAAAGCATTTTAAAAGTACTGTAACTCAACAATGCTTTATTTGGAGGATAAACAGGCAAAGACTTACATCTTCAGTAACAAAACCCCTGAGCTCTTCTATCAACAAAAGGACAAGCTTTGTCAGATTCCTGAACTGTAAAAAATCTCTCTTGGATTAAATATGGGTACTGAGTATGCTCAGGGGCCTTGCTGGTAAGGGTAACAATCGTTGCTCTCACCCAGTACAAAATTCAGTTGTAACTAGGAGTCTACAAACTCATTTGTAAGACACCATGGAGCCTATGCACTATACATCACACAGAGCTTTTAACAGGAGAGAAGTTATCTACTCCCTCAGCACTTTATATTGAAACATAAATCAGATTTATCATCAGGGATGCTCAAAACCTCAGAGTTAAACTTTGTGACAAGCTGAATTGATTTTAGCCCAAAGTTCAACATGAACCTTCCTAGAAGTGATCCATGGGACACTGACTCCCTTGTGTTTGATACAAGTATTACAGCAACTATTCACACAAGTGAAGACATTCAAAGGGGCTGTTGAGTCACTGGGCCAAAATTCAGCACAGTTCACCTAAACACAACCAGTGGAAAAGGGATGAATTTGACCAGGACATTTGAGTCATACAGTCATATTTACTCCTTACGCAGTTTTGTTGTTGTTGGGTTTGTTTGCTTGTATTTAACAGTTTTACGTGACACACTTTAGAGGTAAAGAAGCAAAAGAACCTATTTGGAGCCTTAATGTGAAAGCGTTCCTCACAATTATCAAAGAACAATAAACACTGAGCAAAAAGAGCAGCCATGTATTCTGCCTTTCAGTGGGTATTCTACAGCCAGCCTTCCAAACCAGTCACATTATACAGAGGGAGTTAAAAGTGCTGTCTTTAAGCCTGAGTCTTTAACAGTTGCAGTTATTTTCCATTACTTCTCTCCTCAGTTGCTTAGAAAGCTTTTCCCAAGTAGTAGTATTTTTCTGAGTCCACTTTCTCAGCTCAAATTTGTTTTTCAAAGTCATCTTTGAATATAAACGGGTTATTAGTTTTTGCTTCTGGGTAATTTTGATGGAAGCTAAAGAATTGGCCTCAATTCGAATGGTGATCACATTTTGTACATACCCCTTGAGCTGCTGAATGTTCTTAAATGTTTCATTTTTACTGTACATAATCAGGTTACTTGCAAAAAGAACCTTTAAAACATCTGAACTAGATAGGCTTAATGACAACAGGAATCCCAGAACAGTGAAAGGCCAGTCTTGGAAAGGACAACTTTCAAGGAAACTTTTTGACAGTGTATCAATTCCTCAAGCCTGCTGCAATCAAAAGCTTTCAACAATTATTTTGAGAATACAGTTCAATGACTCTTGGGGTTCGTACAGCAACCAAGAACTGGGAGAACTTCCTGGCTTTCAAAGAAAGCTGAGCAGCTTTTCTGAAACCATAAGCTATCACATTCATCCTTTCTGTTTTCACAGAAACACCAGACCAGGGATGAGATGCATTTATTCTACGGCCTCTCAGAGGCTGGATTAGTCGATCTCCAAAGGTCTGTTCCTGAACTATCCTATGATCCTCATTAAAAAAATTCATACCAATTAAGATTACTAAGCACAAGCAATGGAGACACTCATCATTAAAACTCAATGCTGAGGCAATAAGTAATTAATAACCAATTTCAGCAATAAAAATAAAACAAGTAACAATAGGAACAACCTAAAACCATTACTTTACATTCATTTACAGAAAATTTACTGACACATTGGCATTTAAGAAAAAGGCACAGCAATGTGAAATCACACAAATGTGGATAGTGTTCAATATCACAATTGTGTAAGCAATTTCTTTTTTTAATTGCCAAAAAAAATTAACTGTTTCCTAGGGAAAAGGAAATCAGGTGTAATGCAAAAGAATTAAAACCACAAACAAACAAAGAACACCCCAAACAAACAAAAAACAACTCCAAAACTTTTCTCTAACAGAAAAACAATTGAATTTGCAGGGAGAGGGATCTAACTGACAATTTGACATGTTTGTTCATATTGTTCCAAACTTGTTGATCTCCAAACACGTCCCAATCCAGCCTGCACATAATTAATAATTCATGAACTATCACAATGCAAACAAGCATCAGGACTGTTAGTTCAAGCTACTACCTGCACCTACAAACCATCAATTCCAGTTAAGATTTCCTTAAAATGATATTACCTGATCTAGGTTTTTGAAAAGTAGAATATCTTTACATGCTTCCTGCAGTCTGCATCGCTGTTCATCAGTTTTTGGATGAACTACCTTTAAAACAAAGTAAAACAAAACTGTCATGACAACAAAGAAATAGAAACAGACTGAACCTTCACTTCAGAGTGAAAAAGCAGAACACAATTTAAGTGTCAAAGTATACAGTTCTTTTTTGTTGTTTGCATAAACAGTATTTACATATAAACATACAATGCAAGACAGAATGAAAGAAAGAGACTTAAGAAATGTATTATGCTGACAATTAACACGTGCAAAATAAGAGTGAAGACAGACGAGAAGAGGATGCCTTTTCTTTTCCCTTCCCTTCTAACCCAGCCACAGATACAGTCAAGACTTGAGCTTTGGAACAGATGAAAAAGTCATCAGTTTTCTTTCTAAACTCTGACTTATTGTTAGCATACAGGTAGTTTATAAGATTTATACAATACGTATGTATCGCAGCCCATCTAACAACAGAAGTTATCTAAGAAGTGGTTTGGTTGTTATTTTTTCTTTTTTCAAGTTACTTAAATAAAAGCTTTGCTGTTTGAGAGATTTTTTTGTTATCTCTTTCAAACTACAAACATCTCCTCAGGTTAAAGGAGCCAATACTGGGTCATAAAAATGTTTATATATGTGCTTGTTAGGGGCTAATTATGAAAACATATACCAAAATATTAATTACCTCACATTCACCACATTAACTATATTTCTGGAATAATAAGGATTCCAAAATAATTACATTAGTAGGCATTTCTAAAAATTCGTTGTCCAAAGTTGAGCAGATCTCAGATCCTTGTTTTAAAAGAAAATTGAATATTGAATCAGCAGTCAGGAAAATTAACACTTTTGATGGAATAAACATATCCAGGTTTACAAACATTTGGATCATCAGACACACTCATAGTCTTTTTTCTTTTTACAGCATCTTACTTATGAAGTCTCGTCTCTTATGAAGAGAAATTAAATTAGACTTAAATTTTCATTGCAGAAGTGTAAGCATCCTTGAGATGGCATCTGGAAATGGAACATCAGAAGTCCAGAGAGAAAACATTGACACTCACCAGCCAGGCTATGGGATTTGCTCACATAAATGCATTTCTGGAGAAATACAATTACAGTATCTGGACTTGCAATTCCTAGAAATTCCCAACTTTCAAAAACCAACAACAGGTGGCCACAGTCTCAAAATATTTCAACAAAGTATTTCACCTACCCAGACAGGACTGCTGTGACAGGAAAGGCAGTAAAAAACACGTGAGGAATTTTAAGCACCCATAAAGAAACAGCTGTGGTAAAGCTTAACTAATTCTTCACAACAGCATGGATGCTCTAGGAATTGCCTCAACAAGCCTTTAAGATAATTAAGAAAGGAAAATATCCAAAATTTTAAAGATGGTAGACTTAAGCACAGCTCTCAAGTCCTTTGAAGTAAAATTATATTAAAGCTACAGTGACTAAAAAAGTGCATGAGACAAAGTAGCCCTAAATTTCAGAGCAATGTCACTTTGTCAATGTCAGCATACCACACAGCCTCTCAGAACAAAATGCACAAGTGCTAAGGTGACGTACAGACATCTGCCTGTCAAGCTGCAGAGAGAACTATGCATGATGCAATTCCCTCATTCTTACCCTTTGTTCTGTATCTTCTTCCTCTTCATCTGGATTGAAAGCTTCAGCACAAACTTGGAAGAAAAAGAAAGAGGAAATTAGTAAAACCAAGCAATTACATGAGAACGTCAAACAAATCAAATTTAAATTCCTTTCTTCAATATTTTATTTTTCCTACAGGAAAAACAAAGTCACTTTTGTTTTTATGACATTGTGGTGTCAGAGGCTTAAACCCTGTCCATTCTCTGAGCAAGCACAGCACGGCTGTTCTCAAACTCTCACGTAAAAAGTCTGTAACTTACAATAGAACGTAATCTTGCATCATGAGTACTCCAAAGCATGTGCACAGATCCCCTTTCAATTCTTATCAAAGCATAACAATCTCCATTCAGATTCATTTACAAACATCTTCTCTAAAACACAGTGGAAAAATACTGCAGCTACATTGCTTTGTTCTTTGCAGTGCAATGTATATAGTAAAACATACAAAAAAAAAAAAAAAAAAAGAGTACAAGGTGGCACATGGCACTGACTCCACCTCAAGTCAGATTTATAAGCAAGTATCTACATATTGGTTGGGGTTTTTTCCCAATACAAAGAAATCACTTTTACACAGAAACTAACCTGGGAAATGAACAATCGGCTTGACCATAGTATACTCTAGGACAAAAAATAATGTTTAGTTTCCTCCCCCATGCTCCTCTATCTTGCTACATTTGAATTAGATGAATGTCAAGTTGCAATATAAAAACAACTTTAAAAAAATATACAAAGTGATGTTTTTTAAAAAAGGATCAGAACATTTGTGGAAACCATACACTGCAGTGCATAGGAACAAAGCTCTACCAAATGTTATCGTAACTACAGAATCAATTGTAAGAGAGGCAATGATAATGGTGAGCTTCTAAAATTTCAAACCATTTTTGTTCGGTTCTAATACTTCAGAAAAGGCTTATCTTCACTATTTCACCAGTTACACCATTATACAATTTTACAGTATTAAACACAGACACCTTTGGCTGGCCAAAAGCCTACCTCTCTAGCTCAGACTGTCTTACTAATTTGCGGACATCGGCAGTTCTTGCACGTCAAAGTGAACTCTACATTCTAACCAGCTGTACAGATAATCAGAGAAAGTGAGTCAGCCCTGTTTGCATCTAGTCCTGCTCTTACTTTAATAAGGGTGGTCTCACTTCTGAGGCTATACACTACTTCTAAAATTTTAGTAGGAAACACTGACAAGCATTTTTCTTTGTACTTTATCTAAAGCATCCTGACAATACTGAAGCCTTGGCAGAGTGCCTAGAAGCTCACTGCAGTGACATCTAACCACTGAATGGACTTAGAAAGTATAAATAAAAATAAGCAGATTTCAAAAAAAAAAAAAGTCCAGAAGGCCTAGCATTCAGCAACTTGCAAATAATTTGAACACAGGAATAATTTGAATACAGGACTATTGACCTTGTCATCATGCTTTGAAAAGGACTATAAGGATTATAAAAAGGCACAAGTCCAGCATAATTTGCTAGGAAAGACATGCAATTTTTTTTCTGCCTAAAAGGTACAGATCTTTCCTAGCAAATTGGATTTTAATTCCTTTTTTATTCATGGAGAGATTGAAGAGACTGGAATGCAACACAAGCATTCCAATTATCAAATCACAATGTAAAAACCCCATCATGTAATCATGAGGTGTTTAAAGAGCAGTTATTTCTCATACAATAAACCCAGCATCACACTGCCTCTTCTGGTTTGCACCATTTAACAGTATAGAAACAATACATTAACAGTGCACCTACAGCACATACATGCTTTTAGTTTAACAGAGTGGTCCACCCACATTTGGGGCAGATGCTTTATAAAGGATAAACAGTGTTCTTCCCCAGCTGAAAAAGAGTACAGTCCAAAGATGACTGCGTTATGGGAAGTTAGGTGCCTACAAAGCTGCTGAACTTGGACTGATAGGCAAAGATCCACTTAATATGCAATACAAAGGCACTAACAAAGAGAACATTATTAGCATTTCGGTGTGAAAGCTTTCCTCCTCCTTTCACTTTACGGTAAGGATCAAACTCTATTGTGAAAGCTCTGGATTTTCTAATAAGGAACATTTTCTTAGAAGAAAGGCTTCTTGGTTTAAACAGTGTGGTGAAACCGGAGATAAAAAGTATCTTTATTCTTCACAACCAGCAGATCTTACCAGTAACTAGAGTTCAATTCTTTATTATGCACCATAGTACATACTATAAATGCACTTACATATGTTTCTAAAAGTACCTTGCATAGAAACACATTCAAGCTGTGTATCTATGAATTCAGAGATCAATGTACTTCATTATATCGTTCTATCATTTAAATTCTCAATATTAAGCTGCAAATTAGATTTCGTTCCCACCTCAACTGCAGGGATGCTATTGTTAAGAATATGCTTTGGAATTGAGGAAATTGTCTTCCAGATTCCCTTGGAAAAACAAGTTTAATTACCACAGCTAAGACAACAGTATTAGAGCAAAACCTTGTCTTAAAACATGTAGCAATCAAAACAACACAGTTCTCTACAACTGTAGTATCAAACGGCTTTGGTTGGGATTTGTACATGCAAGTCTCCCATAAAGACTGCTAAGGATACAGACTAGGACTGAGTGCCCTTCCCTTACATATGGAAATCACTTCTGTAGTGCCCATGAATGGGCACCAGAGAAATACCACAAAAATGTGGCAAAAATACTACTTCTTCCCATGCTGTCATGTAGAAAGCCTTCCCATTCTACTTTTTATTCTTCAACCTCCTGCTGGGATCTCTTTTTTCATGTAGAAGCAGTAGGGCAGACATTTTGGACTTTGACTGACAGCTCTGATTGACAGGACTTTATTTACTTGCAGGCAGAGCTGTAACACTTAATGTAACGTCTCTGTTGTTGGGATGGTNGGGGGGGGAAAGAGACAAAATTTATTAATTCTGACCTCAAGCTTAAATTAATAGTGTGATATGCTGGAAAGCCCACAGAAAGCTCTTCAGCCTACTCATAACAACCAACAGCATTTTCCAAATATTTTAAAACAAGACTAATGTAAAGAAAAGGCGAACATTACATCTACACCATCCTTGGTTCATGTCACAATACATCCAGTTTTTCTTTCCACTATTTTTAATTGGTGAATTATGTGCAGAAGTCTGTACTGGTGAACATATTACCTGCCGAGATCTGTGTGTCAGTCTTATCTTCAATATGTTTCATGCTGTCTGCGTTCAAACCGCTGCTGCTCTGTTTTCCTGACTGAGAACCACCCCTGCAACTACTCTTAATTCTGCCAATCCCTGCCAGAAACCTAGGGAATTTGATTTCAGGACTCCTGAAGGTCCATAATTTGCAGGTTACAGTACAGCTAGTTCCAGTGAAAAGATATTTGATCTTTCACCTTGACAGAGTGAAAACATACTTGTCCCACAATTTTACACATGACTGAATTAACATTTTAACTATTTCAGTACTCAGTTAAACAAGTACTCCAAGGCAAGCTTATTCTCACAAGATTATCCTGAAGAAATGTGTTGATAGCACCTTTTCAGACTCATTGGAAGAGCAGTTGGAAGGGATCTCTCTGAAGGACATCCAGTCCAACCTACCCCTTACAGGCAGCTATTCACAATGCTAGATCAGGGCTGAGCTGGGAACCTCCCTGGGTGAAGACTCCACATCTCTGGCTGACCTGCTCCACTGCTGCACCCCCATCCTGGGGAAGAAGTTTTTCTCAATGTGCAACCTAAAGCTCTCAAATATCTTGATATAATTTGAAGTGACTTCTAAAAGTCACACCTTTCCTATGTGAGATTTTCGGTGCAACTCTGCCCTGGAGCAAACACTAAGCATGAATGTATCAGTGAGTTACGTACAAGTGTGACACACACTCCAATCACGTATTTCCAATACTACAGCTATATCAGCATATATCACATAGACCAAGTTTCCTTACAAATCTACCCACCTAGTTCAAATAGCTTTGGAACATAAAAAACAGTTTTCAATTTTAAGCAGCTTTAAGATAAAAAGAAATTCAGGCTTTTATCCTACTATCTGCATTTAGTCTCTCTCAGCTTCTGCAGCTTCTACAGCTAGTTTAGCTTTCTCCTCATACAGCACCTTTTTTGGCTTTGAAGAACAGGCACATCTGTTACCACTTCTGAAGACTCAGAAATGAGAAAACTCTATCACTGCTTTGTTATGCAGGTGACAGCATCTGAAAGCAATAAAGATCTTTCTAGCTGCAGCAATGACGTAAGCAGTGGATGGGCGAGGGGAAAGCAAGGGGTGGGGAGAGAATGAGAAGCAGCAAGAAAAGTTTGCCGGTACAAACACCACCTTTGTTTATGCAAGTTTTAATCGCTCCCAAGATAATATTGTTCTGCAAAATACACGTTTTGTCAAGATCAAAGTCCTTGCACTCTACGCAAATCTGCATAGTAGTTCAGCATTTAGCTCCCACAAGCAAATAAAGCCTTTGTGAGAAATGCATACCATCCCCATAGCTGAGAGATCACCATCACTTTTTTCAAAATAGTAGCCAAGAGGCTGAGGCCTGAAGACCTTCAGAAACACAAGAGGAGGAAAAAATTTCACCTTGGACATGAAAATTCTGTGGTTTGTGTAAGGTGAATGCATTGTTAGTTAGTATTTCTGTCGTTACTGGAAGAAGCAGAAACATGCTCTCTCATATCCTCTTTGCAATTTTGGATAGCACCTTCTGTACTTCAGAGTGAAATCCTATTCACTTGTCTTTGCTTACAAGGCTGCATTACCTCCCATTGATGGTACAAGACTCGTTAATGAAAATCCACCCAGAGCAGTACATGCAGAATAACTTCTCCAGTTATTTATTCAGATCAGTAATCTTGCACTACGTTTAAGGCTACATTCTTTACATTTGAGCTTGCCAAAGCTTCAAACATTGTGTAAGCCTGTCTCCCAAGGGACAGATGCATAGCCTCTTCTGGGAGCACTACGCCAGCTGGAAAGGTGACCACTTCCAGTGGCTTGTCATTCCCTCTTTGACAGCTGAGTTGCTAAAGCAGGCACTTCCAAAACAATGTAGTCGAGATGAACTTAGGAAGCTTGAACAGAGCCTTATACATAGGTCTTTGCTGGCACAGCTCAACGTGATTTTCCGCACTTGGGAAACAACTTCAAGTTTCCTCTCACTTGTGTTGCTGAGAGCTCAGAACTTTTTGGTTTAGAAATTGCACTTTGTTTCCTGAGTTAAAGATCTCACCATGTCAAAGCAGACGACAGATTCATACCTCGATCCAGCAAGTGGGAAACAGAACCTGCATCCATTTGCACTACCTGAACAATTTTCACATTTATGACAGAATGAAAAGCAACACTGAAACCTGAAAAACAGTTTAAGCCATCTGCAGGGAAATCAGCTGTTTCAGCCTTCAATTCACTAATGAGAACTGACTCAAATCAAATGTAAATTTTTAGTTAAGATCATCATCATTGCACCAGCCCAAAACTCAGATCTCAGGTCTTAAAATACTGGGCTTTCTATTTTACTTTACATGCTACACGAGAATCTCCAGATGCAGGAATATCCGCAGCAGTACCACCTCCTGATTTCATTCTTAATTCTCAAAGAGAATAACTGAGACACGACTTACAATGACTGGGACAACTGAGACATGACTTAGAACGATTGGGACTTAAGCAAACAACGCCCCCTCAAATCTTTGTCAAATACCGATGCAGAATATTCAAAGACATAACCACTTGCATGCCCATATATGTAAAATCAAATTTAAGATTTTTCACTTGAAAAATATTTAGAAATAATGAATTTAGGTGGCAAAAAAAAAAAAAAAAAAAGAGAATGGATTTTCAGTTCTGGAAATGGCTTGAAGTTTCATTTAAAGTTAAAAGGAAATTAAAATAAAATAAACCCAGTTTTTCACAGACAGAGTTATTCAGAGTTGTTACAGATGAACTATGAAGATACAAAGTCACTCTACGGCTGTGCCAAACCAGCTCAGTCCAGCAAGGATTACAGGTTCAGGCACAGCTCTGCACATGGTCCCAAAGCCTGCTCAGGCCGGAAAGCTGCACGGATGGTTTTGTCAGGCAAAGAAGCCCATGAGACACTGATAAGCCTGTAAGACCCTAAAACCCTGCACTGCCTCACCCAGCTCTGCCAGCGCTGCCTCTCTGTACTGTTGCACATACACAGCAATTTAGGGGCAGAAAGGTGAAAACGTTCACCTGTCTTACCCAAAGCTTTGCTTATACCCTTTATTCAACTTGAGAACGCCCATCTCTGATGTGGACATTACTGATATTTCTCAAGGCCCACTACTTTAACAGAGTGGTAAAACTGAGGTCACAGGCAGAGCTCGAAAAGAACTGGATGATGTATGACAGTGCTCACTATCCTTGCTTTTAGAAACCTTTGATAACTGTTCCCTCAGTATGATTAAGTCCTTTCCAGTAGTAGTATTATCTAAATCAGACTTCTCCAGCTTGTTTTCTTTCCAACATATCAAGACAGAAATGCAACAGTTCCAGTGACAATGGCTTGTGATAACACTTATGTCAGTGTCACGCACTCCTACTTCATGCTACATTTCAGTCATGAGTTCAGAACAGACTGGTTAATCAATTACAAATGCCACCTTTTATGATGTTTTTCTTTGCAGGAAATCCAGCTCTACACGCACAGACATCTTTTCTCCCAAGATGCATAAGTATAGGCAATATAATAAGCCCTTTAAAATTATGACAAGTCATTAACAACTATTTCCATATGTACATTTGTTTTATATAATTGGAATGCATTTGTCCAATATTTTTAGTAAATTCATATAGATTAATACAAATCTGGTTTTAAGTGTTTATTTAAAAGGCTTTATCATCCAATATAGAGTAAAACAATTTAGAAAATGCATTACAGCAGAACAGCCATTAAAATGATACAGCCACAAATTAAACTTTTTTTCCCCCACAACAGGAAGATTTGGCAAAGTATTTAAAATTACATTTCCTTAGGGGCAAACAAGAACTTTCATGATGAAAGACCTAGAATAACAAAGTAAATAATCACAGTCTCTTTTAGATTTATATCTTTATGTACATATAATGAAAGCATTACAATGCAGACAATACTGCTTCAATGAGATTTAAGACAAACATAAAGCACTTTTAACTTGTGATACAATGCATTTCTACTTTATTATTACTTCTAGGTAGGCTTTGTTCAGGGTTTGGTTTTTTGTTGTGCTTAACTCCTTCTGCAGCATACAGTATCTAGCATGGAAACCGCCCCAAGTTTACTGACAGCCCTTGCTTTGCCACAGCCATCCCACCCATGGCAGGGGCATAGAGCACTAGACAGCTGTTTATTGTTGTATTTGCTTTATGTAGTTGCCTGTTGAATTATATAGAGACACAACTTCTACTTAATACCTTTACGTACGACTCATGCCAAGTGCTTAGCTTAGCCTTCCACTTTATGTGCTCACAAGCGGTTAAAGGGCCATACCCTCCCACCTCGCAGAAACCAGGTGCTGGAGAATAATAATAGTAAAGTCATGATGCTACTTTGTTTCATAGAATAAAACACTGGCACAAATAATGGAATTTTAGATAAAATAATGGATTCTAGAGTGTCTAAATACACATTTGTGCATACACTCCAATAATTCTACATAATTCCTAGACTGTAATTTTTCATAATTTGAAATCCTACAGTTTACAGAGGCCTTGTCATGAAAGCACTCTATAGATAAAATACAGCACTCTGCAAGGAGCCTCTCTCCTGTACAGCTGGAGAAGCCAAGAGACAAGAATACCTGATTTCACAGAAATCATCTGCTAAGCCAGAACTAGGGCTCCTGCACTTTTGGCTTCCATGTCTCTATCGATAGCAGTAGAGCCCAGTATCCAGACACCAGTGTGCTCTGGACCTTGTAGTAAGAGGTGAGTCTGCATGAAAAATAAAAATAACAAAAAGCTTTCCATCATGGTAGAGGACTAATTAAAAATAAGAAAGCTTTCTGTGTGGCAGTATCAAAGGAGTTCACATCTCTGACATGGTAAGAACCAAACCCAAAATATTACCCTTTAGACCGTAAACAGTAATTTAAAATTTGCTACTTCTGTTTCCAACTCCCTTTACTACATTTAAACAAAAATCTTAAAACAGCAGCAGGGTATTTTAGAGTTACACATTATTATTCTGTGTGGTGTAGCCTGAGAAATTAAAATGAAGCAAGCTTTATTCTTGCAAGTTAAGAAATCAGAAGACTGAAATGGATAAACATGCTGCTGACCTTGTTCAAGCCTTCTAAGAGAGCCTTACCGATGAGATAGTCATCCATAAAAAAGGTCTCCTGGAAAACATGATGCTACTACTATTTCAGAGCACCCAGCTTCACAATTGTAGAAGTAAGCCTTCTGCTTTAATGATCTTCTGTTTTCGCCCATCACAAAGATCTTAACCACATTTCTAAATGGTTATATAACCAAGGCAGCTAAAACCAGAAATTAAGCACCAAAAATGTTTATATGCCTGATAAAGTATCACTGTGTTTATCTCAGTTATAAACAGCATGGAGAATGTTCATTTTACATGCAGTTCACATCAAAAGACCGCAAGTTCCAAGAAATGGCTCAAATATATACCTAAAAAAGGCATGTATCTTACAGGCTTCTAGTTGCAAACAGTAGGTAGGAATGATAGTCTACCTGAGGAATAAAACAGAAAAAAGTGACATGCAATCTAGAAATAAGAGATTTTCTTTCAGTTTCCAGGCCAAGGCATTTTTTGTTTTTATACTCACAATTCTAATGAAAATGTGAATTGCTAAACCTTCAATAAGGCACGTAATATTTTTAAAAGTAACCCAACACCCTGGGAAAAGTGCACTGAAGCACTTGTGTTAGAGCAAAGCAGATATTTAGCAACAAAAATTACCCACACCTTTCTGACATCTATCCTAACAGAGAATTGAAGGATGCCAAAGTGTTAGAAGGCATTTCTGAAATCAATGGTTCAGCAACTTAGATACAATTTTTAAAGCTTTCTAGAGAATGTCCAAATAGATTAAATAGATCCTATTACCCCCAATGCGACAAGTATTGCCTGTTTACCTGGAGCAACACTGAACAATACAAAACCAGCACGGTTTTGACAGAAAATGATTGTGTGCAGTCCCCAGGTCCATGTGCTTTGAAACAACTGCTTCCCATCCTGACATGCAGGCAAAGCAGAGAATGCAGAAACTTACTGTCCAATCCCTTGAATGAAAACCAAAAACCAGCAAGTACCCCCATTTCTGTGCAGCTACTGAGGAACTCGGATGCCCTGGTGATTGTTAGTAATGGGGAAGGCATAACTATTTGATTTGACGCAACTCATCTTCAGGATGAGTCAACTCTTGACTTTAGCAGCTCACTGAACAAGTGGATCTCATTTACAGGAAATACAGTTAAAGTAGTCTGGCAAAAGACTAGTATTAGGCAGAACTTCATCAGTTTGAAGTTGTGTGTTTTATTTATGAGCACTTAGTTCTATGTTTTTCCATTACAGAAGATTAGTGAGTTGAAGAAGATTACACTCCTTCCTATCCCAAATTTTGGAGACAGGGGAAAAAACATTATTTCAGATGTGGTAATCTGAATCAGGTGAGTGCTTCAGGCAGCCACGTACCCATGCACAACCCATCTCCCGAAGTCAAGCCTTGATTTATTAAATCTGTCTTTAAATGACAGCACTATAAAAGTGCTCACAGCAATTCCTAACTGAGATTGCTTTAAACCCATTACATTCCCTGCAGCTAGTTTTTAGCATGCTGACTAAAGCTTTGCATTATTTGGAGTACACACAGTCTCATCAAGGTCTTCTGGTGTTAAAAATGACTGGGTGAAGTTTCTGAAAATACATGGGATATCCTTTCATATTTAAATCAGGTACATTTAAACTTTTCTGTTCTACATGGACCATTCAATCCATTTCACATTTAATCTGAAGTTACAGCAACCTTAACTTGCCATGAGTGTGTTAATCAGTACAAAAGCGTAACATCTATGACTTTGTATAAAACTTTATATTAAAAAAGGATAAAGCGCAGTCTTATTTATTCACAAGAAAAATGCAAAGCACATCTAACTCACAAGGTCATTCCAAATACATGTATCACAGCACCATGTTTTGTACAAAGTATAAAACTGCCTTCTCAGCCTGTATTGTGACCTGCATTTTGCGGTTTCCTCCAGTGTGTTTGCTTTCAGTTTCTTGTGCACAACAAACCATGTGGGAATATTTTCATTTAAGCTTTAATTCACATGTTAAAAATCAGCTTGGGCTAAAAAAAAAAAAAAAAAACAAAAAAAAAAACAAAACCAATTCTCTTTTCCATCTCACCTCAAAAACAAAATTAAAATCCAACCCCTCAAAAAGTGAATTAAATTTGATTAAAACAATCAGCTGAAGGCTGAAGGCTGATATTTTCAAAAGTATTTATGTATCTAAAGATATGGATTAGCATTTATGTAAGCTTTTGAAAGACCTTTAATGTAAAAGAATGAAAGTTACTCACTTGCACCTTTTGCCACCTGAATACTTTTGAAAAACTGGTCCTTATTGCATTCATTGTTTAATAAACATGCATAGCTATACCTTATTCTCCCAATTAATAAAAAGAGCTAATCTGAGTTAAAATATTTCACTTCAGATGAACAACTTTTAAAACATTATGTAACACTATAAGCATGAATGATTATTTAGAAAGAATAAATCAAAAAAAGGAGGAAAACTGAATCAATTCAACTCCACTGTAGCACTTATATTTGCATTGAATAGATTGCAATACCTGGTCAGATGAAATCTGATCCACTGACTTAAGTTTTAAATAAGGATGCTCATTGAGTGTTGTATTTCTCTTTATGTCATTAAAAAACCCTAGCAATTATAAGCAGAATTATTCACAACAGTGTGAAATCCAAGTAATTGTGAAGTCACGACTGTTTAATTTCCAAAAATAAGCAAAATTATTCACTGACTGCCAATTACATGCCAAGAATTTTTAAATAAGTCCCAATATTGCAAATAGAGAAAACAAGTTTTTTTTGTGTGTGTGTTGTTTAATGAATAATGATTCAGGCACTTTCTTACAGGAGAGCACCCACACAATTTATCACCACTTTCATCTGTCATCCCACACACTTGGCTTTTGCTCATATCAACATTTTTCAAAATGAATTATTCTCCCTCTAGTTATGATACCAGTTTTGCAATCATTAGGGCTAGCAAAAAATGATAGAAGCATCAGGCTGTTGAAATGGGAAAGCTGTTTGTGCCATTCGTAAAAATGTGAATTTTTGAAGTCAAAAGTCTCTTACAATTTATCATCTGCCTGAAAACCTTTCAGCAGAAGTTATTATGCCATCAGTTTTGTAAGATGGTGAATAATCAATATAGAAATTCATTAAATAGCTACAAGAGAAGAAACCAGATCATGAGTTTCAACTCATCCTCTGATAATCAGGTAGTCTGGTAAGTAGAAAGCAAAGAGAATGGCACAGAGAAAGTTAGTCACTCCATCTTCCTCCCTTGATGACTTGAAGTGATGAGATTTTATCACTGAAGTAGTAGATAGTATCCTGCAAGAGAAAATACTCAAAACCACCTCATAAAAAGAGTCTTGCTTTTCACTTCATTGCTACTATTTAGATGTCCTAACTTAACAGGATCCCTAAACTGTATTCTTTACCAAATACTAACATGCTGTATGACAATAATGAAATATAAAAGCTTTCTTAGAAAATTATTTTTAAAGCTGTCATTTTAGAAGGCTAAAAGCCACTAAAAAGATTTTACTATGCATAATATTATCGTATCCTGACATCTCAACTTGCCAGGGTGTGAAGAAAACGCTGTACCTCACTAGAAAGCCCAGAGAGATATCAAACAACTCTATTTTATGTGATGATTGCTCATCTTTGGTAAGAGCCAGAAGAACGAAGAGTTGAAGGTAAAGAGTCCCCCACTGTCAAAATGGAGAACCACCCATGAGTCTGAAGTACCAGCAAACATACAGACCTCTTATGGAAGCTCACTTTATGAGGAAAGAAAAAGCCAGAAACTGTCAGGGGACAAAGAGAAACGTCAAAAATACTGATTCCAAACCCAACATTTGTTGGAGACCCTGACAATGTTAAATGTCAGCATCCCCAACAATATTAATGTTTGCTATACACACAAAACCAGGATTTAGTAACATTTAAACAAAATCATCATCTACATATGTAAACATTTATTCAGCAATCATATCTTAGGAAGGGGCTTAGCACCTGATTCTAGGGACAGCAGATTTGATCCTTCTCACTTGACCAAGTCTCTGCTGAAAGCCATCCTACTAAAGAGACTAGCTGAAGCAAGTCTTGTTCATTTGATTATCTTTTATATTAACATGAAAAGAGTCACAGATCCTGACAGTCATGTTACTTTGCTGGTATAAGAACATTAGGGAAATAACTATCATATATTGCTTCCTGAGATTATATAATTCAATTATTCTGCTCGAATGTGAAAACCATAATCCCATTCCTATCCCACAGAGGCCAAAAGAAGATTGAGGAGGAAGTACACATATATGCAATATACATTGCTCAGATAAGTAGAAATAATTGGAGAAAACAGATTAAAACCTTCTGTCACGCGTGTATGGTATGGGTGTCATATTTTGCCAGATTTTTTTTCTATCCCATGAAGAAGTCAGCAAATCTGCTGAGGAGTGGGTGTTCTGTGGAATGAATCAAAGTTGTTTAGAAATGGCAATACAGAAATCTAGCAAAAAAACTTTACTTTTCTGAAACATGCTAAAACTAAAAAAGAAGAAACTATGCCCAAGTGAGACTGTAGTAGGCGTCACACTCTTCATTCCAAAACCTCAATTAACTTTCATTCACACACTGCCAGGAGCAAAATTCTCCTCAATGTTATGTATCAGTTGTTATAGTGGGACAAATATCAATGCTCTCTTCCCTCTAGCCTTGAAAAAGCATTGATATTATTACTTGACAAAGGAGGTATCACTGATTTCTCCCACCTCCCTGCACCCTGTAGTCACTAACCAAGGGCTGAGATACAGGTACTCTCTGCAGTCTCTTTCACTACAGAAAAGGAAGTGACTAACAAAACAAAGTTTCTCAGGAGCCCCTATGCTTAAAGGAAGATCAAGAAATGTAATCAAGCAAGTATGAATTTCAACACAGTCTAACTCTTGTGAGGAAGGAATCTGTATGGTTTTCAGGCCATCCAAACCAAGTCTGGGCAGACTGAGTCAGTCAACAAGCCGTGTAACGTGAGTTATTCATGCTAGCAGAAGGCACAGACATTGCTAATTCACTTAAAGCAGCAGTGAAATTGCCCATGGCACCACAGTCTATGGCATCCTATAGCTAAGAGATTTTTAAAATTAGTGAGCTGTTTTGGGGTTGTGTTTTTTTTTTTTTTCTTTTTCATGTCTACATAGGGATAGCTTATGATTTTGCAGAGAAGATTATTTTAATTAAGCCACCAGCTTGTATACAACTTAGAACCGATCTACACAATCCTTGGGGTTTGTGTGCATGCCATGGAACCTCAACATATTACATGGCCAAACATGCTATGCACAAGGAATCTATTCATTAGATAAATTTCTAGGGGAACATCAAGCTCTCATTTCTGTTTCTCCCTCCTAGCATTTCCTGGAAAAGGCTGTTTCTCTTCATAAGAACACTACTTTACCACTCTGCACTTCTGTAAGTAATTCCATGAACACAATTAGATAAGTCCCCTTTTTCCAAGTTGACCCTCCTGCACAGTCTATGGAGTTTCTCACTATCCCACCCACAGGTCACTGCTTTGCTGGCTGAATCTCTGACCAGCACACAAAGCCATGTTTCTCTGGTCAAGAAGCAAACGGGATTCCCTGCAGAGCCTTTATGGCTGTCAAACCGCCTGGAAGAGTTTAATGCCAAGCAAGCCAACACCATCCCTCCCCTCAGGGAACACATCATCCTAGGAGATGAGTAAGTAGCAAACGTTGCAGAAACGGGGAGCATAACTGAGCAGAACTGATCCCTATGTTCTCAGTCCTGCAGAGTGAGAAAGAAGCAGTATGTGAGAATATGGTATTACCACTTACGGAATATGAAAGCAGTATCATCACTTTTGGCCAATGATTTGAGAAATGTAGAAATAAAATTCATTCTTCTTTTGGATAAAAAGAATATGAACAAGATATGTTTTAATGTACAACAAGGTCAGCCAGCTTGACCTTTCTAATAGATTACCATTTGTCAAGCAGCTTTTTTAAGTCCAAATTTCTTGGGAGTATTTTACTGAGGTACCACATAAGCTAGAAGTAAACTAATTTGCTCAAAGTTTTCAAAACTCACAAAAAATAGACTTCCTGAACAATTCTTGCTGTGTGTCAGAAAACTCGTATTTTAAGTGAGTCTTACAGAATGACAGCTAAACATTTACAATCATGAAAGCAGTATTTGCCAGTACAGTCAAGAGTCCCCAGGTTTAGATAATTAAAAATGAACACCTAAATGAAAATTCAGTAATCATTACAGCAGGTTTTTTTCTATGGGTTTATGTATCCTTAGAATTTGCAGTAGTGCACCAAGGGAATGATGATCATCCTGTTACCTTTAGGCAGCTAATCACAGCTGACCAGGAGTAAACACTCCAGATTTAATATTGAGGACATTAATCAAGCAGTTTAAAAGAGATTCTGTAAGTGCTATGTGTAAGAGAGGGTCATAAACAATTGTTAGTCTCCAAGAACATACATCTAGTTGAATTGCTTACCAAAATGATAATTAGCCTGTCATAAACTGTTTATGTATAATGTAGACAGTTACTTTATCATCTTTTCCTTTAATTAGAATTCTATTTTTCCTAACTTTCATTCTTGAATGACTGAACAATGACAGCAGTGCCATAATTTCCTAGACAGCCAAATGCTTAACAGAAAAGAAAAAATCACGCTGGAATTTTAAGTCTTTTCTTCAATATGTCCAATATCAGTTTTTAAATTTTTCTACTATTTTGTTCTTCCATAGTACTGAATAGCTACAATTTTGTGCACGTAAATCTTGATAGCAGCAAACCATTTAGCCCTGCTCTTCACTCCCCTTACAAATGTACACTGCACTGGAAACATGACAATAGCCAGTAGGACTCACAAGGCTCAACACAGACTAGCAGAAAGTTCTTCTGAATAGAAGACCAGAAAACAGTACACTAAATGCAATTACAAAAAAAAGTGTATGCCAGCTTTTCTTCTCCATGGTTTGTTCTGCTTTACCTAATTAGTTAAAAACAGATATATTTAGACACTACACTGAGTAATCCATAATGCACTGTTTGTTTGTTTTACAAAGAAAAAAGAAATCCTATAAAATTTCAGAATGAAAAGTTTCTTAAAACCTAACACATCTAACAAGGAAATCAAATTCAGAGCAGCAAAACCAACAATTCAGTTGCTCATTTTATGCGGCAGGGTTCAATAACCTAGGAGAACCCAGCCAGTCTTGTTCCTATTTGGGTAACTTCTTGACAGACACAGCAGGTAAGGAGTGAAGAAAGAAAGGGGGGGGGGGGGGGCGGACCCCAACAAAA
>VXBL01002117.1:271277-296832 GCA_013400195.1 Aramus guarauna | reverse complement strand
AAAAAAACAAAACAAAACCCAACACACCCCCGCCCTCCCAAGCCAGGAGGTTTCTGTGCTTTTCCTGCCAAGAGAAAGGAAATGGGGTCTGCTTGTATATGCCTAGGTGCTGTTTGCATCTCTTTTGCATTTTAACAAATACCACACTGATCATGACCTGGTCAGTGTATAGAAAGTGAAGAAAAAAATATTTTTATTGTGAAAAGTATTTACACACAGTAGTAAAATATACATATTCTATTAATGTTTGCCTCCATGAGAATTCTAACATGCACTGTAAACTCTGAATTATTCTAGCTCTTCTTGGAGCAGCAGCGTTATTAAGCATCTAAATAGTCCTCCTTAATCTAATTGCAGGAGTTAGCAATTCAATTTTACATTTGCCATTTAGTTGTTCACATTAACCTTTAGACCCCTTCAATGAAGCAACCGGTTTTTTTAACTAAGAGTAGCTCAGTACTATGAGAGCACGAATATTATATTTTGGCATCAAAGATTCAAAAAGATTACAACTACCCTCTGATTAGGGGTCATTTTTTTAACTTCAGGAATAATTCAGCCTTTATTTAAATTTAAACCTGAGACGTATTCACTTCTCATTTGTAAGATTTTACTCTATCAACGGGTGCCATTAAACTAATGCTAATTAAACTAATCCATATTAGTTTAATTACCAGAGAAATTAAAATGTCTCAGGACTCTCCAGATTAAGATACTCTACAATCTATGACTTCAAGTATTTACTATCAAGTATCAAACTCCATCATTCAAGATACAGTTTTGTCTTGCCTAAATTTCTCATGTAATAATATACCAAAACTACCAGCACTGTCAAGTTTTAAAAGTTATTAAGTTCTCATTATACTCACAATTACTTACAAATACTGGCATAAATACACAGTCATATCTAAGCAACTAGTAGCAAAGCAACTGAACTGCATAGGTATAAGGACATTTTGTACATGAAATTAAACAAGTATTTATATACCATATAAATATATATATTATCAACAATGCCCCATCATGACTATCATGCCAAAGAATGTGTCAGATAATATACACGTTACAAACTGAGTAGAGTTGAACTGAAAACTAGAGAGAAAGCACTGGACACACTGGCATTTCCACAGACATTTTTCAAATCAGAACCATATCGACTTTCCAGACCAGCTAAATGTTACAATTAAATATTTGAAGAAAAAACATAACATATGCATACGCAATCCATACTGCACCTTGAATGAAAAAATAATACAATACCTTCTCATCTACACACAACATTTTGTTCACATGATACTGTTCAAAAGCAACTTTAAAAAAGAATTTGTTGGGAATAACTGCTACTCATTAAAGCATTTAATATTGGTGAAGACAGAAAACAAACAGAAAAGTATGATCTGTGTCTCCAGAACATGTGAACAGCCACAAATCCAACAACTTTAAATATGGGTTGCAGAAGCAAGGGGCTAAAACAATACGAAGAGGGGACACCCCCAACTGCCCCATATTTCTGTATTCTAACCAGAAATAAAATTCTTAGCAACATGAAAGATTAGGAGACAATTTCCAGCAGAAAGAAGCTGCCACTTTTTCAGTTCACTGCAAAGCAAGCCTTTGCCAAAATTCCTATGTTGCACAAAAGTTCCGGGAAGTTTTTCTGGACAGAATCATTACTACTGCCGAAGTCACTTTAATAGTCTGTAATCACCCACAGAACTGTTTTGTAAACTGCTCTCAATGTGTTGCCTACTAGTTTCTACAGTGAATTAAGAAACAATTCTCATTATTTCAAATATACTGCAAGAAGTATGAGAAATAAGGCAATGACAAAAACTAAGGTAATTTTTAATGTAACTCCTTTAGTAAAACACACATTTCAAAAACTTTTTCAGAAACATTAAATTCTTAAAAGGAAATCATACCTGATACTCTTCTGTTGTATCGGTTAACAACCGGAGCTGCAAAATAAACAAGTGAAAGTTACAAATGCTATTTATTATTACAAATTCAAAGCAATCATATTGAATATTCATGATACATTTTTACTCCACAAAACTCACATAAATCTCTTTTTTTAAAAAAATGCTTCAATATAAAGCTTTCATCCACTTACTTGCCAGCCAATGAGTGTTTATTCCAAGTTAAAACCTTATTTTCCAGAAGGCCATTACATGCTAAGATGGAGGGTAAGCAGTTTTGGGGTATTTTTTACCAAATTTGAAAAAAAAGATACCTCTACAGAGATGATCCAATCTTAACCTATCATCAAATACCAGCCCACTTAGTATTATTACAAAACATTCAAGCACTTTAAGTTAGCTATACCTACTTAACAGGGATCAAAAGCTGATGGAAGTTCTTAGCTAAACCATTCTATACTCCTACACAACACTGGCCTTGTAACTGTTCAGGCAGTGCTCCCGTACTAACTCCAGTCATTTATCCTTGGCCAAGGCTATCTTCCATAAGGGCAGACATTTAAATTGAAAAATTCTGAGCTGGAGGATCCATTGTTTCATTGCTTCTTTGTTCCTTCTGATAGGTATACAAGGTATTTAAACTTGATCTCTAATTCGGGATGAACTTCCTGACTTTCACTATTCACGTACATGTCGACAGTAAGCCAACCATTAGTAAACCGTATTCTTTCCCCCTTTCACCAAGTTACTGCCTTTGTGAATTGCTTCAGTCTCAATGCAAAAAACCAATCAACTTCACCCAGAACAAAATCAAAACACTATGCTCCTCTGCACCACTAACAACCAAAGTAATTTTATTCTGAATGCTTCACACTTTCCCATTCCTCTTCCCCCTCAATGGATAATTGCATTTTTCCTGATATAACCAGTGACCTTTCTATTCCATTCTTTAAACATTTAAGAATGAGATCAGCCTTTATAACACATCAGAGCATATGCATCACAGAGCCACATTTATTAAATGCATGCTACCAAAATCTTAATGATCATTTCAGAAGTTAGAAACTTTTGAGTATCTCAGCACCACCAGAATATGAAGAACAATGCTTTCTTAAGCAAATACACAAGAACTCAGCTGCTTTGAGATTTACAACTACCCTGTGTCTATATTAAAACACATAACTGAGAATAATACCAGAAAAACAAGATTAAAATTATTATTGCGTATTGTTTTGTAATGATAAAGGGAATAAGAAGGGGGGGAGGCGGGGGGAACAACAGGCTAAGTCCATAGAGTTTTCAGCCAAATCTATCAACGTGGAGACAATGTTCAGCTTAACAAGCAAATAAGGATCAAAAGCAAGATTATTTTTAATTTTACAATTTAGATCAAGACCTAAACTTCTGTAACACAGCATAGTCCTTATAAAAATAACATTGATGCAGTGTTTCAGATGTCAAGCTCAAAGAGGTTCAAAACACTGAATGATAAACCTTAGAATTTAAGAAATATCCTTTTCAAACCTTTAAGCCATTTCTTCCAGCAGCAACCCTTCCTGCAAATAAGGGCAGCATATATTGCAATTGTCAAAGGACACCATGGATGCAAGAAGTTTACATCACCTTAAGGGGAGACAGGCATTTGGAACAGAGATCCATTCTGGTTTATTAAACAAACAGCAAACTCATGCAACTCCCTGAATTGAAAATGTTCATACATTTTGCCCTGTTAACTTTTCCACATGGGCCTGCCTGTGGCCACCAGTTGCAACAGAATACTGCTCTAGACATTCATCTGCCCTGCAACAGTACATTCATTCTTATCTCTAGTTTATCGAGCTCGTTTAACTGAGTAACTAACTCAAAGTTGGCAAGCAAATTTGGACCTTAAGAAATAGGAAAACTCACTTCTTAAAGACACAGACAAGTGCCTACTAGTTTTAAGATAATGAAGAGCAAGAGGACCAAATGAAATTATTTCATTTTGCACTACAAAATTATTTATTACAAGAGAAATAGGAAATTCAAAACATTATTTGGTAAGTTTGCAGTAAAAGCACCTCATCTAGGTCATAACAGTTTCAATTAAATGGTTAACTAGTCTCATACGAATTCAGATACTTTTAGTCAACACTGTTAGTAAATACATTATTTCACTGTCTTAAACATGCAGTCTTTCTTCACCTTTTAACTACTAGACCCATTTCTTACTCATGTTTAAGAAGAACAGAACAGAACTAATATACTACAGAAAACTGGCATACTTTGAGTACCATAGGAAAAAAATCCACATTTCAAAGACTATAGCTTCTTTTAGAATCTTGATTATTTTATCCCATAGCAGAGTTCAGTGTCATCAAAATGGCATCAAGTTTTCCACAGTGTTAAAAATGAGAAAAAACATAACCTTTTAAGGACAGTTAAGAGAGCACTATTATTCTGCCTCCACAAAGCTTTTAAGATTAAAATGATAGTTTGCTTTTCTTACATCAGTGACATTTTTAACATGTATAAAATTTCAGGTTCACTTTAGTATGTTGTAAGATGATGACTATTTTTATGCTAAAGAGATAGAATCTGATGTTTCCTACTACAGAAGATAGCATTTTCTTTTGTTCTGGCTTACCAATGAAAAGCTCTCTTTGTTTATGACTATTTTCAGTATTGCACAGGCAGTATAGCCACTCCTACGGCATCCTTGTGTTTTGTCATTAGCAGTACATGGAGAAAAGCTTGGCATCAAGGACTGCTGACAGAACAACTCATGAAGGTCCCACATACACCTAGATTAGTCAGTGGACAGATTCCAAAATATTCGATGGGGCGGAAGGGAATAATGCATTTATGGTTAACCCAGCCTGTTTCCTAGACTGAACACTAACCTCTTACACCAGCACAGCCATCAGAGCACACCTCTGCCTACAGTGTAAGAACACCACGGTGAAACCAGAACACCAACCTGGTAGCACTCAGTAGAGCTGGTATCTTCAACATTAAAAAGAAATTGTTGCTTTGAAACAGGAAACAATTCTTTTTTTTTTGTATCCACACTTAAAATTTCCCTCCTGCACACCAATGGGCCACCTCTCAGGCCAGTTATATATTAATTGCATAAAATATAATGAGATTAAAAGATTTTGCTGTGAAATGATTGTATAGCAAACTTTCCATTATGTCAAAACCTCAGGTACAACAGTATTCAAGTTCAAAATGTCTCATACCTTTGACACAGTCCCTGCTTTTACTTGGCTTATGGGAGCCAAGACCCAGTAATGGGGTAAACACAACAGAAACTGAGGAAAATTAAACCATTGTACCAGAAGAGACCAAAACAGCCCAATTTCCTCCTTGGCAGCCAAAGGCGAGTGACACCGGTAGTGGAAAGGCAGACCAAGTTGTGCAATCCACAGTTTTGCTAGAACTGACTCACGACAGCAATCCTACTCCACTGTTTAAGAAAATCAGAAATGCCTGCTGAACATGTGCGTACTTTCCACACTGTCCTGAGGCACAGACTGAATTAAGCACTAGATCAGAACACTTAACAAGGGCTCTTTCAGACCCACAAAATTACAGGTTGCTGGCTGTAGGATTCTTTTTTATTTACAACTGCAATTTCTAGAACCAGTCAGGTCTCTTGTTCAAATAGTATTTGAACTATTTGGTCTCTAGTCCAAATACTTATTAAATAAGTAGTTATCAACTTTATGTCAGTATCACTTAACCTCACTCATCAATCTCCTTTTCCTGCACTTGGAAAAAAAAAAAATACACAACAGAACAGCGGGCATTCATTCGTGTATCGATGAATGCTACGTGCATACCAGAAACACTCAAAGACAACACATATAAAGGTGCTCAGCTTCCCGATTTCAAAGACATTTTGTACTACCTTCAATCAGCTAACTCTGCAAAAATTAGTCACATAAATATTTGCTAATAGAAGACTGCACAACCTTTCTTCCCCAAAGGTATGTAATTTCATTTATTTAATAAAAAATATTTTAATAATTTGTATAATGAAATCAATACTGTACATTCTGTTAGTTAAATTGAGAAATGTACCTTATCTCAAACAGCAAACAGGACTACTGCCATGCAGCTATTCTAAAGCTTGTTAGTGGCTCCATTTGGGTTTCTCACTTGAAAAATTAGGGATATAAATTTCAGAAACAGAGATTGGTATGTGATAATGCTGAAAACCACTGACCTCAAATATAGTGGGCTGTTTTGGGTTTAACTATTTTTTTTTTAAATACCTTCCAAAAGTGAAAAAACAGGAATTTCTCCAATATTCTTCAGTTTGCTTTGGCATTGACATTTCCTTTGAAATATCTGAAGCTGGACTTTGGCTTACCGTGCTTAACTTACAAGAGTTCTGACTACGGTTATAGGCAGATCTTAAAAGTCAGCCCCATAGGTTAAAAAGTATTTAAAAGAAAAAGGACAGAAATATTACCTTTTTTATTCACCCCTGCTTTCAGAACCAAACCAACAATTAAAGTATTTAAGACAAACAAGTGACAGGAAGGAAAAATCATTCTCCAATTTTACAAATCAGATCTAAAAAGAAGGCTTTTCCTACAGCATGTGGGATCCCTTCTTTGTCAGTGTACTGAAAACTGACTGGTAAAACACACCAGTAAGTTTTTAAAAAGTTACACTACTACCAGAATAAGTTATTTCTCTGTACTACTCACAAGCATTTTAAAGTTACAGAACATGCTAAAGCTTGAAATAAACAGAAAAATTACAACAATCATTCTCCCAGCTATTGCTATCCTCTTCTTACACATACTAAGAACATTACATTCTTACAGAAAGGATAAATAAAACTCAAAAGATCAGTTCAGGGTCACAGGAAAAAAATTCAGGGACAAATGAAGAACTGACATTCCAGGCACAAGCTTAGAGTACTAGATGTTACCACTCTGTACGGGATACCTTGAAAATTTAAATTTCTCTTCCTCCACAAACGCTTTGCTTTTTATGAGGGCCTGTGAACACTTCCCAATTACAACTGGGGGGAAAAAATCCCCACATGCTGATTGTTTTCTGATACTGAATACAATTTACAGCAGCAGACTAAGCTAAGCTATTGTGCACGCAAATATTTGAGATCTTTCATGTAACACTCAAAGCAACTCAACAATTTTTTGAAGGTTTCCTGATGAAAGATGGAGTAAAATTTATAATAGGTTGCATAAATTCAGTAGTATAGTACTCGGAGCTCATGGAGCATAGGTATAAAATACCAGCTTTATTAATACAAATTAGCAGAAATCAGTGGTTTCCAGAGTAGTTGCCCATCGAATCATGGCACAAAATCATCCTATGTGAACAGAGACAAAATGAGAAACAGAATGTAAACTGTTCTTATTTAACAAGCCAATTAAGATTATCCAAACAACATGTGAGTTGACACTATAAACCATTAAAGCTGAAATACCAGAAGCAGAGTGGAGTATAAATCTGAGGCGTGACTGTCTCTATGGAATGTTGTATCAAGTTACGATAAGGAAGTGCTAGACTACAGCTGTCAAACTGTTTTTCTACACACCAAGATGTTAATGGGCTTACATAATATGAACCATTGAATCTTTAAATTTCTTCACAGTTGCAAGTATCAACTTTTTAGGATTTCTAGTAATTAAAAAGTAATGCTATAGCAGAAACAAGACTTTCATCATCAGATATGCAATCATACTTTAATAAATGCAAATCTGAAATTGTTTTTCAACAAGAAAGTAAAATAACGGGGTTCCCTGTGACTATTACTAATATAATAGTTCCATATCCATGATTTCCTTCAGGATGTCCCTGCTGGACAGTGACAAATTCCACTAACCCTTCCAGAACAGTGCTTGATAAGGTGGGGACTATGAGTAGGACTACAGACTACAATTTTTCCCCAGAGGCCATTCTGGAACCTTACAGTCCACATGTCAACATTTCTTTCAGAAAAGCAAAACAGACAGAAATGGACAAGAGTTTTTACATGTGCCAATTTTTTTTTATTTTTTTTTACCTTCTATTCCTGCCCCCCACCCCAGAAGAGGATGGAAACTCAGAACCTGGTTAGAGGCAGGCAGGAGAGATTCTGATGGTGTCAACTGAAGCATGCCAGATATTTGGAGGAAGACAAAAGGTCAGGGAACACTAGGGAGGGAGCGAGTTCTTTCAGAGCACGTACAGAGGGAACATGGAAAATTTAAAAAAAAAGTGCAGAAAAATGGAAACTGTGGTCCAGGATTGTCTGTGTACACACACATACTTTTCTGTAAGAGAGACTTTTATATCTATTAAGTTGGAAAACAATATTAAAAATTACATTAATATTAAATACTGTTTTCCTCTCTGCTACAAGAGAGGTAATAGAGGCATAGATACCTTTTCATTCCAAATATTTAAAAATAGCTCTCATCAGTAGCAAGAGATAATAAAACATAAAAACAAAAGTAGCAACACATCCTGGTCTCAAATTTAATTGATTTTTTTTATTTGGATTTAAAAATCACTGACACAAAATGGAAAAACACTGTCAGGAGCCCCTGATCCTTGCTTTCGGAGTTTTTTTAAGAACCTCTCTGACAGACAGAATGTAATAAATACTTCTGAAGGAAAAAGTTGAGTCAACAAGCAAGGCATCTATGTTAGTTAAAAAAAGATGTTTTACGAAGTTATTAAAGCTGTTGTGCTATTTTGGTTTGGCTTTTTTTTTTTTAAGAAAGAAGAAAAATTAATATGCACTTTGAAATTGGCAGACTAAATAGCTGATAAATTCAAGAAAATCATAAATCTTTACTTGAGTCTGTGAAAGAAATTCGGGGGAATCTCTGGTTATAACATCTTAGTTAAAAACTGCTATTAAGAGTTTTGTTTGTTTTGAATTAAAGGTATTTTAGAAAAATGTATCACTATTTCAACACTCTTATTCCACAACTGAATTTGAACACTCAGGCATGGTACTATTTTGATTATGTTTCTCAGCAGATATTAATTCAATACCAAAAAGAACCATGACCCTTTTATGCAATGAACCCTGCTCTCAGAATTCAGGAGTTAATACAGCCTGACAGAAGCCTAAGTACAGGAGAATGAATAACTATCAAGCAGCACTCCGTATTATCTGACATTGCAATGGTATGACCCACACAGCCCTCTCCTATTTCTTGCCGATATGTTTCAGAGATCTAGCCAAACACAGCACCTTTTTTTTTTGTCAATTTTTTGAGAGTAATCTATATTATGAAGATCAAAGAGATAGCAATAAGGCATGCACTTGCTTTACAGACTTGAAATCAGAGAAATTCCCACTGCTAAGGAACAATCTCAGCTGAAAGGACACATTTCACAGTGATTAAAGATATAACCATATGCTGATACTACAACGGAGATTGTTAGGGACTGAAATGAAAGACTTGGGAATTTTTTTCGAGGATTAGAAAGACAAAATTATACACTGCACAGAAAAGGAAGGATGTTGCAAAGAACTAGGAGAGTTAAGAAGCAACTGACAAATCTTCAAAGTATTGTCAGAAGAGGCAAGACACTGGAGGGTACAGCAAAGCAAAGTAAAAAAGGGAAATGTGCTTGGGCTTTTAGGAGCAAGCTTATAGAGGAAGGCATTTCAGAGACAGGGAACCAAAAGGAGCCACATTAGTAATATCACAGAAATTTTAAGAGCCAGAATGACGTTAGTCTTACAAACTGGACATTAAGTAGATGATAGAAAGTAAAGATCCTGAATGTATTTGGAAGTGACTTCTCTGAAAATGAAAAAGCCAGAAAGGGTCAAAGATGAGTATGAGACTAGACAGTAACAGAAACATCACATCAAGGAGAAATAACTCCAAGTTTCCTTAAAATAAATGCTTCATACAGGAAAAGATAGTTGCATCTTATCTAGGGAACCACAAGGCATTTCCCAATCAGGAAGAAACACAGGCAACTCACCCTCATGTCTAGGCGTAATGGCAAAGAAAGGACAACCTCCTCCTTTTCCAAGTCGCTTGACTCTTCCCTTCTATCTTACCCTTTACCAGTGCCAGGGAAACGGCACCCACACCTGTGGTCTGGGACAACATCATCAAAACCAGCCAAATGACATCCAGACACAGCTCTTCCTCATGCTGACCGTACCCGCTCACTGTTGTCCTCTCCCAAATCTCACAGGCAATTCTGCTCTAAGTCTCACTGTGGTCTAGATTTTTAAAACACTCCTATCAAATTAGTATTATCCTCAGGAATAGCACACAGCCAACTTCTCTGAAAGCATGCCTACATCACTGAAGTCTGAAGCCAGGAACCTCTTTTATACCAGGCCAGTGACTTTGAGAGAAATATTAGCCAGGTAATATAAATGCCATACCCAAACACAATGCAAATGTAGATGTGGGGGATAGTCTTCATTAAAGTGATATGGATGAAGTGGAAAACGCTATCACTGGCACTGGCTTTAGAGTTTACACAGCCTCAGGTATAAGCTATTGTAAAATTAAGTATGAACTAGGTGGGAGACAAGCATGTCACACCTATGGTAACAACACTAGTGAGTTAAACAGTCTGAATTTATGTATTGCACACCTCCACTTACTGCCTTTTCTATAACCTCTTCCACCTGTACATAACCACTCGCTCCCTTCTCACACACCTGCATTCTGCCTGAGAGGGTCAGACAACTGCAGCAGCAAAGAGTAAGGTTACAATTCCCACTCACATAGAAAACCTTCTATTTTCTGTTTCAATACCACACTTACCCTGTTATTTCCAAGACTTTTAATAAATTCCTACTACCAAGGCTTTACTCCATATCCTCAAGGAATTACCATGGAAGCATGGCATATACTTAAGTAATTAATCCACACACTTTCACAGCTGGATTGCTGCTGTTTTCTGAAAGCTAACTTTGGGTTTGCAACACACTACATTACAGTGCACCGCTGATGTTCTTGTTGCTCTCTTCACTTCCCAGTTTTATACTACTCCTCCTATCCAGGACAAACTTTTCCTAAGTAACATCTTTGAATCCCAATTAAATACATGCACCTATATATACACTTACGCAGCCTTTCTCAATTAACAAGTCCTCAAATAACTCATAGACATCCTACATTTCAACTATTATCTATTGCCTCATATCTGTCCTTTAGGCAGAGGCATATTTTAAGGCACAGCAAATGTTGCATGCGTTCCTAATATTTTTCTAGGTACATTTGGCATTTAAGACAACTTCAATAAAGCACAATGTCGTGTTTTTATTTGGACGCATAACGAAGATGTGATTTCCTCCTATATGTAAAGAAAGATGATGATGATGATTCTTGCAGTTTAGCAATTAAAAACAAAGAAAAAAAAGGAATAATTTTGACTGCCTTTCAGTTTCCACCAGAAACCCAACCTTAATTTTACATTCACTGCATTGTATCTTAAAGAGATTCCATCTGCTCTGTCTGTAGTACACATTAATATTCAGAAGACATCTGCAGCGTGCAGACCAAGCTTTTAATTGGAATCATGTCACAGCTACCATCACACAACACTGAATGTAAATGTTGGCTATCTGCACTTGGCAGCTGCTTGGCAGGCTTATTATAAAGTCCTACTGAGACTGATAGTGTCTTTAAATAATGCAGTATCAGGACATAAAAGGTATCTTGAAAAATCAAATATTTACTATTATGAAATAGTTTTACAATGCCATCCATACCTAATACAGTTTACTAGCACCTTAAACTACTTATAAGCAAAATATTGTTTATATTCAGCCAGAATTTTCAAAATAAAATCAACAAATTGATACAACTGAACACTCATGTCTTTCATTATGATAGATATTTAAGCAAATCTAACATGTACACAAAGAGGACAAAGAAAACTGAATATCAGTGCAACTGAAATTGTGTAGCGAAGCTCAAAGCATTTATAAAAAACTAGAACTCGAGCATCGCTAAGCATGTAAAAGCACCTGAATAAAAGAATTCAATTAATAGGTGTGCTTAGTGATTTAAGACACTTTCCTACAATGGCAGACTAATTATTCTAGAATGAACAATATACTTACCTTTTTTAAAGAAAAAAATCCACTAAGTTAATAGCATCATCATTTGCTTCAAATCCTTGCCAAACCATGGTAACATAAAACTACATTTTCCCAATCATCTACATATTTTCAGCTTGTACTGTTCTGTACATTTCTGACAAATGGGGCAGTGATCAGCAATCTATATGGAGAAACGCGCGTGTGTATATATAAACACAAACTAAAGTTATCTGTCCAATACAAGCAACTAGTTGTTACACCAAACTGATCTTACACATGTTGCAAGTTATTTAATCTTATCAGTAGGTAAAAGGGACATAGGAACTCTTACAACAGCAACACTTGCTTTCCATGAAATACACATTTTCTTGGGGAATTTGTCTTCCACTGTCTTTGCCACAGTATCATGATAAACATTTTTCCACAAATCTAACAGAACTCCAAGACCATAGCTTGTGAATATATAGATATGTTGTCACAACAATAATTACACAAGTAGAGGTGATGTAAGAACAGAAAGTCATCACAATCCAACTGCTCGAACTCTAGTGCCCTTCTCCGACAGACTAATTGGCTTAAAGGATATCGCTTAGCTTCAGCACAGCTTCCAATGCAAATAAGTGAATTACATAGAAGAGGAAGACACAATTGTCTGTGCTCAGGGCATACCTACATAGTTGGTCTCAAGCCTGTACTTGCACATCCACTGCCATTTTAGAACACATTACGGTGGAAGGGCAACAAAGGAAAAAAAAAAAATCAGAGGACAGAGCAAGGTTTCAGTCCCACACCTAAGCACACTACCAGCTGATCGATGACCACATGTTGCCGCAGCACTTCCAGTCTGTATCAGTGCGAAGGAAAACAGGGTTTGTCCTAGCTTTTCATCAGTGATATGCAGCTGGTCTGCCTAAGTTTGCACTAGAACAGAAAGGAAGAATTAATGTGGGCAGTTACGGATGAGATGCAGTATAAGAAGCTTTTCCTTTTGCCTCTTAGCTATTTACAGTCTCGGATAAAACAGATTGGAGTCACTCTCACAGTCAGGTACTGTATCGCATGTGACAGACAGTAAGAAACAACTATAACTGAACTAGTTCTACAAAAGCGAGCAATTTAGAAGAAAAATACGGAAGAAGAGAAGATCTGAAGCTCAGCAGAAACAAGCAGGAACACTGACAGGGCATATCATTTTAGATGCCAAGCACGGATGTTACACAGCTATACTTGCCAGGTCAACGTGAGCTCAGGGTTGTATAATTATAGGTACATAGGTAGGACTCAAGAATAGCATCCTACAGGTAAAACAGGAGGCACATAAAAGCCCATAGTTCGTTGGTTGGGTCGCTTCTAATTTCATTACCAATTCCTACTGTCGTTACTGATTTGGATGATGAAACACAGCATATTTGTATATAAGACAAAGCTGAAATGGGTTGTGCTGTCATCTGATTTCATCTTTATAAAAGAGCAAGAAGAATTTCAATAAGAAATACCAGTATCAAATGTCACTTCAAGCTGATGCAGAGCCTAATCTCACACATCCACATTTAAATCAGGGCATAAGTACACTTGTCTATGCCAGGGAAGACACCCGTGGTTCATGGTATCCTGGGCTGCATTAGAGGCAGTCTTGCCAGCAGGTTGAGGGAGATAGTCCTTCCCCTCTACTCAGCCCTGGTAAGGCCACAGCTTGAGGAGTAATGTGACCAGTTCCAGGCTCCCTAGTACAAGAGAGACATGATCATACTGGAGAGAGTCCAGCAAAGGCCCACAAAGATGATGAAAGGACTGGACCATCTCTTCTGTGAGGACAGGCTGAAAGAGCTGGGAATGTTTGGCCTCGAGAAGATAAGGCTCAAGGGAGCTCTTACAAATGTACATAAATACCTTAAGGGAGGGTACAAAGACAACAGAACCAGGCTCTTTTCAGCTGTGCCGAGAACAAGAGTCAATGGGCACAAACTGAAACACAGAAGGGACAGTCTGAACATGAGAAAACACTTTTTTACTGGGAGGGTGACCAAGCATGGCGCAGGTTGCCCAGTGAAGTTCTGGAGTCTCCATCCTTTGAGATACTTAAAAGCCATCTGGACATGGTCATAGGGAACCACTCTAGGTGGCCCTGCTTGAGCAGGGGGGTTGGACAAAATGAACTCCAGAGGGCCCTTCAACCATTCTCTGATTCTGTAAAGATACTCTAACAGCTCACTAAAACTCATACTTCGCTTCCAACTTAAATTCCAAGGGCTAGAAGGCAAACAGAAGTGAACTTCATTTGCAGACAGATGCATTAAGGGACACTCTAGTTTCAGACATCCTTTTTCCAAGTAGGTAACTATAAATTTCGACAGAGTTACTGTATAGCTTTGGGGCTGTTAGGGTTTTATTTGGCTGGTTTTTTAAAGGGGGAAGGGGAGAAAGGGAGGAAGAGGAGAGGCTGAGAAATAGCCTGGGTTTCTACAATTTCTTACCAAGGGCACATTCTCCATATTTACAAACTGAATACTTTCTTGGATATTTAAAATTTTTTTCAGTGATGACCCTACTGCAACATACTAACCAAGTTCTTATTCTACTAGTGCCACATAAAAGCCAATGAGCATCCACATTCTGGACAAACCTCAACATATATATCAGGTCTCGTAGCCGGTGTCACAAAAGGCATCTATTATCAGTTCATTTTCTATTATAATGTCCACATTCTTACCTACATCACGGGTTTTTAGGACTTAGCACTCTATCCTATCAATGTAATCACCACTGAAGACTTACTCTTCCCCGAACAGTTCATGAATGACCTTTCTCAAACCAAAAAGATCACCAATTTAAAGAGCTGGCTCAATTCTTATTGAAGTCTGATTTTGACAGGTTTTTTTAATTAAGTGCTTAAAAAAAGACTTAAGATGTGTTGTTGATTTGTGAAATAAAAAGTGTATTCAAATAACTAGTGTCCCCATATGTGATATGTTAAAAAAAAAATTGGAAAAAATATTGTATCGTGTATCATAACACATTTTTTTAACAACCAAAGCCAAAAAAACCTTGGTCAGTTGCTTATAAAAACTTATAGATATATTTGCAACTGAAGTTATTGGTTTTCCAGTTAAAAAAGACAAACCCAAACCAAACACACAAAAAAACCCACACCAATCCGCAACAGATTTATCTACAGTAGTGATAGGAGAGGTGCATAGGATTTACAGGATATTCTCCTGTAGTGGTAGCTGCTTCCCCTCATCTCCAGCATGCAGGATCCTCCGTATGAGCTTAAGTGACTCTACAATTCATGTTAATTCTCTTGTCTGATGCTTCACTGGGGAGACAACAAAACGTGAATTGCATCCAGCCCTTCCACACCACTGCAGCAGGCAGCACAGCCTCAGCTCTGAGGGAAGATGACAGCCAGCGGACTGAGGGGTGGTACTAAGTGGTGAGGTAGAAGGTACACAAGAGTATAACGGCTTCTGCAGAAGTATTACTAACATCTCTGTGATACTGCATGTATACAACACGAAGTACTACTTATTTACCGCCAAGTGAATCTTGTTCCATTCAGATATGATTTGTTAACAGTTTCTTTTAGTAAACAAGGTATAAATAAAATTGAGTAGATTCTAAATATGTATGTTTTAAAATTTAGAAAAGTTAAAACTTATCTGTGCAATCTTCAGGTTGTTATATACAAAGTGATGAGCAAAAGTAACTTCTGTACCACATCTCCAAATAATGTCTTTTACAGCTTTGGTCCTTCAGATTTACACTTCTAACAATATTAAGTCAACATTCAGCAAAGCTGACTTAAAACATAAAGCTGTAAAAAGAATAATCTCCATGTAAAAAAGTATTTTGACAGGCAACTCTCCACACACACACACTTCCAGTAATTCCATCCTGTGCACTTTCACAGGAAGAGGATTTTAAGGAAAGAGGAAAGGTGAAGACAGATAGATTTGTCCTGTTTCTAAGAAGGGATAATAGTAAAAATCAGCATGTTCTCCTCAAACTTGGGGAAATCTTCTTTTATAGAACCATAGAATCATTTAGGTTGGAAAAAAACTTTAAGATCACCGAGTCCAACCGTTAAACTAACACTGCCAAGTCCACCACTAAACCATGTCCCTAAGCATCACATCTACAATGCTCACAAGCATTTGAAGTCCATGCAAAAGGGCACAAGTTAGCACTCATCCTAACATAAATATGCCAGTAACAATAAAAATGATAAAAACAAATTCCCTGACCAAAGTGAGCTGCAGCAGGTGGCAAGTACTACATGGTTCAGCCTCCAGATGAACGGATTTTTAGTAGTAGAACTTCTAGTATAGAACTCCCCACAGTCAGTTACATACTGCTTCAAAACAAATCAAACAAGTCTTTTAGCTATGAAAAGTTAACAGTTTCTGCACCTAAAAGATATGAAAAGTTAAGAAATCCCAACACTAGCAAAAACAGTATACATCGTACAAAGTTAGATTGTTTCATAGTGCTATGAAAAAAACAACACAAGGCACAACACTTTTAATTAAAAGTACTTCACAAGGATATAATAGATGCTCATACAGAATACAAGAGAAACTGAAGCCCAGTTTACAGCTGTTTATCATATAGTTACTCGATCTCAAGATTAGAATTAAAATCATTATACAGATTACAGCCATTGATGTTTAACTTCTATATGCTTGAGAAACTGGAGTATTTAAAGTAATGCTCTGAGTAGTATTAAGTTTTAGCATTTTAGAACAAGAATACTTGTGGAAGATTCCATCAACATTCCCCAAAGGTATCACAGACAGAAGACTGAATGCTAATCTATTTTAATGAGCCATCTTTCATAACTTATCTCTGAGAAAGCTTTGAGTCTTACAAATACTTATGCATTTTAATCAGAAGCATTGATAACATTAAATGTTAAAAAACCTGTTTCAGAACAATCACTTTCAAAAAAAAAAAGAAGAGGAAACTCATCATCTTTGAATTTTCATTCCAGGGTTGTCTATGTGACTTCTTTCATAGAGAGGTACTCCCCATATCCATGACAACCAGAGATGGACCAGTTCCTTACACTAGTGTGTCCTTGAGGAAGCAACTCTTCCTGGATGATCAGGATTAGCACAAGTGTTGCCACAGAAATGGCAGTGTTTACTGGAGCCCCAACAGGAAAAAACCCACACAAATATTTGTATTTTTCTTTTCTTAACATCTCTTCTATGAAATAGTTTTCTCAATAGGAAGCAGAAAACAATATGCTATCCCAAGAGAGGAAGAACCAAAATGGAAATGAAGGGCCATTGTGACATCCTGCTTTATAACAGTCTGTCAATATACAATCACCAAGAACAAGGAACTTGGCACTACAATTTATTCAAAAATACAAAGGAAAACTACAGAGCAGTTTCTCAATCCTCATCCAAAAAACAAACACTTCGCTCCCCACACAAACTCCATACATGTTTTTAGAATGCTTTGCAAGAAGAGAAGCAGTGCTTTAAGCTGTGCAATCCTTCACTGCATACCACTCTGATTCAGAGAAGGACAGAAACAGTTACCAACGGAAGAACACCTTTTTACCAAAATCACCACTTCATCTCCACCTTGCAATCCGTATCCTTGTTCACACAACAGTTTAGAGAGAGATTTTGTGATAACGTGCTCAAATTTGCTGGTAAGGTTCCTGATCATGGACAATCTTGGTTTGGACTTCAACACCCAAAAAGGAGTGCGGGGTTCCAGGCTTCTGTAAGATGACCTCAGAATGTAACCTGACATCATGCCAGTTGGAAATTGAGTGCCTGAAGGTTGTATACCATTTCTGAGGAGAAGCAAAGCTGTTCTTCAAGCCACTCTCAGAAAGTTAACAGGAAATAGAAGGAGGGAACAGAGAATGATTTCAAATTTTTTAGAAAAATAAAAAACAAGTTTGGTTTTGTTGTTGTTGCTGGTTTTAAATTATCATAAAAGCAGTGCTACAGAAGGAATACTTGCAGTCTCTCCCACATGCCTTGAAGGCAGGCTGTTCCAAGAGATGTCTTCTCCCTTAACAGGAATTTCCCAGTCTATACACAGAGCAGAACTGCCACTAGTCATCATTTGCAATTTGTACATAGAAAAGCCTCTGTATGGAAAGGGCTGGTAGCAAAACTGCGGCTAATACAATGCTGGGCTTTATTGGACACAACTTATTGTATATTTATGAAACAGAGGCCAAATCCTAGCAGTAGGATAACTGTAAGACAGGCTTGCTTTCTTCTAAATCTCTTCTCTCTCCTAGGTATCCTATCCATTAAAGCACACAGATCATTGCCATGATCACCACAATTTTCACAACCTCACAGACAAAACAGAAATGACCTCAAAGCAGCTGCTTGTTCTGTGTAACAGACTTTTGGAGTTTCCTCCTGGTAGTCCCTTTTTCAGATCTGTACTTTCGTAAGAAAAGGATCCTTTTGCATTAAAGGATCTCATGAGCACACACCCTTTAGTACAATTAGTATCTTGGTGCAAGAGTCTCTTATGTATCAGTGTTTTGTCCACACTCAGATTTCTCAAATTCCCCACTAGTTACTTTTCTAACCAACGCTCTTACGATTTATCTTGTCTGTTTCATACTACAGTGATGCATAAAGATACTAAAAATGCAGAGTGCAGAAGAGTACACATCACTTGCCATGCAACTAATGGCACCTCAGGGGAAAAAAAAAAAAAAAAAAAAATCTATGTGAATCAAAGAATCTTGATATATCAAAAAACACCAAACAATTGTTACATACCAAAGAAGTCCTGATGCAAAGCCAGACCACAAAGATGCAAGTGCAGCAGCATATCCAAAGGAATGTAAAGGACTGTTACAGAGACAATAATAATATCCCTCTAGAAGGGGAACCAGTACATTTGTTAAGAGTTATATTTGTCATTGTCTCCCTCTTCTTTCACAAAAAAATATGAATGATCATTCATGAAGTTGAAAATGTTACTAAAGCCAGTGAGAAACATTCATAGCTCATCTTGGCTATACTTCCAATCTGCATTTGAATAACGAGCAACTGCTCTTTGTTAAACATTAATGCTTTTTAATGACTGACTGGTGAATAATTTGAAGTGAGCTTGTTCTCTGTTGTCTCCTCCTCTTCCCCAGGATCTCCATTGTTCTATTTTAGATAAGAGGGTACAACTGAACTTCAGTACTAGCAAAAGGGGAAGATGGCACTCGGCAACACTGGAAGTATTGTCTCAGCAATCTAATATTAGTTTATTAAATGAAAAAAAATAGCACAGCTAAAAAGAAGCTAGTATTCAGTACATATCTAGTATTGCAGCACAATAGTTTCCTTTAGCTTAGTTTTAGCATCAGCTAAAATCATCCAATTTTAGAAGTTCCATACAATTTTTCTTAAATTTTTTTCAAATGCGGAAAAACAAGCTTTTAGGAATTCAGTAATAATTTACAAAGGCTAGTTATCCACTTCCTTTATAGTTAGTTACACTCTTTTTAGAGGCTAGTACACAGAGTAATGCCATTTCTATTTGCCCAAAGTAACAGCAGGATACTAAAAGAGTAGAAACTGAGTCTAGAATTTAATTTATCCATACAGTTATAGCTTGTATCAAAAGCTCTTTCAGGAAATATCAAGCTTAATAGTTAAGTGAAAAGTTACCAGCATTCAACAGATCACAAATATAAATTTAAAAGACATTTTAAAAAATACTGCTTGCTTCCTCACGTTCTGGGATGTACAGATTATTTAAGGAAAGCACAATGATTATGTCCAGCCACTGAGAGCAAGCTGGAATAAGAGGTATCTATCTCTACAGATTTTAGGGACTGTCTAATAGATGCAACAGGAATAGTAAGGGTGCTGATGACTGAACGTATACTATGTCAAAATTGCAAGAATTTTATCTTTTCAAATTATCATAGAAGTTCCTCCTTCCTGATGTAAACCAATACCCATTTAGCAACATCCAGTGATGCTTGCAAATTTCAGTCAACTCATCTACAATTCTCTGCTTCTCAGCCAGCCAGAAGCTTTTATCCCTTCACACTTTTAGTTCTTTTAGTATCTCAGGTAAGAATGACATAGTACATTTGTATTTTAATTAAATTTTCATTTGTACTGAAGATTACTGATGAAACTTTCCTTCAGGCTCCATTGAGATACAAATGGTGACGTCCTTAGAAATACATCACTTAGTCAAAAAAAGGTCGTAGTCTAATCTTGTAATAGAATACGTACAATCTTAAGAACAAACACTGAAAAGCAAGTCTTTTGTGCTAAGCAGATACAGAAGCAAAAAGACCTCCAGAAAAAAGCTTTAGATATTTTGTCCAAGTAACTAAAGAGAAGTGAAATCATCTTCCTTAATACTGAGTTTATCTTCAAAGTTCCCCTGTGTGAACAAGATAAATATAGGGAGTGAAGTTCCATTAGTACTAACAGCAGTTACTCTATTTAATCCTTCAGATTTCAGTCAGGGAGAACTGTCTCTGCAAAAGCAGACATGTGCAAGTATAGCAGCTGCACAACGGTAGTCTTTCGCTTTGCATTTTTTATGTTACGATAAGCACGTTCAAGATACTATGCTGCCAAATTAAAATTTCTATTAAAATCAGAAAATTAAATAGAGAAATATATTCCTCTTAAAACATTATCAACGTGGATGCTTCACTAATGCTTTGCTTTATAATTGATTTCACATTATTGATGGAGATCAAAGCATAAATAAAACTAAAGCTGCTTCTGCACCTTCAGGTTGCTAGGCTTGCTTACACATACATTCTTTTTAAACATATTATAAAGAAAGCATGGGTATTTTCTTTTCTTTGCATACTAAACTCAAATACTTAATACCCTTAGATCATAATCTAGAGCATCTTCCTCCATCTCTAAAAATTTGGGGACTACATAAGCAGAGCGCAAAACACCTTTGTTATAACCACTGTTAAGCCACATGAGTCAGTCAAACAAATTTCAAAGGAGGAAAAAAAAGATGTAGCGCTAGTAATTACGAGATTATGGAAGTGCCCATTGTGCTGCCTAGATTTTAAAGAGTAGCTATTCTTTGGACTGAATTTGCATCATACAATGCAATAATACTGTAAAAAAGATGTTCTACAGAGAGAGGATCTTTTAATGTTAAGGAAAAAAAAAATATCAGAGTGAGGAGAGACCTATTGTGCTTTATTCCCAGTAAATTAACAACTACGGAGGAAGTAGGTCAGTGAAAGTACCGCTAAAAAGTTAAAAGTACTTTACTTTTTAAAGGTGATAGTACCTCACAGGAACACTTGCGATAACCCAGGAATCCAAATTACATCTGAAAACTTGAACAGTATTCTTCAGAAGGACCACTATTTTCCTTATTCTATCCTTCAAAAGTCTTAACATCATCTGACTTCTATCATTCAATAAATTTCCTTGAATTATTTCAGGAAAACAGCAAGGAGTTATGCCTGACCTGTAAATTGATACAGACAGACCATAAATGCTTTGTGATTAATGTAACACAGTAATACCTGAGGAATTCCACAGGACATATCAGCCAAGGGCAGAATAAGAAGGCATAAGCAAATGATGCTTAAGAACAGTAGTAAGTGATCTGAAACAGTTTTAATTTAATATTAAGCACTTCTGTTAACAATTAACAAGATAAAGATTTCAAAGACGGCCTGAACTTTTTTTTCAGAATCATGTCCAAGATCTAATGAGGTAAAAGTGCATTTCTCTATGCCCTTCTGCACCCCTCCTGCTCAGATATCCTACTGATGTTTTAAAGATGACATTTAGCAAATCCTTGAATTTTAATTGAGAAGTTCAGTGCAGAACTAAACAGGACCTTTTCACCTGTTCATCCAGATTCATATTCACCATTTTCTTTCATAACAATAGAGCATACTGACGAGGATTATTTCAAAAGCAATATATTAAGAAGTATTCTCTTTTCCTCAGGGAGCAGCTGAAAAGTGCACAATCTTTCCTTCAGTATCAAGGTGAAACCCTGGGAAGGAAAAATTTGATTTGCACTAAAGTACTTGTCATTAGTTCAAACAGCTGAGTTGCTCGAGTTAGTATATAATCCCACAAATATTTTAGTTCCACTGTTAGTTATATTAAATATCTCCAAGAATAAACATGGGTGGTTTTTCAATTAACTGATTACTATTACAAGCAAGGAGACATAAACCAGAAAATTAACGGTGCAGCACCTTGCACCTTTGGGCAATTGCCTCAGGTGACAGGGAAGGAAAGCTGCCTGCCTTCCTTCAGATGTGCTGCTCGCAACAGAAGGTTTCCCAAAGCCATGACTCAGTCTCAGAGTGGACAGACCATTTTTGCAGCTTTAGTATCACAGCCTTAACACGTCCATTCAGAGCTTCTTTGTTAAAATCACAAGTGTCCTGGTCAAGGACACATTTTAAGAATACAAATCCATCCTTGGTTATGTCCTCAGCCTGATTTTTGAAGTTATCACTTTGCATCTTTTCCCAACTGTATCAACTTGTCAATTTTGCAGTTATACCAATCAAATAAAGGCTGAGAAAAGCTTTGTATGTATAAATTCTCTGCCCCAGCTGACTGGATAAATGTTTCTAGAGGTTCACCCCTCGCTCCCCCACTAGAATAATTTTCTTTCCACACATTCCTTACACTCCAGTCTCTGCTGAACAGCCACATCCTGACATCCTTTGATCACATATACAAAAACAATTAAAATCAGGAATGAAACTCCAGGGGGTTCAGAGAATAAACATAAACCTGGAAGTAATTTCTTAAGTGTCACAAGAGAATAGAAGTCTTTTTTGTAGTCCAGTTAGTTTCAGTGACTTTTAACACATTGACAGAGTGCCATTATGGCAGAAAAGGAACCACTAGTGTCACTATGACTACATGAAGACATTTGCCACATGGTTTACACCAAAGGCCAAGAGCTCGTTCTGGTTTTATTTCTCCCTTCTATGATCATATGCACTCAAAGCATACAAAAAACCCAGATAACTTACCTGTTACACAAATTTAATATTGTGCCAGAAGTAGAAACATGAAGACAACCACAATATTTGTGCAGACATCTTTCATACACCAAATATATACAATCAGGTTAATTATTTAAACTAGCTTTAAGTTTTCTTAACATAATGCTTTACAAAACTACCACTGCTCAATTTCATCTTTCTATTTAAAAACAGCCATGGAAACATTTTCAAAACATCCATTTGACCTGTTTTTGCAACTTGAAGGTAAACAAGTGTTAACCTAGGAAAGTAAAATTACATTAATTGTAGTCTTTCTTAAATTGTCCAAGATTAAAAATGCAATGTTAGTAAACAGTACTAGGGCCTGTCCAGTGAGATTACCTGAGACTTTTTCATTTTGTGCGTTTTCTCTAAGTGTCCTTTAACTGCTGAGTAGTCCATAGACACACAAGATCTGGTCTTCCACAACAAGGTAAAAGTATTTTCCTATCTATAAAATTCATAGAAGACAGAGATATCACAACCTCTAGCTTAACATTTTCTCATTAATAAAGCCTCCTGTGACAACAGCTACAATGGAAATCTAAAAAACCAAAACCACATAGCAGTAGTTGACTGCACCCCAAAATGTTAAACAGCATAAGAAAGAATCGTTTCCCTGACCCTACAGAGAGACCGTTGTCTGCTGTTAAGTAGAACACAGCACTCCTCCTCTCCCAGGTCTTTGAAACTACAAGGAGGGAATAGCATGGGTTTTCAGATAAGCAGAAAGACAGAATTACTGACAGTGCCACTTGCCTCACGGGTTCTGACTAGCACAAGTGAGAATGACCGGCCTTGTTAATTTAATTTGCTCTCTAAGAGACAAAGATGATGAGCAGAAACTTGAAGCAAAGGAACCACCTTTCTGCTTTGGACAGCTTCACCACATAAAAGCTGTATTTGAAAAGTTGTTTGCCAGTTGGTTTTTAGATTTTTACCTGAAAATCTTTAATTTCAGAGGATCCTTTCGGCTGCATTTGCCAACATTCACCAGGAAAACTTTACACTTACTTCCCTGGAGAAGATCTTTCAAACACGAAAACAAAAAACTCATCAAGAAATACAAAAGTTGCTTTTGATGACATTGAAAGCTCTGATGGAACAGAAGGGGGTTTTGATCATGTTTTTGTTAGTTTGTTTGGTTTTTTAAGGAAAACACTATATACTGAGATATTGCACATTGTAAAAAATTGCACTAAAGAGCTGGATATAATTTTTTTTAAATCTAGAAGTTTATTTTAAAATAATACATTTTTCAAGAATCTACAATTACTTTTATATTTGGAGATGCTTGAAAATATTTCTGACTTGGGCTGCAGGACAAACAAAATCACTTGTAATTATTGTCATAAATTTGTGCTCACACTTGCACATCCCCTTAACTTCAATCTAGTCACTACCACTGTTGATCCCTTTACCCTTCACCTTTCATCTTTTCTTCTTCATGCCCTAAAGAGAACCTCTATCTCATTAGAAAAAATGATTGCTCAAATCTAGACAGTAATTGCAAACTGCTTTTTAATTCATTCTGATCGTACGTTTTATTCTCGTCCTCTCGTATACTTGCATGTCCTGTTTAGGTTGTGTATTTTCAAGAGCAGAAACTCTGTTTTACTTTGGAAAGCTCCCAGCCTCAAAGGGCTGTAACAATAGCTGGTCTCTCAACACTTCCTTAATAAAAAGAATTATTTATTCCACAGTTTAATTTCTTCTTGTTTCTTTAAAACTGTTAAGCAGAGCAGATGTAAGAACACACTGCATCCACAAAGCGACATAAAGTAATTGGTCTAAAAGAGGATCCTCTATCAATAAAAGTCAGAAACCTTTACTGATGTTATAGGTCAAGGGCATAAGACCTCCAAACGAGGGCACTGAAAGTTTAGGGAAAGCATGCCTTTTCTTGCCTTTCCCTCTCCCCTGAAGTTACCTTCTAATAATTACAGAGTATTCAGTAATCTCGGGTCCAAAATTCCGTGTGCGCCAAGAAGTACCATCCACAAACATTTGAAGTAACTTTTTGCATTGAAGCTCAATTACTATATGAATTATAGGCACTGCACATTGCACAATACAGAGTACATTTTTACAGAATAAAAATGGAACTATCACCAGGGGCATTTCATTGTCTAGATCAGGTAAGTATCTTTTCTATCTTAGCTACAGCATAAACAAGAGTATACAGGTGATTTTGCCTTTTTCCAATTTAGTAACATATTAAAAAGTTATTTCAGTGCTTTATAATAACCACTTTAAACACACAACAGCGGCAATAAACATNCCGGGAGCAGAGTTCTCCTGCAAGCGTTCAGCTTCCCCGCGGACACCCTGCAGAGAGGCACCGAGGGACCGACCCCGCCGAAGGCGCCCGGCAGCACCCGCCGCGGTACAGCCGTGCTGCAAGAGGACGCAGCCGGAGCCTCTCCCCCCATTCAATCCATCCCGCCCACTCTCGTCCCGCAGCCCCGAGCAGCAGCTGCCGGGGCAGCGGCACTGAGGACGGGGTGGCGGAGGCGCCCGCCCGGCCTTTCGGGCTGCTTCCTCCCCCCCGCCCCGCCCCGGGGCAGGACCCCGCCGCTCCCG
>VXBL01002117.1:234954-268516 GCA_013400195.1 Aramus guarauna | reverse complement strand
GGCTGGTGCAGCTCGTGGGAAAGGGGAGCGGGGGGGGGCTGCGGTTCTGCCCGGGCGGAACGGGCTGGAGTCCCTCAACACCGGTCACCGAGATGCCGTCACGGGTTTGCGTGGTGTTGGCGAACCTTTGGACCGGCGCTGAGTGCCGGCGTGGGGCCGGGTAGAGGTCAGCGGCGGCCGGGGGTGCAGTGCCTGGTGCCGGGGGAGGTGCGGGGCGCAGCTGCCTCTGGGCTCAGTGCTCCTCCGCGTCAGGGACCCCATGGGCTCATTTCTTCCCTTTCCTCAGGGTGCTCCACAGCTCCCCCGGGAGGGGCACGACGGGGGGGTTGATCTCTAAATCTTGATCGAATGGTCGGTCTGGATTCGACGTAGGTCCTCGGACCCCTCTGGTGTCTTGTCGGAACCAAGTCATTAAATATTCCTAAAATTATCGAGCACAAGAGAAGCTGCATGCGCGTCTTCGCACCTTTTGGTAACAGCTGAATAAAGCCATAGCGTCATCATCTGCGAAATGGTGGCAGTGGTATCGATCTGCTTAATACCGAATGCACGAGAGCATTAAAGATTAAGTTTCAGAAGAGCGAAACGGTAATTCCTTATGTGTGTGATCTTTGGAGAGACCTACCCGTGTGTTGTTAGACGTGCTTTATTCCCATTTTTGCTTGTATTCTTTGTGCAGAGCCCGTTACCTGTGTGTACAGGGGGGGACTGGCAGATGCACGGGGTGGACGACCGGCTGCGTGGCGTGGAGCCATCGCCCTTTGAGGTTTGACGTTGCTGGAAAGCTAGTGGTCTTGGAAGAAAATAAGCCTGTGCGAACAGGAGCTGAGGAGAATAGGGATGTTGGCTTAGGGACGCCGCTGCGTGTTGTCAGTGTAAATATTTTTATTTAATTCTTCTTTTGTTTCAACAATAAAAGGGCGGAAATCGACTTGTACTCCAAATAAAAAAATTCACTTAGAAGCCCAGAATTGGCTGAGGCGATTTACTGCGTGTTTTGTTCCTGTTTGCTCACGTGCCACAGGGTGCCCTGGCTTGCCCAGATGGTTCTCACCGCACTGCCGTACAGAGATAGTCTGTTCATCGCTGCTGGCGCAGAGGGCACAGCTGCCATCCCAGAGCACCCCATTCAGTGCTGTTACTGGCTTAATTCTCGGGGACGGAGGGCAGCTGGAAATCTTGTGGCACTTACTACAGCACCCCGCCTCTCTGGTAAAAGGTATTCCTTGGAATGCAGCTCCCGTATTTTTACATGGGGTGGGATTATGTCTTGAACCCGTGTAAAATGAACGAATTAAAAAGAAGCACAGGAGGTAGATTTGCCACATCTCATGAGTTTATCTGAAGACTTTTTTTTTACAGCAGGCACAGGAATTGCTGTATCCCTTTCCTGCAAAGATAATCGATACTGCTTTTTCATTTACCAGTCCTGCCATACCACCTTTCTGATGGTCTCGAACAATACAAGAGCACGTGTCACTGCTCAGTGTACGTACTTTACTGATAGAACTGGTACACGGAAATGGCTTTGGTCAATGAGAAAAACGTAATTGGTTAGTCCCCCACAAAATTTAGTGACATTTCTGATGAGATCTTCCCTCTGCCAGTTGGGTGCTGAAGATATTACTGGTGGTGAAGAGGTAAAAAATCAAATTTAAAAAATGCTGTAAAAATGAAGAAAACAAAACACTGTAAAGAATCAAAAGCATCGGCAAGTAGGGCCAGAGGAAGAAAGAGAAAATCTAATTCCAAGGGAATGCACTTATTTTTCATTCCTACTCTTGCACGACAGCCAGCCACCTGACAATTGCCTGCTTTTGGCATTAGTCAGCTCTTGTGTTAGCTTTTAACGTTTGTTGATAATTTTCTCTCATTTGTGCCTGTGGATATAAATCTGGTTATTTATATGAAAAAATGTGTTACCAATAAATATTGTTAAATCTCTGAAGAGCTACATTGTGTTAGCCTTCTGATATTTATATGCCCGCATAATAACTAATCGGCTTCAGAGGAACGTAAACAGCAGAGGTCTGTTTAGCCTTTTTCTGAAGGTCAATGGACAAAATAAAAAGCATCCAAGGTCACAGGAAGCACATTTTCAAGCTGGTTTACACCACAGCTTATCCCAGTTCTTTATACACCTTTTTATTTTGTGAGCATCGGAACTGATGGCCCATGTATGCAAGAGACTTGTCTGTGGTCAAGTTAATGGTAATACTGCCTGCTGTGCATACATACAGCTCATCATACGCTTTCTTTCACCTGAATTTGCATTATTTTTTTGATTATTACTATAATAAGCATCCACATGTTTTTAATGCATGCAGGATGACCAAGGCAATTTCTTTCCATTGGCTTCATGGTGTGTTCAGCACCCAGTATGGAATTAGGTAAGACTTGTGTAACTAATGAAGCTGGTCTCCACAGTATTCCTATCAAAACATATATTGTTTTCAGAATCGTATTTTCTCCTAACACTTTCTTAGTATCTGAATGCTATTCCCCTATTTATCATGTGTCCGTGCTCCCAAATGCTGAGGTCTCTTCCCTTCACTCTGCCTGTCCTACCCAGTGCTACGTGACTTGGATGCACCCGCAGCGGAACTGATGGAGCTTCAGTGCTTGTCCCACTAGCGGGAGCAGAGAAGTCGCAAGTTAAAAAGCAAAGTAGTCTGTGCAGTCTTACACTGAGGAAAAATAATCAGATTAAACCTCCAGACTGGCTCTCCAAAAAGTAAAATAAATCCTTTTATAACAAGTAATAATTTACTTATAAACATGTCAGCACCAGCCAGAGCTCAGACACTATATAAACATACGTACATCTTGGATTAATTACACTTGTCTCCAAATTCCCTGCAAGTAATTCCAAACAAGGATAATGCAAGAAAACACTAAATATTCTGACGGTTGGTATTAGAAAACACAATTTCTTGTTTGAGGGAGGTTAGATTAATTACCAGGAGCACAGCTCTTGCATGTCATTGCAGGTGACACACCAGCAAGCTCGCTCAAGCCGGGCATGTCCCAAAGCTGTCCTCCTTACACGGCAGCTTTCGGGCCCCCTGCAAACACCATCAAATCCTGCCCTTGCCCAGCTGAGTTGCGGGGTTCGGTGTTGTGAGGTGCTTTTGACACAAAAAGCATGAACCGATGAAGAATAGATTCAGCAGTGGCTTTGAAATTCAAGGGTTTAAATTATTTGTTAGTTCCAGGTGGAAGAAAGGATCGTTGATAGGTGCCCTGTTTCTTACGCTGTCTGTCCTGACGCCTACTACTGCCCGCTGTTGGGGCTGGTTGTTAAGTCTGGGGAACCTTTGCTCTGGCCCACTTTAAGCTTTACAAATTAATGCAATCAGAGTCCGGAGCATCTTAACACCGTAGGTACTATTTTTGTCCTGTACTGCTGCTATTCATATTAAGAAGCTGTAAGTAAATATTAAATAATTTAAAGACCACCCCAATAGGTATGAAAGCATATTAAAACAGAGCAAGTCAGACATTGTGTTCATGATCGAGTAATCAGGGTTGCTTGCCATTTTCCCGTGTTTCCTGCCTGGTCACTACTGCAGTTCACTGCAGATTTTTAAAGCCCCTCCATCCAACATCGTGGAGCTGTAGAGTTGAAGACCGGTAGAACTGGCTGATAACCTTATGCAAAGTGCTGTAAACGTCAGGACAGGACGTTTTCCGCATCCCCCTGTGTGCTGAAGCCAGTGACCAGGGTTTGTCCCTGTCTCCTGTCTCAAGCAGGACAAGGGGAGATTCTGCCCTGGGGAAAGCCTGTAAGCGTGGCTGCCGTCTGCAGCCTGGTCCCCATGTAGTCCTCTGGCATCTCCAGTTGTTTTGTTAGGGATGTCTGAGTCATCCCCGGCTATTTCTCCCCATTTCCAGCCCGAGGACTGCTGCTTATTAACTCTCTCATCTGGTTTTGGAAGACCAAGTGCGGCGTGCTTCCATGGTGTCTAACAGCAGCGAGCTCCAGAAGTTAAATATCTCTTAGGTAAAGCAGCGCTTCTCTTTCCTCAGTTTTGAAACACTCTTCCCAGATTTACAAAATGCCCCCTGGTATTGCAGGATTCACTGAATGATGGTTCTGCATGTGTTTTATTTGCTACTTTGTGATTTTGCAAACCTTGACCCTAACTTGCTTCAGCCTCCGCCAAATGAAGGCCTCACCGTCTTGCCAGTCTCTCCTCCAAAGGTCATGCCCAGGACCTCGTCAAAGGCTCTTTTCTGTACCTTCTCAACTTTGCTACGCCTTTCATGAGCACCGTGTGCAGGTCTGGTCTCCACATCCCAAAACGTGGGCTGACTGTGGTTTTACTCAGCAGAAAAACGATGCCGTCTGGTTTGTTCTCTACCACATTTCCTTGGGGATTTTTGGCTGCCACATCATAATGAACTGAAGGTATCCAGTCTTCCTTTTAAGACATAAAAAGATGAAAAAAAAATGCCACTTCCCCTGGTGTGTTTCTCCAGTGGTTGATCACTGTCATTGTAAAAAATGTATGCTGAGGTTCATGTTTGAAATTTTCTGTTTAATGTTCAAAATTTGGGTTCTTTTGTTTTTCTACCTACTGCTTTCTCCTGTCACTGTGAAAGTGCATGTGCATGATATAACTTTGTGTATAATTGTACTGGTTTTGGCTGGGATAGAGTTAATTTTCTTTCTAGTAGCTGGGATAGTGCTGTGGTTTGGATTTAGTATGAGAATAATGCTGATAACACATTGATGTTTTCAGTTGTTGCTAGGTAGTTGTAGTGCTTAACACTAAGTCAAGGACTTTTCAGCTTCCCATACCCTGCCAGGTGCACAAGAAGCTGGAGAGCACAGCCAGGACAGCTGACCCAGACTGGCCGAAGGGATATTCCATACCATAGGATATCATGCTGAGCATAGTATAGTATACATATAGTATAGAACTGGGGAAGCGAGCCAGGAGGCAGGATCACTGCTCGGAAACAGACTGGGCATCGGGCAGTTTTCCCCACAGGTGGTGAGCAATTGCATTTGTACATCACTTGGTTTGTTAGTTTTTATATATGTGTATATATATATAAACACTATTACTACTACTACTGCTATATCTTCTTCTACTACTACTACCACTACTACTACTACTACTAATTGTTATTATTGTTATTGTTACTATCCTTTGTTATCCTATTAAACTGCTTTTATCTCAACCCACAAGTTTTTTTTGCCCCCACCGGGGCAGTGGTGCTTACTTACCAGCTGGGGTTAAACCACAACAATAATGTACACAAAACTTCTGTGTTTTAGTTCCAGCAGAGGAAGTAATGCTAACAAAAGACAGAGTGATCCTGGGCTTAGCTACCAGGATGCAGAGATCCTTCAAAACATCGCACAGGATAAACCTGCTTCTCCTGCTTCTGTTTGGTTTTCTTCTTAGGAAAGTACTAAACCTCAGAAACCAAAGCTTTGGTACTCTAACAAGCCAGTCTGTTGATGGCAGTAAGCAAGGTTAAGTACATATTTTTCTTGTTAGCTTTTAGAGTAAGTAGCTTGAGTACTGTGTATTTCAACAAATGACACGGGACTGTCCATCGGTAGTACAAAGACAGGACAAAAAATCAGCCTCTTGAATGAATGTACATAAATACTGGTGTCAGTGTTTAAACTACCCTGAGCAAGGCTGCACAGCAGATGTAAAGTTTATGGTTTCCGTGTCAGAGAAGCCCTCAGCACCTGCGGCTCTGATGTGTAAGCAGGGGATACTCATACAAGAACTTAGCTAATCATTTGGTTCTCTTGAATACAAAGTGAAAAACGTACCTGCTTTGGTTGTACTTTATTTTCTGTCCTTGGCACTGTCAATATTACACGAAGAACCTCTCTGGTGAGGGTGGATGAATTCTGAGCAGAGGGAGCTGGTGGGAATAGACCTTTGCGCATGGCCCGTGGTAGCCGGTCCCTCTGGATAGCCCTGACCCTGCTGGAATGGTGACGTCTGGGTTACAGCTCACGGGCATTGCTGCTGAAAAAAGGTAAAAGATTTTTAAGTAGCTTGCTTTCAAGAGAAGACAGCAAATTAACCTGCCTGTACGTTGTTCAAAGACTAATCTGAATGCAAAGCATCAATCTCTATTTACATTTTCCAGCAGACCCTGTTCAAACAAAAGATTGTTGGAGTTAAGAGGCGTGTCCCACAAAGAGCTCTGAAATTCCCTTCTTCCTTGAGCCCTTGCTTGCGAATCTGGGATTGTCTTTTACTGTCTGTACACACTTGTCCTGTCCCTCCCTGCCTTCTCACGTACCTGCCTGACGCAGAAATGCAGGTTATCAGCATTTCCCTACGGTCCCGACCCGCCGCTACCTGCCACCTCCCGCGGAACGCTCCAGGCACGTATCGCTCTATCGCTATCGCTGCAGCTCCTGTTTTCACATCTTCCCTTGTCACCTTTGTCCGTCGATCGTTATTAACCTTGTCTCACGCCTGGGCGGTTTCCCATTCGTCATACATCTTTACTAGCTTTTTGTCAAATAACCGTTGCCATTCCCAAAACTTCACCTCTGAGGTTTACCCCAAATGCATCACCTTATCCCTTGCCCCATCTCGCTTATCTCCCCCCTGGGGCACTTTGAGCCCCCTTCCAAACTGAGCTCGTGTCTCTCCCCCGTCCCTTGCAGCGCTTGATCCCTCGCCGAGTCAGAAGTCACCGCGTCTTTGCTCTTTGGCCTCGTTTTATGGTAACTGCAAGAAAAAAGCCGTTAAACCATTTCACTGTTCCCAGTGCTTACGTCCCTGCCCTTTGGTGCCCACAGACCCCCGCACGTGCAGAACCGCCGTACGCCAGGCAGCGCAGGATGGATGCTGCCTGAGGAGCACGTTGCACCAGTCCTTCCAGCTCCGCACAGTGTGTTGACTAATTCCCAGCACTAAAATTGCAGTATTGAATGTAAATTACCACAGTAATAAATGAGCTTCATCCACCAAATCCCCAACATTTTATATTTTGCTCTGAAAACCCTTTTGTGAGCTCTATTACAGCTGCTAGCACTTGTTTTAATTAAACTTATAGCACAGCATGCTGCTCAGTTAACCAGTTCTCAGTTTTCAGAGAAAATCAGCAAGCAGCTCCAATTGCATTTTTCTGTCATTCTTCACATGCTGTGCTTTAGCATACGTTATAAAAATGTTGATAGAGGATTATACATCTCCAAGGAGGATAATGGAGATGTGAAACTTCTTACTTCTAGGCTATTTTTTCCAATTTAGTATAGGTTCTTAAGTTTTATGAAAATATTTGGTGTTTAGCTGCAGCTTGGATGCCTGCATTCAAGGAAGCAGGTGGTCTCAGCATCCAGGACGGAGGATTATAAGCCCACCTCACCATGGTTAGATCCCTCCTTGTCGGTCTCAGCAAAAAAGTAATTGGTTTGGAGGGCTGAAAAAGGCTTGCTGCCTTCAACTATGACTAAAATCACATCTGTATCAGAAAATAATTGGATGGGTGTTACAAGTACAGTGCCTCTCCTGAGGTTTTTTTGTGACTTTAATTTCCAGGGCTACCAGCCCAAAAGAGTTGTATTAGAAAAAGAGGAAAAGAAGAATCCGGCAGAATTGGAGAATGCAGTGGCACAGCCTTTTGTTGCAGCTGTTTGAAGTGTCTCTCCATTGACATCTAGTGTCTGTACAGAAAGATCTTTAGATTCCTCACAGCCGTGCTGGCAATATTTATCTCTAAATCTTTAAAGTTTTTTTTCCATACATAGTTATTAAGATCTGTTATTGATAATACCAGGCCAGCTGGTAGGTGAGGCTGATGGTGAAAACCCGGGGATCTCCCTACACTTACCGTTTTGTGATATGCAGTGATACCTGTAGATTTCCAGAAACACTTTCAATGCCTTGCAGTTCAAAAATATGATCCTTTTTTTAAGTCATCCTGTGAACATCTGCAAAATATTTTCAATCTCTATTACCTTTCCTCAGAGCATACAAGCAATTGTGAACCAATAAATATTCAATAAATATTCAAATGTTATGAAGGATTGTACTTCTGTAGTCAGGCATTATTCTGATTTTCTTTAATTAAGCAACAGTATTTTTTAATAATAGAAGCCTCTTTATTACAATCCATTATATCACTAAAAGCTATTTAATAAAGAACCGTTTTTATCTACTTTTACAATGATGACAAGAGTTATTTTCATATTTATTTATTTATACTGTAGAAATTCCAAGTTTACGAAAGATTTGATGTTTTGCTCTTGCAAAATCTTGAACGGTGGCAGTGAGCAATTAATCATGTCGTTACTGTACACTTTGCTCCGTAAGCAGCTCCACCGACGCAGTACTTCCTCCTGCTCCTTCAGGCGGCCGTAGGAGCTCATGCCGGGGCGGTGCACGCAGGAGCTGCGCTAGAAACACAGCCCCACCACGCTGGATCCTAGAATGAAGTGGAAAAGTCCTTCCGTACGCAGGAAGCTCCCTGTAGGTTCATATTTTGGGCATTTCCATTGACAGAATCTGTTTTCAAAGGGAGTTATTTAAAAAAAAAAAAAAGTTATGAAAGCTTTACAAGACGTGTTGCCCCAGTGTTTGTGTGTTACAGCTTCAGGAGAAGAGTAGGACGGGTCCAAGGACGCGTACCAGGCACAGGTCCTGTCCAGGAATGACTCTGCAGCTCCCAGGGGCTCGTGGGCTCCATCGTTTCTTGGCAGTGCCTGTATGATCCATCCCGTTCCTGCCTTTCCTCAGTACCTCGGAAGGTCTAGAAGAGCTCTCTCTTGGTTTGGTGATACCTGACATAGCGGGGTCCTGTCCTTGCTAACGAGTGGAAATTACTGATGTACAAATAATAAATCTCTGCCTTGGAGCAATAGGAAACTTCTGCTGTAAAAGAGCCTTTAACTTTTTTCTGTGAAGGTCAGAGGAGGGTGATACAATGTTTCCCCCACTTTCTGGAAAAGTAGCTGTCATCAGTTTCTATGGATGGTCAAATATTTTCCCTCTTCCTCCTTTCACTGTTCTGTTATTTAAAAATACTCGTTACATTAGCCCAACTGTCAGAGAGTGTATTGAAAGAACCTGCTGAATCAATACATCCAGAATAGGAGTGAAAGCATCATTAAAATGTATCCCGCTCAGATTATTCATAATTTAACTATAAAGCAAAACATGTGATCATGAGCAATAAAGGAATGTGACAGAAATAATTTCATTCAGTGCAGTGCATTAGTGCGGGCACTGGCAAAGCTGCTGCAGCAGCAGCCTGAGCCATTAATATGCAACTGCTCTACAGCGAGAGTTACAAATACACCTTTGTACCCGTCCTTGCCACCATCCTTTGGCCACCCCGACTTTTCATCCCCAGTAGCACTCGGTGCTTCCAGCAACCCCAAATTTTCCCTCCCTGCTGTCAATGGAAGGAGGCAGCAGCTGCGGCCGAGAGCATCGCGTTGCTACGGCAACACATCCCACTTCCCCAGGGACCGCGTTGCCTCGGCAACATCGGGCGGGCAGACGCCGGTAGATCAAATGGTGTCAAAGCAGCTGCCCCCCAAAAAGCAGGGCAGCCCTGGCCTTCAGGCGACATGAATGAGCAGGGGTAGATGGCCTAATGGGTGTAGGACCATGCACTCACAGCCTGGGTCTGGAGTAGGAGAGGGTGACCGGTGCGTGTGGTTCTTCGCCGATGGTGAGACAAGGTTACCGCCAAAAGGAGCTTACCTGATGGTGTCTGAAGCTAAGACGGCAGGAAAGACGATGCCAGCGGGATGGGTTAGTTGAAGGGAGCAAGTGCTGAGGCCACCGTTCTTGGTTTGTATAACCAGGACCTGCGAACACACTGCAACATCAGAAATAATCACCTCTTGTCGTACAATCCATGTACGAATGGAAGAAATCTTGTACATTCATTTTAGGATAGTCCAGTGCTTCATTACGCTGCGTCACACACAGCACACAGCGTCACGTAGGCAGAGGATTAAAAATGAATTTACACAGGCAAATGCCTCCCACTCGTGTGCCTGCAGGCGGTCCGGCAACCAGACCCAACCCAGGGGAAAACGCTGACAAGTTTTCAAGAGTCTGTAGACCCTTTATCACAACCGTGTTCATGGAAACCTGCACCAAACACCTTCTGTGGACTTCGCTGGAGCCACCTGAGTGGCTGCTGGTGAGAAGAAGGGGCTCGAAGTTTGATGTGTGGACATCAGTTACCAGCGGAACCTGAAGAGCAATGGGAGAAGCAGGAAGATGGTAAAGGGCAGAAGAATTTACACAAGACAGGTAATTTCCTTGTCATTTGTTCATTCTTGTTGTAGGAACCTTTTCTCCCTTTACACTGTTGGATTAAGAAGCCTCTTGCGTTTTGTAATTAGCCCTTGAATAAACAGCATCTCTCAAACACAAGCCTCTGTGGCCTGTTTTTGTGTGCTGGCTGTGCTTTGCTTTTTTTTTAAGCCTTACACTGATTCTTGCAGAAGAGCAGAGCCTGCTTCAGAGGGTCTAGTTTTACCTTTTGCCTCTGGAGACATTACCATATGCTGCAGTGCAATGTCTCAACGATGTTAACATATCTGGTTTTACGGAAACACTGCCTGTCCTGACAGCTACAGCCCTACTACTTGATTTACCCTCGTATTTCTGGTACTGGCCTTACTCCCTCTGAACCATTCTTTGTGCATTTTCCACAAGACATCAGCCGTCTTTCTTCTCACAATCAAATCTGTGGCTAATTGTGTTTACAAAAGATTCCTGAACTGTGAGAAATGTTTCTCAAGAGTGTGCAGTTTTGCATCATTTAGCCTTGAAAAGGACGCTGCTTTCCTTAACCTCTTGCTACTTTTTCTCAATGGCTCTGGTAATTGCATCAGTGGCCTTGAGAGTCACATTTTCCTTTCACATCTAGGAAAGATCCAACCTTTCCTTACCCTCTCTCTGCTGAATCACATAACCACTCCTTCCTTTATGCTGTAGCTCGACCACACCAGCTCTTTTTCAGGCTTCTGTGAATTCAATCTTGTTTCACTCTTGTCCGGAATAAACTCTGCCACTTTCTTGGCTCATCATTTCCACCACTCTACTTTTCTATGAGCTTCTCAGTCTTCCTTCTCCTCCTTTGCATCAAACACATTTCTCGTCTTCTCCATCAGCATCCTTTACAACTCGTCTTCGGTCGAGTCTGTCGGCGGTCGTTCTGCCACCGTTTCAAACAGATGTGTTGGTGGGTTTCCGTATCTCCCCAGCACAGCTGGGCAGTGCTCTCCAGAAACATCTGTGGAGAGGGCTGGGGCAAGGAACCCAGCATGGTACCACCGCATGCTCCCTCCTGCTGGAGGCATTCATCTGCCCTGTTTCGCCTTGCACTGAAATTCAGACTGCCTTGGGGAAGGGGCTTGTCTTTCCTTCACGTCAGCACACTGAGAAACCAAAAACCGACAGGCAGGAATGCATCCCGAACCCACACATTCCGATTCTGATGTCAACTCAAAGCCGCTCGGTCTCCGCTCTGCTTGTTATCTGCTTTTGTGTGTGTTGGGGGGTCCTTTCAAACGCGCGGCAGTGATGTCGGTTGGTTGAGGTTTAATTTGCAGTCAGCAAGAAACCAGAGGCAACATGCAGAAAAAAACCCTGTTTCCTCCCTTTCTTCACACCCCTTAAAGCGACTGGCTTTCCTGAGCCACAGCTAACGCAAACCTGTTGAGAAAGATTCAGCCTAGATTTATACCACGGCTTAGAGAAACCTAAAAGACCGTTTAGTGTTCAAAGTATCATTTTGAATTATTAACCAAGCCTCCTGTCTGGCTGAGCTCAGTCAGGTCCTTCTTCAGATTTTGTGGGGTTTATTTCTCTCGTCACTCCGAGCAATCTTCAATGTGCCGATGAAACAGGAAGATGGCGGGCGAAGTTCAGCTCTGTGCGTTTGCTGGAGCATCTCGGTGCAGGGGATATGCATTGCAGTTGTTCCTGCGTTCATATTTAATGATACGAGAAAGGAGAATGTAATTATGGCCTGTCTCCCTCAATCTCCTCCCTGCCTCTGAGTATTTAAACTCTTCAAGAGAAAGACAAGCGTTTTCTGACAGAGGAGTGTGTCCCCGAGCACATCAGAGGCGATTCTGCCCCGATCGCTCTGCGGTTTCCGTTTGGCCACGGCTTCCCGCTGAGCTGTCTCCGGTGCGAGGGAACACGGCCGTTACAGACAGCATTGCAGGTACCAAAACCCGACCAGAGCTGGAAGCACGGTGTTTCCTCTTGGGTTTCTTTGTGCATTTGACAGCCCAGTCAGACCGTGCTGGCTTTGCTTTTCCCCTCTACAGCTGAAAACACCCTTACGCAGTTACTAGATTTGAGGATGAAGCATCAAAATGGGGCTTGGCTCAGAAACAGACTTTTTTTCCTTCTATTTAGCTATTCTAGCTGTTTGTTTTCTGTTTAGCTTTGTATCGCAAGGTAAACTCACTTCATTTACACTCTAAACCTATCAACCCCTTCAAAGCTCAGCACGGGGTTCTGGAAGATTTGCTGCCAAAGAGTCCCGAAAATCGAAAAGGGTGTTTCAAGCTTCCAATTTTGGTTGGCCTCGGGCTGAAATGAAACCGTAACGGCAGAGACAAGAAAGGTCTGGAAGGAGCAAAGAAGGCTGAGTCGACCCACCCGACTCGCAGGACGAGGGCTGGGGCTGGCACCGTGCGAGGCGGTTCGGGACGCTGACGGTTCGGGATGGGGTTTGGCCGGACCAAGGAGAAACCTCGGGTGCCCGAGCTGCGTGGCAGTGCCGGAGGGGTTCAGGAAAACCAGTCAGTGAGAAGACAGTTGATTGATGAAATTGCCTGAAGTGAGGAAGGGGAGGAAAACTGTGACACGTAAACACTTTAATTGCAAAGTTGTTTAATCTGAGCTGTCCTAGGAGCTGATGGGGTAAGTGTTATTGCTGCTTCCTAGGCTACGTAACAGGCACAGAGCCTGACCGAGAAATTTTCCACTTAGTGGCAGAGATATTAAATTATAAAAAAGATAAAAGTTTATCTCAAAAGCAATGAACTGCTATTTCCTCAAGACCTTGCTGCCGAACTTTAAAAGAAGTACTGTGGAAATCAAAGAAGTGGTCAAAAGGAGAGAAATCTGTTACAGAAAAAAAAGCTGATTTAAATCTTCTTTCAGTTTGTGAAATTGTTTTTACCTACAGAGAGGGTCTAAACAAGGCGAAAATGCATTCCAGTTGCTTGGGATCAAAATCCAAGTCTCAGGCACACAGTAGAATAGTCCAGAGAGAGAAGCCAATAATTAGCTGCTGAAAAAAAGCTATGGCAAATCTGAATGAAACCCAAGGGGGGTGGAAAGTGAAGGGGGAAAAAAGAACAAAAGAATGGGAAGTGTTCTTGCAGTAGCAAAAGTGCAGCTAAAACAGAGGATTTGAATATGTGAGGAATAACCAAAAGGTTATATGGGAGCATTTCTTGGGAGTTGGTGGGCATGAACTGTGGCACAGTGGCGGTGCTGGTGCCTAGAAAGCAAGCTGCAGGAAGGGTGGTTTAATGGGAAGAGCCTGTTCTCGTGGCAGAAAAATAGAGACGATGAGCTCAGGAAAGAGGAGGACAAATGAAATGGAGAGGATCCTCCTGAAGAGCTTCAGTGATGAGAAAAATAGGGGATGGGGATGGGTGCCCACAGTGGGAGTGTGTCCGGTGGCTTCCGCGGGATAGGGGAGGCGGGAGCTGCCGGGGACGGCAGCCAAGCACAAGCCGAGAGCCCGGCTGTGGTCCGAGAGCCCGGCTGTGGTCAGGATCTGGCCGGGGGTCAGCTAGGTCCATGGCCAGACGCAGCAAGGATGCAGTGGGAGCTGGATCAGGCTCTGCTGCTCAGCATCCCACAGCTCCCGTGGTCCTCTGTGGCTGCTGCCACCCTCCTTGGCCCCCCACCCTGGGGATGGGGCAGCTCTTGCCTCGCAGGGACTGTCTCCATCACAGGCAGCACATCTGAAGCTTAAAAAAAAAAACCAAACCAAAAAACCCAAAATAATTATTAGTATCCTTTAAACTGAGATATCTGAAGATCAAAAAACTAAAGAATGAAGGCAAAAATGACAAAACTAAAAATCCACTTCTGTTATCTTACTTCAGGAAAGTATTTGATCAAGTGCTGGACAGGAAGGATCGGCTCCAGCAGCTGTTTTCTGCAGCTGAAGCAAAGGGAAGCCGTGCACTCTTTATTAGCATCTTTTCAGACTGAAGCTGCATGTAAGAATAAGAAGCGATAGTGTCTCGTATTAACGGACAGGGTTGCTTCCCAGTTACCCCTACCACAGAGTTCAGCTTCTGCTCGTGGTCAAAAGCAAATAGTTTAAAATGCACTTTAAAATAGGCCAGTACTTTGGGAAAGGTCGCATTCTTGTTGGAATTTTGACCTGCAGGTTTTTTTTACAGGAAAAGACTCAATAAAGAAGGTAAAATAGAGAAGGCAGCAAGCACCCACTGTATCAGCAATTCAGGCTCCCAGACTGCTGAGAAGAACTGCCCTCAGGGGAATGAGATTATATTTTACCTATGACATATATAGAATAACAGATTTCTCATTCATCTCTAAATTCATAGTGAAACCGATTAGGCAAGAGCTACTGGAACAGGAGGAAAATCATGACCAAGCCTTAGAAGCAGTATTTGATTGCCGGATGAAGTCTCAGGGATCACTCTTTTGGAAATTAGTACTCTGGTCACTGGAACGAGTTAGAGAAATTAAAGACTGCTCCATCCTTTCAGTAAACGGAGACCTATTTATTTATTTATTTATCAAAAGAAGACGCTTAAGCAATATTTAGGCCAAAGAAGGTCGTGGGGAAAAAAGGGAGTCATCAAGAATAAGTAAAACATTAAGTAGTAAATAAATTCTGAAGATCAGAAATAAAACCCCCTTATATTTAGAATTAATTTAAGTTGAATTTCATGGCATATGACGGACAAATCTGATATCTTACGAAAGTTAAAATCAGGAGGTAAGGACTATTTGTTTTAATATACAGGAGTGCAGGAGCACCAGTGTTTTCACTAAGATCTACATATTGTAGCAAAATGTGTGTTACTTGTGGTGTTTACTTATTAAAAAATGCCTTTATACTTGAGATACTCTGAAGTAAAACAACAAAAAAAAAACCTAAATGTAACAATTTATCAACTGTTACTTTAACTAAATGTATGAAGAATAACAAAAGAAGACATACCAGAAAAGGAAAAAAAAAAAAAACAAACAAAAATCCCACAAATAAACAGATGTAAAACCCAGCAAGAGCACAAGAGATTGGGGCTTCCCAGCTGGATTTGACCCAGTATTTAAAATTGTTTGAGAGGCCCTTGGGGTTGCATCCTGTGTGCAGTAAGCTTCCATGTGAAAATGAGTCTTTTTTTTCCCCCAAAATATGTAACCCCCTCGTTCTCTGGTAGCCCTTTATGGTGCCTTGGAGAGTGCCGAGTTCTGCTAGAGCCAGATACCGCTGCCGAATCCCGAGCTGTTCACTTCTCCGTCCGCGCAAGCTGTAATTTGTTAACTGGGCAGTTGAATTGTGGCAAATTTCAGAAGTGACACACATCTGCCAAAGATCTTCCTTCGGAAAATACTTGTGAGTGAACATTTAACAGATTTCAAGTTTCCTAGCAATCGCATTTCAGAGACTCTAGAACAGCCATATGACTAACATGATAAACAGCTCCTTCAACAACTAAAACTAACCGTAAAAATCAAGATGAGCATCTTCCACGGACACCTCACTTCAAGATCTTCCCATCATTCTAAGCAAAGCTTTAGCAGGTGAGATGAAGTGTGAATAAATGGGACATGAAGTAAGAAGACGACACTAACTGCAGTGGGCTGGGCATTATCAATATTACCATTACTACCAAGGGAGTCAGGATAAATAAAGGGCTGAGCAGTCTTTCGCTCAGAAAAACACTACTTGTCTATTCGTGGTGTAAATGTTGCTAGGCTACATGGATTAAATCAAAAACCCCATCCTTTCCCAATGTGTACACCACCTTCAGCAAAGAATGCTCTGTGAAGTTAGTAAAAGGTGGTGGGGATTTTTCCCCAGATAATTCAAATTTACCAGAAATGATTAACCAGAGGGTTTTAATTATAGAAGAACCTACAGTAAGCAGACTATCAGCCAACTACTCAATAGAGAAACTTTTCAGCATATTTAGGAATCAATATAAATCTTAATTAAGCAACTGTGCCAGTGCCAGAGGAAATTAATAGAGAGTAAAAGAGAAAATATCAATATGGCTGTATAGAAACTATTATCTTTTCATTTAAAAATGGTATGTAGAAATAGTAGAAATACAAAAAAGGGGGAAAGGAGGATTATGGCTTTGAACAAGGAGAGGTTAAATAAGACATCAGCTTGGAAAAGGACCCAAAGGAGCAGGGCCCAGAAAGCTCACAAATTATTTCAGAAAAGATGAAGAGGAAACAATTTGTTATTATTTCTCACAAGATTTAAGCCACACCAGTGAACTCATCATTCAGCCAACCTAAAACGAAGTAGCGCATAATTAAACAGCGCAACTTGCTGCCATCGGGTATCGTAGAGGCCAAAACCAGGAAGGTGTCCAAAAGGTGACTATACAGAAAATCCAGTCTAGAGCTCCTAAATGCAAAGGTGCAGATGGTCTGCAGCCCAGTAAATCCCACTGGGTGGCTGTGGGTGGCAGCACTGGGGGCAGCACCCCGGGGAGGTACAGCAGAGCTTTGGGCTGGGAGACCCTCGGTCTGATTAAGGCAGCTCTTAAAAAAAGAAGCGTGCTTTTGTGTTTTCCAGAAAGAGTAACCTTAGCCTTAATAAATTCTAGTTGATTAGGAAACAGAAATAAAAAGGCAAATTTTCCTTTTGTTTGCAGATTTCTTAAAGAAATGTCTTCAGACAGTACTGTGGGGAAATGTGGGTAGACAGATTATCCTGGAAGAACAGACTTTGATCCACAAATGCCAGGAGCGACTCTGTGCCTTTGGGACAAACAGTATGTGGGACAGAGAGGTGCTTCATCCCCTTAGCTGGACACGGAGGTAGGAAAACGGGGAAAGCCCCAACAATTTATCATCAGCACATGTGAGAACTCATCCGTGTCACAAGGAATTGCTCATCTCAGGACAGACAGACGTTCCTGTGTCACCGTGCCTCACTCATGGTGCCTCTGGCAGAAGCAGAACCACCTCCAGGCACCTCCCCAGCGCAGGAGAAATTTAACTTTGCCGTCCCGACGCAGCTTTTGCTGAAGGGAGGCGGGGGAACCTGGGACAGCCCAGCTTTCTCCACCTGGAGCTGCTGCGGTGGTGGGCAAGGACAGAGACCGGCAGGTTGCCCAGGGCTCTTCATAGAATCATAGAATCATAGAATCGTCTAGGTTGGAAAAGACCTTTAAGATCATCAAGTCCAACTGCTAACCTAACCTTGCCATCCCAGACCTAACCTTGCCATCCCAGACCTAACCTTGCCATCCCAAACCTAACCTTGCCATCCCAGACCTAACCTTGCCATCCCACGCACCTTCCCCATCTCAGCGGATGCCAGCCCGTTTCCCAGGGTGCTGGCAGAGCAGGAGGAGACCCTGCTCCATCCTCCCGCCCTTCAGAGCTTCAGGCTCCGTTCCAGGAGAAGCCTCTGCTGTTAGCACCAGGGTTCCTCCACGCTGCAGAAGCCGGCCGTGCCTCGCAGCTAAGCACGTCTGCCACTGCTGGGAAACGGGTGGCCGGGCTGGGAGAACAGCGAGTTCCCTCCGCCGAGTGATCTCCTGCCATCGACTGCCAGTTCCTGAACTTTGGCTCCTAAACGAAGCAGATAATTGCCTGGCAGTGATTGATGGGGAGTCAAGGGTGAGCGGGGAGGGCAGGGGGGATGAGCGGGAGGATTATGTTTCAGAGGGAAGTATTTTTTTAGGATTTGTCTATGCAGGCAGGCAGGAGCTTTTCGGAATCACATGGGCTTAGCCCGAGCAGGGAGACTCGCTGTAATTTTACACCTTTTCAGCATTTCAGATGGTTCTTCTAAAATCTGTGTAGGGATTAAAGATGGGAAGGGACAGAGAACTGATTTCCTTGACTTCACTCTACCAGGACAAATATTCAAGGCTAAATTGGAGTTTAGAATTTTTTGATGGTATGAGTGGAGACAGGAAGGAGCAAGCAGCTGCCAGCAATAAATAACTATTAGGAAACAGTATTAGGAAATAGTACCAAGGAGAAATGTTGCTGCTAGGATTTCAGCGGTGGGGAATCCATAACAAGGCAGCTCAAAATTTACTTTGGTAACCAGAGCCCGTGCGCAACTTCTCCGAGACCCAGAGCAGCAGCGGCGCTGCTGGAGGAGCCCGAGCTCGGGTCTCCGATGAAGAAGGGAATTCAGCTCGTTGCACGGATAAACATCGCGGGCTTCGCTCGGCAGTGCCAAGGGTCAGCAACAGCATCGGGTACTTCAGCAAATCTGCATTCAGTCACCTGCAAAGGGAAGCGAAGCTTATCTATAGCCTGTTGCTGTAACGTTGATACTGATCTTTATAGCCAGGCTTCTAGTAAGCCTAGGGAGAACATATGCATTGTAAACTGCTTCAAATGAACTGTCTGAGCTTAAACTGAAGTGTCTGAGCTTAAACTGAAGTGTCTGGATTCAGAGACATATGTTAGTAAAAGTCCTGTCCAATTTCTACTTGAGGTTTACATTTTTACCAGGTTTGAGACATACTTGCAGAACTATTCTAACATGTTGAGGTAATGGAAAATGTCCTCAGTTTTATACACAAATCTCCCCGCATTAGAAATGGTTTTCCATTTCAAGCATCCAGCATCAGGCAGCCCGTTCCCTCTCCTTCACTGGGAGGCTTTCCCAAGGCAGGGTGTACCGGGCAGAAAGACAAAGCGCAGCATGAACCGGGCTCAGGCAGAGCCACGGCCGCGGAGCCGGCGATCCGCCTGCCGTTATGAATGAGCACAGCCGCATGCAGTCGGATCCCCCGAAATGCATCCCGGAGAGCGGGGAAGAGGCAGGAATCCCAGCAATCCCTACGCCCCCGCTCCGGGAAGCCCCCGGCTGCAAGGCAGGCGTCTCCCTGCCATCCTCTGGGTCAGGAGCAGAAGTCCCCCGCAAACAGCTGCCAGGGCAGCTGGGCCTATTCTCAAACGGGAACAGTTGAGCGGCGTTACTGAAGCCCTTTGGGGGACAGCACGCCCGACGGCAGCAGCACAGTGCCACAGCGTACGTGGCTTCATGCCACTGGCTCAGCAGGCATTCCTGTCCACGGCCTGTATGAGCAAGCAGCGTGGTCATGCATTACGGTTGGAAACAAGACGTCATGAAGAGAACCATCCCACGCTGCACGTGTGAGGTGCATTCCTGCCCAGGGGCTGCAGGCTGCTGGAAGGGACCGTTCTGGCTGTGGGGAAAGATCACTTGCTCGAGGACAGCTCCAAAATGTCAGCCACTGGTTTATGGAGGTATTTCTTCCGCGGCTGCCTTGGTGATCCCAGCGCCCCGAGACCAGCAGGAAAGTCATCAACAGTGAGGTGACTGGCCCAGTGGATGAGGGGAGAGCAGTGGGGGTTGTTTATCTTGGCTTTGACAAGGCTTTTGGTGCTGTCTTACATGACATCCCCCTGGACTAATTGATGAAGTACAAATTGGGTTAGTGGACTGAAAAGTGGCTGAGCTGCCAGGCTCCGAGGGCTGGGATCAGCATCATGAAGTCCAGGTGACTTCTGATGAAGCCAGTCACCGGTGGTGTGCCCCAGGGTGAGTACCAGGTCCACTGCTGTGTAACGTCTTCGTTACTGAGCTGGAGGATGGGATAGAGTGTACCCTCAGCAAGTTTGCAGATGATTCCAAGCCAGGAGGAGTGGTTGGTACACCAGAGGGCTGTGCCACCATTCAGGGAGCCCTTGAGAGGCTGGAGACCTGGACCAACAGGAAGTGCATGAAGTTTGCCAAAGACAAGTACAAAATCCTGCTCCTGGGGAGGAATAACGCGATGCACCAGTCGATGCTGGAGGGGCCGACTGGCTGGGAAGCCATGCAGCAAAGGCCATGAGGGTCCCGGTGGAGAAAAAGTTGAGCATGGGCCACCAACATGCCCTTGTGGCAAAGGTGGCCGCCAGCAGCTGGGCTGCTTTAGGAAGAGCATAGCCTGCAAGTCACGGGAGGTGATCCTTCACTCAGCCCTGGTGAAGCCACATCTGGAGTCCTGGGTCCAGTCCTGGGCTCCCCAGTACGAGAGAGACATGGACGTACCAGAGCAGTCCAGCGAAGCAGCGCAAAGATGATGGAGGGATTGGAGCATCTGCAATACGAGGAGAGGCCAAGAGAGCTGGAGTTGTTCAGCCTGGAGAAGAGAAGGCTCCAGGAGGATCCTACCAATGTGTACGGATACCTGATGGGAGGGATTTTAGAAGGAAATGGAGCCAGACTCTTCTCAGTGGTGTCCAGTGACAGGACACAGATTGAAATACAGGAAATTCCACTTAAACATAAGAGAGAACTCGTTTTGCTGTGAAGGTGACTGCACACCAAAGCAGGTTGCCCGAAGAGGCTGTGGAGTTTCAGGCAGCTTCCTTTAATCAGCCAAAATTGATCAAGACTGACTTGCCAGGGGTATTCCAAGGACCTTGCTGTCAATATAGCAAAGCTGAGTGTACACAAAAGCCGCTCGCACACAAGGAGCAGAGAAATGCAAGCATGGAAGATTTGAAATGGAAGCATGGAAGAGTGATGTATCATGGATTACTTCTGGAATACTTCCAGGCACCTCGAATCACCACTGGAAAGATCACTTGCATCAAAGCAGGGTGGGACAGGAAGTTGTACAGAACAAGAATTTTGTGGAACTCTACACTGATTTTGATATAGAAAAAAATATATTATCAGCACAAGAAGCATAAAGACAAATGTCATTGTTATCCTTTGCTGGAGACCCAGCTTACCAGCTGCTGCTCTGTACCATTAACCTGCACATCTGCTCCCTTGATTCCTACAAGAAGCTGGGCAATTAGAAAATAATGTTTGAACGCAAATCTGGGCGTCTGAAAGCATGAGAGTCCTCAGTGTGCAGGAAACTCTACCTGTGGTGAAATCGTTCTCTCATTCTGAGGCCACGCACACCAGGGGCAAGGTTTTGACAAATTTCGTATGGCAGAATCTTGAGAGACATGAGCAGCTTTTTAAACATTTCCAGGGTTGCTGGGTTTCAGGTTTTGACCAAGCAGATGTGTCTGACCAGCCTTCCCAAAGCTCCTCTCCTCCCACCTCTGTTTTTGGAGAGCAGCTCCTCATTCCTGATTTCCTTGTTCCATATTTTACTTATCTAAAAGCACCAAATGAAATGAAGCATCTTAAACAGCCAGAATTTTATCATGCAAAATACAAAGCTCTGCAAAAACTTCAGATTAGGGAGAATGTAATTAGGATAATTGAAACTGGAAAAAGGATATGGCATGCTTTTTTAAAAAAAAAAGTATTAAAAGGGATAGCTTGGCAGAAGGGAGATAGTTTCCAGTTACTAGTAACAACTGAAGCATTAGAGAGTGTAGGGATCTCTCTGTCTTTCAGAGCAGACACTGCTTAAGGCCAGAGGCGGGCGAGCCGGAGCGGGTGACAGCACAGCCCAGGTAAGTGCTGGAGCACCAAGGCCAGCACACAGACCAAGGCTCCGCGCTGCCCTAAGGGAAGAGCTGTGCTCTTCACCCCAGCAGCTGAATCCAGGGCATCACTAGGTCCTGACTCGGTTTGCAAGAATTAAATGTTTTTCGCAGACTGCAGCACTCCAGACTGTTAGGATCGGGACAGGAGGGAGCACTAAGTACAACGCACGGCTCATCTCCAAGCCTGGAGGATCAGAGTCTTCCTCAGCAGGAGAGATGGGGAGAAGAGGCTCCTACCTTCCAGCTGCCTGTCTCTCCTGACAGAGACGTAAAACGTTTGCAGCCTGACTCGGAAAGTTGCAGCTGCTACAAATGGACGCAGTGGCCTGCCAGCAGCAGCTGGTGGGCTGGCTTCCTCGTGTCTGACCTTGCCTTTGGACGTGCAGGTTTGTGCGTCCTGCTGCCAGCCCCAGACAGCCATCTGCTGGGCAACTGCATCGTGAACCAAACTAGAACAGCTTTTACAACCAGGATGATTATGCTTCAATTCCTCCAACCTTCCTGCGAGATTAGGAGCTCCGTAGGACGCGTTATACGACAGGGCAGCTGGAATAGGCAGCATTAAGCATCAGTGTCTGGAATTTTAAGAGAGGAGGGGCAGACTCCGTGCATGTCTGTCCCTCCCAAGAAGTGCCAGTGTTTCTGGAACACCTAAGTGAAAGGGAAGGAAAAAATTCAGCTTTATAACACTGCTTCAAGCTGAAAGTTGCTTCTAGGCATCACAGCCCAAGCACAGAAGCCAGAAAGGTGGCCAGAGCAGCTAGGGAACCAAAGCGGTACAGGTCAGGAAGCAGAGAGCCATTAAAGCAGGCCTGGTCCTCTTGAAACTGGATTGGATTTAGCCTCAGTAAACCTAGAGTTGTATTTAAAACCATGTGAGAGATTAATGTCCTTTAATCACTTCTCTGAACCAGCGTTAACTCAGTGTTCATGCTTTAGTGTTTCATTCATCCATCGCTGCAGTGACTTTGAGATGCAGGAGCAGCAGCAGGTCACCGAGCAGCGAGGAACAGGGAAGGTACACGGCCGGTAAGGCAGCAGCAAGGGCACGGAGGCAGCTCCAAGCAGCTGAGATTTTCCCACGCCGGGGGCTACCCCACCCCGTAACACACACGAGGTGGACTCTGGGGAAGGCAGGTTCCCTTCTGCTCCCTCCAAAGAACTGGGAAGGAAAGTGGGATTCATGGCTTCTGCAGCACCTTTGGGCTGACCCTACCCGTGGGAAGACAAGGTGAAGGTTGTCTCCTAATGGTAGGAGAGTTTCCACAGGCAAGATGCGTTATTTAGTGTCTGGCTTTAAACAGCTGCGGCCGCAACACAGTGCCTAACAGGGCTTGTATGACAAACATGTGAAGTGCAGAACATTCATTTCCACGGCTCGTGTCGGACAGCCAGGAATCCAAAAGGCGAGGGATTAACAATTAAAGACAGCACAGCACAACTTACTTCCCAATCCATCTCTGAATTAAGAATTGGAAAACTTTTGCAAAACTAGCCATGCATGACCATGCGAAAAGTGAACTGAAGTACACATTCTAACCAAGCAGCAGCTAGCTTTATTGAGTTCCCATAACACTGCATCAAAACCAAAAGAAGTTAAAGTTGCATTTTGCTTCTTAGCATTAGTCATTTCTCAAATGAAAATGTCATTATGTTTAATAATATAAAGTGATTAAACCGAGGAACAGGAGCAAGAATAAAGTTAGACAAAATTGCAGAGCCAGTGTCTCCTTCACCTATCTCCCTTGTGTCAGAGAAAGTGAGTTCTTGGAAGTCCTGTTAAATTTCTCAGGTCAGGGATTGAACCCCAGGACACAGCATGTGATGAATCGAAGGTATTGTGGGTTGCTGTGAACCACACTGTACTTTTGAAATCACATTTGAGGTATCTTCAGTGGGACAGGAAGGGATTTTGGAGAAAAGTTCGGGTTAATCAAACACATTCCCCCACCAGCTGCCACAGTAAAGCTCAGTACAAATGTTAAGCATAATTCATATTTCCTCCTAGTTCCACAGGAAAGATCAGAGTGCAGGACCTGATACGGTCTCTGTAATACCTCTCAACCCACTGAAACGCAGCTCTGCCCCCGCCCCCCGTGTTTGCTGCATTACATGCGTGTAAGATTAAAGCCACTGTCAACATAGAAATAGCCACAACTGAAAAAACTACAAGAGATGAGAACGCTACCTGACATTGCTTGTAGATACTAGTATGTGCAGCTGCTAACTCATGCCCTGAGAGTTAAGTACACACTGCCAAACAATTATTTTAAGGAAGCTTTTCAGCATTAATAGCTACATGTTTCTGCAGTAAACAAAGAATTACATTTTAAGAAGTGTTCCGTTCTTCCATGAGGAAGTACTTAAGGTAGTGTGTGTAATAGTGACAGTTGTCTGTTAGCAGCAGTACTACTGTGGTACATTGGCTCAGAAGACAAAGTCTGTCACCTCTAACTCCTCATCAACTCCGTCTCAGAGCTTCAGCTTACATTTCTGAACGGCATATAGCACCACCTAAAGAATGTGAGGAAGGCAAAAAGGTATTAGGCAAGCAATCATTCCTGAAACTTCAAGTGATCATTCGTTTATTCCTTTGAGGCAGACTTGTACTCTCTTCCTCCTTCTCTCTAATTTCCAAAGACTTCCTAGTCTTCATAGACCTGGTGCAATCCAGTTAAGAAACTTCATGGCAACTTCAAAACCAAGAAAACACGCCTGGAAAAGAGAACATACAGAACAAATAAGGATTCTAAAACCCTATTCCAAACAAGGTTTTTGAAATACAGCACTATAAACACCTGACGTGGCTGATGTGGAAGGAGGAAGAGAACTAAAAAAGGTCTTAAACCAGACACAAGAATTCTACTACATCCCCCCATGCAAAGGCAGACCTCCTACTCTGTTAGGCTCATTACTGAAGGAGAAGCTAGTCCAAGCTTATCCACCCATTTCTGTCTTCTACTGGTGGATGTACAATCAGACCAGAAATGCTATCTGAATGAGTTAACAAAGGGCTTTCATGCAAAGCGTCAAAGGAAGGTTTACTTGGTGTTCCTCCTAGATTAAAGGTGCATTTTTTAGAACCTGGACACCAACAGCTAAAAGTACCTGCAGTGACAAGAGTCTCACTGAAATGGTACAAGAGAAGCAGCCAGTCTTCTCCTCTACAGACTGCAAATATTCACTGTGAGTGGCCCGGTCCCCAAAGCCCATCTGGAATCGCAATTTACTTACCGCATTAGCCGGAAATGCCCTGATCATTACAGCTGTGAAGCCCTTATACAGAGATGCAACTCCTTCCTCTCTGATAAGTTCTCTCAGCACATCTCTAAAGCCATTTGGGTATTTTCCTGGAGGAGCTGAAAGGGATACAAATATGTTAGCTAAGATGCATAGCCGTCACAAATGCTGAAGGATGTGACATATGTAACAGCCTGGGATTTTCAACAGGTTCATATTGCTGTACTATCCAGTGACACCAGAACCCAAGCATTGCTGAAGCTACGTTGTGAAAACATCTGCTTGGGGAAGCAGATTTCAGTCAAAAGCAAGCAAACAAAAAAAAGACACCTTACTAAAGACTCGGTAAATAGAAGTGCTCACCATCACCACAAACAATTTACCTAATCAAGACATTGAGGGGGCAGGGAAGAAAGGAGAATAACTTTTGTCAGGGTTGAACATCTGAGCTGTTACTCGTGCCGCTGATCACAGCTCTCCCAAGAGCTGCAATTAGGAAACAGGAAGGTCAGATATAAAAATTGATGGTTTGTTTGTAAGAAACAGAAAATGATCCTATCACATGCCCCAGCCAAGAAAAGCAACAAACTTCAAGTGAAAAGCACAGGCTGTTTTAATGCTGATGTCACACAGATTTGCTGAGGTGTTTTTAAAGGGTTATTTTATTCAAAGAACAAGTTCTTCCTTCTCCTGACACTCCTCTGGAAAGTACTGCCTCTGCCAGCCATCTGAACTCCACAAACCAACCCAGTTAAACAGAACCACCGTTAAAGCCCATCATCTATACAGCAGCATCGGGGATTGGCTCAGCAGAATAGAGATGCAAAGCTGTGATGTATTTCACACTCAGCCCTTGGTACGATATCAAACAAGCACAGTAGCCATTACTCAGAAAAAAAGAAAAGAAGTTTCCTGCACTAGGTTATCATGATCTGTGACTCCAGAAAAATGGTTACTGTCCAGCGGAGAGCTGAGTCCACAGACAGAGAATACAAGGAGTCTTAACAAAAATATCCATTGAGTAGGATTCCCAGCAAAACCAACAAAAAAACCCTGTCAAACTTCACTGAAGCTCAAGACCTGGGGCCATCCTCACTATAACTAGGCCACAGATAATTCAGAGCAGATCTGCTAGTCTAAAAGTGATGCTCCCAGCAAGGCACACCCAGCTACCACAAATTTCAGATAGCATAGGCTACAATTTATACAACGATGACATTGAAATAACAAAACCTCTCAAAGAATTACATTTGTTATAAAACAGCCATGACAAGCTGTTCTATTATTATGATTTCTATGCTTAGGTTTCACAACAAGTATCACAAATCAGGATCATTATATTAGCAGGGAAGCAGAAACAGAGAAGTGCAGCCTGGTTTGCCAAAAATTTGCGAGGAAACCAACTAAAAAGTTAGGAACACACTTAGGCACTGAGACAAGAACATGAAAAACCCAAGACATGCTGCCTCCCAGATGCCATGCTCAGATGACATCTTCCATCGCTGCCTTGCACATCCCCAGGAGCATCGCACTGAGTGTGGCTGTGACAAGCTGGCATGCAACTCACCAGTCTGGAAACGGGATTTCAGCACGTCTGGTGGAATGGCAACTGCCCAGTTGAAGATCCCAGCCAGGCCCCCAGCAAAGAGGATCCTAGGGGCACTGAGGTCACTCACGCTGTGGCAGGATTGCAGTGGGAGGAAAAAGAAAAAAAAGGAAAGAAATAAAGGAAAAAGTAAAACTCATCTGTTTTGACTGACGTGACAACAAAAGAGGCAGCCTGGCTGACAGCCAGAAGGCAGCACAATGCTGCAGAGGCAGACAGTGCAGCATCTGAACAAGACTGCCAGAATCAGAGTCCTGGGGGCAAAGTGTACTAACTCCACCCTAACGGTTAAAATCTTTTAAAAAAAATAAAAAAATAAAAATACAACCCCCCCAAAACACAACCAACGAATAAACCCCCAGAAACCCACACACCACAAAAAAAAACCCCAACAAATAACCCCCCCAGCTCTTGTGCACACACAGGGGTGGAAGCAAAGAGACCTATTTTAAGTATTCCTTACTTGCTAATAAGATCCAAAGTGAGAATCTGAGAGAAACTCAGAATATTGTTTTAATGGTCAGTTAACCCCCGACCAAAACAGCTCAAGTCAGAAGACAAGTGACCTTTTTTTTTTTTTTTTTTAAAAAGATTTTTTTTTGAGGATACTGCTCTAAATCTCTTCATAACTGGGGAGATTAATCAGCAGTGTCCAGGAAGTCCAGAAAATGATGACTGTGAGATTTCACTAACCTCTTTCCCTCAGGGGTCAGAATGTTCTTCAGCCATTCGTACGTCATGAAGTACATTCCGCTGGCTGGGACGTCTAGTGGGTAAACAACAAAGACTAGTGAGTAGTGGGAAATGAAATGAAGCCTAGAGGCACAGCAGCCCTGTGCCAGCTCAGCAACACCACTAAGTACATTCAGATTCCTTTTCTGAACCTCCTCTACAAACAAAATAAAATCTTCTGTTGCTCTAGACAGAGGAGCCTGAACTTTCCCAGGGACAGAGATGCTAAAGGCAAGAACTGGGAGAATATCTGTTCTCGAGCACTTCTGTCAGTAGCCTTTCAAATCAGACTATAACCTGCCTGCTGGCCGTTAGGCTAATGATGAGACAGCTCTAAGCTTTCTTAATTACTGCAAAGCAGATCAAAACAGTTCAGGAACTGCAAGAGTTTTGCAGGCTATTTGTCCTAATGGTTCTATTTTGGTTTGGTTTTTTCTTGGGTTTGTTTTGGGTTTTTTTTGTAGTTGATGCATTTTGTAAAGATATTCCCACAGCCCATTCTTAGCTCATGCCTGAACTGGAGAACCAGCCTCTGGCGAGGGACACCACCATAGTTACATTGCTAGCTGTGACACTACTAGGAGAAGCAGAGGATAGAACAAATTCCTAAACTGAGATATAAAAACACAGACATTTCAGCTTATGCTTGGAAAACATGGCCCCAGTGCAGGGAACAATCTAATGCTTTTCAAAGGAGAAAGTACTAAAACACATAAAGGATTCAGTGTCTAGCACGACAGACACTGCGAGAGGGGTGTTGACATCCTTGTTGTTGTTGTGAGAGAGGTCATGATATCCCAGTTCAAAATAACCCACACTCAAGTGGGTAGAAAGTATAACTGCAGTAATCACATCTTTTAAAGCAGTCAGCATTATACAGCAACAGTCACAGACAGCCACAATCCTTCTCCCAAGGAAGGGAAAAAAAAAAAAAAGGAAAGAAAAAAGAAAATAAAAAAAAGCCCACTTCTGTATTTTTCTTTTCTCTTTGTTCTCTCTGCTCCTCTCCTGAAGTCTCTCATTCCTCTTGGCTTCTCAGATCTTAATTACTTCCTATATCACTCTGATCCTTGTCATCTAATCTCTTCCTCACTCACTGAGAATCTCATGTTTATTTCTCAGTCCCTTTGAGGCACTGGAGTGGCTCTGCAGACTGAAAAAAAAACCACAAAAAACAACAAAAAAAACCCCAACAAAACAGAAAAAAGGGTGACACAGCATCTCCAGTTGACTAAAGGGACAGTGACATCTACGATACTATGTCAAGCTTCTTATCTTAAAGTACCCCACACAGAAGAAGCATCAGAATGTCTCCATCAGTTACCTCGCATGAGGGTGAGCACTGTCCCCTTGTACACGCCGCGAATCCCAGCCTCGCGGTACAGCTGTTTTGCACAGTCCAAAGAGCCGCTGTATTTAGTTTCACCCGTAGCTGCCTGGATCTGAAGGATTAAAGTGATAGTTTCTGACTAGTGAAGGTTTCTGGCTGGTGAACAATCATTCAGTTAAGAGTTAGAAAGCCACATGCGTGTTTCCAGAGAGGAAAGAGCACATACTCGTTCCACAGGCCCTCCTGTGTATGAACCTTCTACGTCACTTCCCCCAACAGTGCTCTCCCATTCAAGCTGAGGATATGTTTATCATTCCATGCAGCAGCTAGATTCTTCCTTATTTTTCCCCAGTGTACGTCTGAAACCACTGAAGTCAGTTAGGTAATTCTACACTTGCACTGACAAAAAGTAGCCTTCAAATAGTGAAATTCAAACAATTTGCATGTGTTTAAAAGCTTCTGTGATAATATCACCTCTGTCAGAACTAACATGTGACCACCCATCACCATACTAACAGAGTTCGACAGAGTCGGAAATGAGCAAAGCTTCCCGCCTCTGCTGAAGATGGTATTTTCATTTGTTCAGGTTTACATTTTCCCCACAGTACTTTAAAAACCCCGGAGGAGGTGTAGAGCTAACAGTCACCCAAACATTAGAAAACTATTTCATGTATTTTGAAATGCATTCCTTAGTTGTGTATTGGGAAGCTGTCAAGGTAACAGAAAATCTTTATACTAGAAAGAGTCTTATGATCTGGTAGTTTGGCTTTTTTTTTTTAAAGTTTCATTCTGAAAAACTGACTTTTCCAGACTCTGAAGTGGACTGAGGCATCCATCGATGCCTCATATAATGCCATAGGCTTGTGCTCTGTAAAATGAATACAGCAATGAATGGTGTATGAACTTATACTGTCATGGCGAGTTTATATAATGGTTCTTCGTGACACAGTTGCATTACATGACAGTTGTCTCAGTCCTGTCAAAAAACAGAACAGAGTAAAGGCACTAACCAAAGAACTTCCTGGCATGGAAAGACAAGACCCCTAAAATTAAATTCCCATCACCACCATCCAACGCCTTACCTGTAGAAGGCACTTGATTCTCTCTCCTGGAGCCATGATTACTGTTGTGAACACTCCTGACAACATGCCAGCAGCAAACAGCTGAGGATATCTGCCCCAAGGAAACAGAAGAGACCCTAACACAACACAGTACACAGGAAACGAAGGGCAGAAAAACCCCTGTATCACCAGATCATGCTGTTCCGCACAAGGCTGGCAGTGGAACTAGAAATACATCCACTGCTTTTGATCAGTGCAGAAGCGCCTCATCAGTGCATAATTAGAGCTAAACATTTAAGATCTCTAGGACTGAAAGCCGTGGTTCCCACAGCAACCATAAATCAGCTCTTCTCATCCACTGTGTTTGCTAATATTCCTTGTACCTGCATTTTTTGCTACAGCATTCTCCCCATTGTTTGTTTGTTGGTTTTTTTTGTTTGGTTTTGTTTGTTTGTTTTGTTTTTTTACACTCAAAAGTCCCTTCCTCCTCCAGTTTCTCACACTCTTCTCAGTGACCCCAGCTTCCACATATATTCCTGCTTGTGCGGCCAGGAGCTGTAATCTCTCAGTCCCTCACTCCCTCAGCCTCTGCCATCGCTGAGTCTGTCCTACCAACCTGCCATCACCGCACACATTCTGCGCCTGCTTTCAAATGGCAAAGTCTCCATGACAAAAATCCCTTTAACAGATTGAGTTTCTCCATCACAAACTCATTTTTACACCCAACATCCTGCTACGTTCCCAAGCAAGATGACCCAGTATCTCAATTCAATTAAACTCCACACCTCTCACTTCCCTCCACTTGCCCAAGAGATGGCATGCTATTAATTTTTTTCCAATTCTTACATCTTTCTTTACTCTTAAATTCCCACTAAATCTTCCAGACAATTCAGATATCCCTCACCATTCACCTCCTGCTCAAACCAAGCTGAGTTTTCTAACTCACTTTGGGATTATTCATCCCCAGAAAAGATAGAACAGGCTACTCAAGTTTTTTTCCATCTCTTCCCTTCCAAAACTTCCCTTAAAAAAATCAACACAGAGTACCACTGCCATCCTGCCTGCCTCTAGACCCATAACCATGGCGCTAAGAGTCTGACCTTTCTTTTTGGGCCTCATATCCCAGGCACACTGTATCTCACCGCGTAAAGTCTGCACCCAAGGTACAGCACAGTTGAGCACAACGACAGTTCCACCATCTATTTGTTGACCTTTGCTCTTTCTCTCTCACAGCTCTGCTAGGGAGGAGTTCTGTGTAAATATTCAAAAAACTACACTGCCCTGCTCCAGCTTGCTCCTTAAAACTTCCCTTTGGTACGATGCGTATAAAACACAAGGCGCTGAGGTGATAAGGCTGCTGGAAATAAGCCTGTTTGCTTCTTCGTATTCTCCACTCCTTATTGTTCCCCTCATGTTACCCTTCAGCCTTCTCTGCATGAGGACACTACCATGGTAAAATGGAGTGCCCCAGCATCTCGGCACTGCTTCCCGCTGAGCAGAGGGAGCTCACTCCGTGTCACAGCGGCGGCTAGTGCTGTACAGCAGCCCCTGCACAGGTAAGGCTCCGACAGAAACAGCACCTCCCCACCCTACCATGTTTGGCTCAACACAATGGACTCCTGCTTTCTGACAGAGCTCCTACATGTTCCACAAATAATAGAATAAAATGTTGCTAAGCTACAGTTCTGTTCCTGTAGAGCTATAAATCACAACTCGGCAAAGAAGTCAAGGGAGTACTTTATGGGTGGGGAGCTTTCTTCATGCATGAAGTTAGCTTGTACAAAGCCACACAAAGTTTTCGTAGCTTCCCATCTCTTTTCCAGGTTAGACGTGTCTGAGAGGAGGGCGGCTCATAAACACTTCTTTTCAGAAATTAATAATAAAACATTTCTATGGCTATTATTATATCCTAACATAAGGACACAGCAAGAGTCACAACTAACAAGGAAAAGAGAATCAGGACTGTGAATGTTGTCAAGACTGCTTGACCATGAATTTATTTCTCCCATAGTTTCTGTTAAGAGCGAAACCGTTGGCAGGCAATCATTATGTAACTCGCGCTGTACTCATCTAAAAGGGAATTGTTCCTTAATAGCTCGCTCTTGCGTAGAAAGGGAATTGCATAGCACCTGCCCACATGCTGTCTGTTTTTAGCCTGTGCCATCAGTCCCACGCTTCCAGAAGCGTTAAAACACACCAGTGTTTTATTTTTTTAGAACTATATTTATAACTACAAAAAGAGACAAATTTACACCACAACTCAATGTACAACAACACAGCAGGCTGCAAGAGCCTTAAGGTGCCTTTCCCAACTCAGAAACTCACGTCAAAATGTCATCAGGTTTTGTCTGTTGGAGTCTTTTTCCCAAGCCAAATCCAAAGAAGCACACAGCAAACATGGGTGTCACTCCGATAATCGGAGCTGCCATTCCTCTATATAAGCCTCGGACTCCCTGTAAGAAATGTTATCACAGGAATTATTACGTTTTACATAGACTTTGCACACATTTTAACTTATTGAGAAGCGAAAGGCTACAATACAGGAAAGTATCAGTCAGACAGTCAAATTAATCAGAGGAATAACAGGGTCTATTGTTCATTTGCAATTATATGTGCTTAGCTGAGGCTCAGGGCCTGTTGCAGAGGAAAGCTATCCTTCCTACAAAACACTGGCACCACCTATACCCTTTTGTTCCAATGCTGTTCAATCTGTACTTACATCTCAAGTATGAGGAAATTAAGTTAAAAGCCACCTGAATAATAGTCCTAATAGATCATGTCAAAACCCCTCTCTCTTAGATACAGACAAAAACACACAAGTGCTTTACTAACAGGTCACCAAATGCAACAGTGTAAAATCGTGACACTGAGCCTGAGAACGCTGAATCGAATTCACTCTTTAGATAAAGGAAGAACCAGGGAGACTAACCTGAACTACTTCACTGCCCACACAAACTCAATTTGGAAGGAGTTCAAGAGAATATTTTTTTTCTTTCCTTCCCCAAGTCAAAACTTTTTCACCATAGAACTTTACATTCCTGATGTTTCCCTTCATCAGCCTGCGCAAATGAAAATTCTAATACAGACCCCAGCAGTAGCATTTATTTCATTATCTTGCCTTTGAACTGAACTTCTTCTAATAAAAAGGAGAGTTATCTTTCCAGATAAAGGCTAGATGCACAAATTAAATATTTGCTGGTCCATCCAGCCCTTCCTTTCCCCCCAAATAAATCAGTATATCCCAGTACGTGTCTGTACGCTCACAGGCACAACTGACTACGTAATGAAATTGTATCTGGCTGACAAAGATCAGACACTCCTGCTCAACCCTCCCATGAGAAGTGGGAGACAAAAGGCCTTGGCAGAGAGGTTTAATACTTTTCCTTATAGAAACTGATGAGTATTGAGTAGGAGTAGAGAGGCAGCATTACTTTTGAACTTCACATCACAAGGCTATTATTATGGTTCAGCTCTGACGTCCGTGCTTCAGCAGGGGTGTTAAAAACCACAAGGGATTCAGAGCTAGCAAAGCATTTCAGCGCTTTGTGGGAGAGACTAGGGAAGCAAGATTTCCTCTGGTTATATAACAACCTGTTAATACCATAGTGAAAGCAGATTTCAGATATGAGGCAGATCTTTCATGGAACAGAGTTACCTAACAAGATCCAGTGGTTAGAAATTAGACTTCAAACTAGTAAAAAAAAAACAGCTGGGCTTTGTAGCCAATGTTTCCAAATGGCAAAGAGCTGCTGAGAAAACTTACGAAGTAGAAAAATGGATTCTATGTCATGTAAAGTCATCAAACCAAGGCTGTGTGCCTTTCTAAAAACAAAATAGACTATAGTTCAGTCACATGATATGGCTGATTCAGGAGCGAAAACCCCTGTCCATCCTCTGAAGAGGATTGAACAAAACTACTATAACTGACTCTCTGTTCTAAAAAAAA
>VXBL01002117.1:198477-232890 GCA_013400195.1 Aramus guarauna | reverse complement strand
CCACGGCTCCCTTCTCTCCCCCGGTTTTCCTGGGTTTTCCTCTGAGAAATGTGCCCTTCTGGCTGTGCGGGACAAGCGCAGGATTTAGGCTCGTGTACGTTACAAAAGAAACGGACCTGAGGTAACTTAAATGGACTGGGTTCCTTTCTGTTCCAGTGGAAGGAAGGCTTGTTTAGGTATGTGGAACATAACTCGTTAAAAGTGGTGGTGGGTTAGAGAGAACGGGAATGAAATGGATTAGAGGAGTTGGGAAGGGCAAGGCAGTCGTGATAGTCTGAACAAAGACTGGGAAGTGGGAGGAGAGCATGCACATTCACGGGGGATGTGTGATACGGCTGCAAGGAGGTCTCTGCAGAGTCATCTGTGGTGGAAAGGATGGGGGGTGTTGTTGCTAGTTTCTCACTCTTGGGATGAAAAATTCCTATCAAAATACTCAGTGGAGAAAGAAATGGCAAGGTATGTGTGCTGCGCGTGTGAAGAAGCAATTGAGGATGATCTGCGGATTACAGGTTTGAGTGACATCGACAAAGATGTGATTAACAGTGATAGCAAGTGTGGAGTTGGGGTTGTAGATGGCTGCAGAGAAGAGAGAATCAACCCATTTGAAGTTTACGTGGATAAGTAGTTCAGGAGGTAGACTTGAGTTAGACTTTATTTCAGAATTATCTATGAAGAAGTGAAAGAAGACAAAGCCATCTCAAATGGCTGTGAAATATCAACAGAAAATGTAGTAGTATCCCACAAAGCATTTACTAGAGAAATACTACAGAGGCAGATACAGAGGACAAGAGATAAGGAAAGAGTGATGTAGTAGGACAAGATATAAGGTGGGATAAGGTAATTTACTGTGTCTAATGGTGGTGAGGTCAGAGACAGACTGATGGTGGCATATTTGAAGGCATTTTGTTTCAAGAGACCTTGTTAATAAGAATTGTGTTGCCAAGCAGGAGTCAGCAAGAGGGCATCTCCGTGGAGCTGATACGCAGCAGAGCGTGGGGGGTGTGTGTTTATGAGCTCCTGCATGGAGGCTGCAGGGAGAGAGGGGATTAAATGGTATCAGTGGTAGTGAAGATGGGGGAGTATCTTGGATGAAGGTGATAAAGGAGGAGTTCATCCTCCCTTGGGTAGGAAAGCGATCTAAATAAGGTTTAAAATTTTATAATCTGATTTTTGGGATTGTGTTAAGTATTTAATCTAAATACTCTTTGTTTTTTTGACCCTCTCTTTTGAGCTTAACATCTTTATTGTCTTAAAAACTAGTGTTATCAAGTATTAGCTGTGTCTTGTCTTAGTTTGTATTCAGAGAGCTCATCATTGGGTCATAAGGTCATTAGGCTGAGCATTAGGTGAGGCGAGTTCTGTTCCTCATTTTCCTAGTACCCTGCTTTGCTTTGTCCACAGAGCTTGCACCTTAGTCTTCCACTCTTCACGCTCGTCTGTCTGACGTTCGGTTATGCTGGAAGTGAGCTCTTTCCAAGAGTGTCGTGGCAGGAGTCACACAAGTCATCCAGTCTGCAGACTGTTTTCTGCTTGATGTATCCCATTTGCCTGTGCAAACAGTCCCTCTGTTTGTTCAAATAAGTGTGTTAGTGGCACAGAGAAACAGCTCTGCACTCTGCTGAGCCTCCTCCCCAGCGACTGGTATGTAACTGCTGAAGTACCGGGCAGGCCCATTATTCTACTTGGATACCTAAAAACATCTCATTGCTTGGACAGGACTCACTGTGTGTTGAGATAGGAAAAAAACAAAACAAACCAATAAACACTGGGTCCCTTTGCTGTCTCCAGAGAGTGGGACGATCTGAGTGAGTTTGAGAAGTTTCCTGACTGGTGAAACTTGCTCGGGCTTTGTGATGCTCTGAGGTTGGCTGAACAAAGCTGTTGCACGCTAGGCTATTAATATCATTGTAGGAATGGTTTTAAATTCTCAAATAAATTATTCTTTTAACATAAAGTTTAACAGGTAAAGACCCATTACTACTTTTATGCAAGACGTCAGTGTCAATACAGATTAAGCCCAGAACTGAATGATTAACTCGGGGTAGAGGGGGAGAGACAATATATATTTGCCTTGCATCTGTCAAATTAGATTTCACATCTGTCTCCTTCCCATATGGAGAGGCAGTGCCTCTGTTCCCCTGAACTTCTACGGGAAGCAGCGCTATAAAATATTTGTGTGCTACTTATGTTGTGGATAGCTAAGGAATCAAGAGGCAAATGAAAGGAATGGAGACCAGAATTCAGGGGATAATATAATTAGCTCCTAGCTTTCATCCTCTCTCACTGGAGGTTTGTATCTGCAGAAATCACTGCAGCCCCTCAAATTAATTGTACATCACATCTCTTCCTGGTTATTCTGTGCTGCCTGGTCAGGTTATTGAAAACAGAAAACAACCGACTTGAGGAAGAATAATGAAAATTTATGGCTGAGATTTCCTGTGCTCTAAAGTCAGGATTCTCAAAGCTTGATTATGGTTTCCCCAGCAGCTACAAATTGTGATACTGTGGGAATATATTTGAGTAACAGAGCTAACAACATAGTAATGCAAACGTGTAAGAAACCCAACACATGCTGCTTGTGGAAAATACAGCTTTGATTTTACGTATATGTTTTTATATGTAAAATTTGGTTGCGGCATTGTTTTAAGTCTTTTGTATTTAATATATTCTCTCTTGAAACGAAATTATTTGGTTAAATGGAAATTTGTGACTAAATACGAGATTATCATAATTCAAGGTTGATACGTGCTGTACTGCTGAAAATCTTAGAACTCCAATTCATGCTGGTTTAGTTACACAGAGCAGAAGCTCTGTAGTTCTGGTAAGTAAAGTCAAATATGTGAATTTTTTAATACCAGTGAGAATCTGTGGAAAAGGCTGTTCTGATTCTTCTTGAATAGCAGCTGTCAACACTTGAGCATAAATTTCTACATTGAGAAGGTAATAAGTGTGTATTGATAAGGTAATAAAATCAGAGAATTTCTTTTATTTCCTTCCCCCTCAGATGTAAGGCCCAAGCCATGTCACATCCAGCAGAACCTACTTAAAGGGATTAACTAATTTCACCATTTGTTTTGAGATAGTATTGAAGACTGTTAAATTTGATGTATGTGAGAGATGGTTTGCTTGTCTTGTTTCTGACGTCCCACTTAATGGCTGTGGTTCTGAAGCAATATGGACTTGTTCAGGGTATGACAGGTTGCCTTTCTAGCTACTGTGGCCATAGTTAAGGGGTTTGTGGTTTTTCCTGTTGGTGAAACAGATATGATGCTTTTCTGCAGCACTTCAGGCTGTTGGTAAAAACTTAATGTCATAAATCTAGTTGTATGTCTAAAAAGATCTGTAGTGAAGGTTACGGAGCCACTTTCCAAATGTCAAAAGTCTCGGGGCCCGCACTGGGGGCTAGGATGCAATGTAATAAACCAGTCTCCAAGGTTTTAGACTTCACCTGAAAGAGCAGACTTGGCTTTGCAGGATGAGTCACGGTGGATCCAAACCATGGACCTGCACAGCAGAATTTTTAGCCGTTGGGTCAGTCTGTTCCTGGCTGTTTGATCACCTGTATGATGTTGACGTGGCGCTTCTTACAGTTTCTTAGGCAACAGAAAAAAATTGTTTTTTCCACCCCTAGGAGACAGAGCTCAGATGAAATCAAAAGAACGATAAAGTTTGGAGGAGAAAAAGAAGCTGCGATTGCTTTCCTGGTCTGCAGTTTGACAGGGCATTAAGATGTCCGTGGACATGAACAGCCAGGGCTCTGACAGCAATGAAGAGGATTATGACCCTAATTGTGAGGAGGAGGAAGAGGATGAGGATCCTGGGGATATTGAGGATTATTATGATGGGGTAGCTAACGACGTGGAGCAGCAGGGAGCAGATGCCTTTGATCCAGAGGAATATCAGTTCACCTGCCTGACTTACAAGGAGTCGGAGAGCACTCTGAATGAACACATGGCCAGCTTGGCTGCCACGTTAAAGGTGAGAAAAGGTTTCTGCATTAACACAGGTGTAAAATAAGACTATTATTGAAAAGCCAAATGCTGAGATTACAGTTTGAAATAAAAGCTGTGGTAATATTACTATTACGGGTGGTTGGAGGAATGTTATTGAAGGTCCCTGGTTCAGAACTGACTCAGATGTTTAAAACTGCGTACTGGTTCTGAGGCCTGAAAAATATTCCTTCCTGAATGTTGATTCTTACAATTATTTTTTTTTACAGAGCTGAGCTTCATGACCAAAATACCTGAGTTATAACTCTTTACATAAGCACAATGCAAAGAGGATATATAGAAAAGAAACAAACCAAATCATAAATGGTGCAGATTGGTACATCTGTGTTGGAGAAGATAACTGACAGATAGGAAGACATGCTAAAATTCTGTAATTCTAACAAAACCACCTTTCTTTGTTGGTTCTGAGAGAATAATCATAGACTTTCAAAGAGATAGATCAGCTGTCATGCCAGGTATTAACCCTACTGTTGCACTGACAGCAATTAAAGTACAATGAACTTGCCAGCTCTTGTAGTGACTAATTCATCACAGAAGAGTCACACTCCAAGTCAGCTCCATGGTATTATGCTCAATAAGACTTTTGTGAAGTTTTATTTCTTTGTGCAACCAATTACTGTAGTAATAAGAGGAGGTTCCCTCTCTGCCTTGCCAGTGTGTTTTGGTCCCAGTGCAGGTCAGAGGAATGTAGAGTTTTCTAAGCTCTAGATGTTGACATTGGGTTGAAATTACCAACGTATCTGCTTTGTAACAGGTCTTCTAGTGCTTGTTCTTCTCTGTAACAACTTCTGAAAGCAGGACAGGTGACAGCAGCATATAAAACCCAATGCTGAATAGTTTTTGATTCCTCTTCATTTTAAAAAAAATTAGGGATCTCTCGATCCTTATTTGCGCATCAGTGTCCCATAGAAATAGTGTAATCATAAAGCCTATAAACAATATGCTCGAAAGTGCACTCATACTTTTTGCTGCATCTCTGGCTGATTTTGCTGTCTATTGTGCTTGTTTCTAGCATTCACCACCTCAGAAATGAAGTTTTACTCTTTCTTGACTGTCAAACTCATGTCTGATTTCTTCCAAATGTGCAGTTCAAGCTCTGAATGCCTGCTGTTCCCTACAGATTGTGAGAAAAGGAGGCAAAAGAAAAGAACAAATGAGAATAGTTAGTCAGCATTTTTGATCCAGCTGCCAATTGCTCTTGGTTCTTAGCGATTAAGCAAAGATTTAGAATGGTTTTGCTGCTCCTTACTGTTTGCCTTCAAATGGAGCACCCTTCAAAAAGGTGACCCCTGCTTATTGTTCTCCTGAATCAAATTAACAAAAGCAATACTTTATTTAGTCTTTAAAGTCAAGCTTCCAAAGTTAAAATAAATTTTCCAAGAATTCTGAAGGTCTCATTGAGCAAGTATTTTAGTTGACCAGATAATACCAACCTGCTATCTCAAATCTGGCCCCAAATATGACCCAAGGAGAGAACATTTTAGATTCCTTTTATATCAAGAATGTGCCTGTGTGTTTGCTTAAAAATGAAGTGCTACACATTTTGGTTTGTGCATGACAAGATAAAAATAAATTTGGGTAGAAACCTGAAAAACTGTGATCTTGTAAGCCACACGCTAAGTCTTAGCTATTGGAAGTGCCACATTAACTCTCTCTAGCAACAGTGGTACAAGAGTTGTACTTTTCTTGGAAATCTGTTGTCTATCTGCAGCATGTGCTTTTTGTTTCTTGGCATCCTTTCTTACAATACTTCAGCAACTCTGTTTCTTCCTTCCCCTGTCTTCCCCCAAGAAAGCCTGTCATTTTGTTAGTTTTCTGAGACAAATGGGAGTGGAAAAAATTTGCGTTGAATTAAAAAGCCTAGAGAAGAAGGAAATTGAATAGAACATGTTGAACTATTTGTTATCATTATTTTCCATTGACTTGATGGATATGAATAAACAGGGACAGACGTTTCTAAGAACTGTGTTAACTTCTTTCCTGTAACTTGCTTGAGCTCCAAAACTCTTTGTTTTCCTTTTGAACACTACCTTTCATAATGTCTTGGCTTTTTTGGACAGTAGTGAATGTTCTTTTGGAGCATGCTAGTTCCTTTTGTTGATTTCATCTCCTTTCCCTTGTGATAGCTAGTGGTTATGTAGTGCTTTTCCACATTAGCTCGTATTTAAGGCAGAATGCTTGCCCCTGACAGGGAAAGATGAAGGTGAATTAAAGACTGTCTTCAGGAGGTACAGTGTTGAAGGCAATATCTCACATGGTATCTAAGCAATTTACTATCACAAGAAATGAATAGACTAATACCATTCCCTAAAGTAAATATGAATGCAATAAATGGCCTCACCGCCATGTTTGAACGTTCTGCCACTGTACATTGTCATTAGGTGATTCACTTTCTGAAGGTTATATTGGGAGGGGTGTGTACTGAGCATGGTTTTTTTCTGCGACATATTGTTTGCATGCTTTTAAGACCAGAAACAGGTATTCAGAGCTTTACGTCCTCATACTTGCAATCTGTACTGTTAGTAGCTAATAACAATCTAAGTAAGTAATATTTCACTTGCTCTGCTCACCAACCTTCAACATTTTTTTAAATTGTTTTATTCAGTTATTTCAGGCTGATTGTTGAATTCCTGTTATCTTAAAAAGCATTGAGGTAAAGGGTGATCTTCCTTGGAAACCCTCTTGGGTACCTTTTTTTCATTCCTCATGAGTTACAGCTGACCTTGTTGTCACAGACAACTGAACAAACCTTGTATTGCCTGGCTAACTTCAGGTCAGGTGCGAGCACCCTGCATATGTTTAAAAGTTTGAATGCGAACTCAAAAGAGACAGCCTCTTCAACAAAATGCTTGTTTATCTCAAGTATAGACAGAAATTGGTTAAGATCTTAAGTTTGAAAAAAGTATGAAACCTAGCATGTAGGTAGATGTACGCGATTGTATCTCTTACTGTCACAGGAAAGTTTTGCCTTGAAGTCTTCTGACTTGCTTTTCATCAAATGGGGAATTCTGAATAGAAACATTAGTACAAACAAGGTAGCAATAGATACCGCCAGCTGTGCTGTGTGCTGGGCCTGCAACTTACAATAGTCATTATTCCAGAACCATACTGAAGCTGAATGGACTTTGTAGGTGGTGCTCTGAAAGTTCTGTCTCATTTTGGTTTTGTAAGAAGTTTGAGTATATCCTTGCTTTGCAGGAAAAAGAAGACGAAACATTTGTTCCTTGGTTAGTGCTGTTAATCTAGAGATCTGTTTGTGGAGGGTTCATTTAATACTCTGACTAAAATTAGGACAGGCTCTCTCTGTTGAAACATGACAGAAGAAAATCTCAAATGAAAATTATCCAAAACTGCGATACTCTGACCCAAAGTGTCTGTGAATTGAAGCAGATCGCTTTTAATTCCTCAAAAAGTCACTTGACCAACAGTCAACACTTGTTAAGGACAATGCTTTTGAAACCTGAATGGCATCTATGGCCTGCAGATCGGCAAAGGGATTTACAACAGTTCTTTTCAAAAAGTAGATATAATCATAAAATCCAGTATTTTTCAAAAATAATTAAAATTGTATAGTAATAAGTTTGTTTTCAAGATAACTGTCAAATCATCGAGTGATTGTGGGTCCTGGAGTGGCAGTATCAGTTTATACACACAAACAGTATGATACTTGACAGTTATACAAACAAAGTTGACCTTGTCACTGGCAAGCAATTAAGTGTGTGATGATGTCATATTGCTTTTGTTTGTGAATGACACTTCCTGGCTCTGCTGAGGGTCTCTGTACAAGTCTGGATTATCTGTGATGTTCCAAATAACTGGCAGTAGTTTCTCTGTTGCAGTGATGAGATGGATATTTATAATTTTTACCAAATTCTTTAAACTGGTGATCTAAACCACCAGGTAAAATGGTTGCATTTACAAGTTACAAAAAAACCTGGTACCTTGCCTTTAGGTCTCTTTAGAAGCTGATTGTCAGTCGTGAGGAAGCTAAGATAGCTCTGCACATGCAAGGTAACACAGAAAGACAGTTGTGGTGTTTTACAGGCAGTTAATACTGGTGATACCTTTCCACTAAAACCAAAGGAATTGTAAAACTGGAGAACTTTTTAATTTTCAGTTTGCTAATTGAGTAATCTGCTAATATTTACCAGACAGCAAAAAGCTTGCTTCCTCTGCTCCTTGAAATAACAGTTTGCAATGTGTTGTTTTAGCCCTGTTCTGTGAATAATAAAATGTGGTAGATGCAAAAAGTACTTGATGTCATAACATAATACTGAATCTATTCATTCAGAGATAAACCAGTTTTTCATATATTCTCGCTCACCTTATTGACATCACATCTTTTAATGCAACCAAACTAGTATTTGCTCATAAAAACACAGCCCTCTGAAACTATTCCATGCACTCAAATTGCGCTGACACAGAACAGTTAGTTTGTAGGGCTGCTTGGTGAGTGCTGGCAGCAGTCCTTTTTCAAATACCATCTTTAGCAGATCGAGTCATGTGCGTGGAGATGGGAAGCCTGTATGAGCAGCTCTACCCGAAGGAGCCAGCGCTCACAGAATGCCTGTTCAGTGTGATCGCAAAAAGTCTGTAAAGAGCCAGATGTCAAGACACTGGCGTGCGTACCTCCTTTGTATCGCGGTGCAAACTACAGCCGAGTCTGTGGGATGGGGTGCTGCTCTGAACAAACCTGTAGCATTGCGTAGTCATCCTTTTTGATGCCATAACGACTTCATGAAACTTGTACGCAACAAAATGGCAGTCATAAAAGGCTAGCTGTACCGAACTACCTCAAGTACAGGAGAGGTATTAGAGCCCCTTGAAATATTAAAATGCACGTACATAAGAACGGAGTTTGAAAAATTTATGTTCAAAGCTAGTGTCCATAAGAACCAACATTGGTAAATATTGTTATATATTAGTAAACAGTAAATATTTGAATATCATTTATAATACATGTTAGACCCTGATAGGCAAATTTGACTTCTCCGCAGAACCCCTATGGTGCTGTTTGGCATTGATAACGCACTGTTTTGAAGTACCTGTAAGCCCTAGATTAGTCATGACATGCAGGTTTATATCTGTACCATGTTCTGTGTTTTAATATCAAGCCAACATTATGTGGGGCATCTAGTCTGAAGCTGTAACCCTTAGGAGCACACGCATTTGAGGTGTACATTTGTCCTTTACCCACTTTTTGTTCCCAAACAGAAAGATCCTGGAAGTTCTATGCTAAAGCTGTGTTGTTGCATACCAGATTTTAGTAGTATGTTAAACATCAAGAGGACATGAAAATGTCCATAATTGTCTTCAGTGTGTGTTTTGTCTTGACTCCTAAAGGTTCGTTTTCTTTTTTTTTTTTTTTTAAGCATAGCAAGTTTTTGTAGATTTCTGGTCAGTAAGATAACAGAGCTAGCTGGCTGGAGAGTCCATGCCTTGCAACCTTGTGACAACTTCATGAAGTCATTTGAGGAGTGAAGTCAGTTTTGTTCCTTATAGCCCAGGACTGCAGAATTTCTCAACTTGATTGGAAAAATGAGCCACAAATGTGGAGGGTGATTATAGCCCACACGTTTCTTCATGATTCACGCCTTAAGTGTATCTTACAGCCAGTGCTGCAGTGAGCAAAAAAAAAAAAAAAAAAAAAAATCTGATCACAGCTGTTGATGAGTATGATCTTGGTGGGAGGTAGAGCCAAGACACAAGTCATTAAAAATGCTGAAACAATCTTTCAGTAACTATTTCACATTGGAAGCTTACAGCTGGACATGGTCACAGGAGTGGCATGAAGCAGCCGAAGTGCATTGCCAAATTTGTGTGCTGTGCCTATTAAGGATGGTGCAGCAGAAATGAGCTACCTTGTGTACTTTTACAAAGCAGATGTTCCTCCCCTTCATCTTTTTTATAACAAAAGAAAAATACCCTTAGAAGCTGAGATTGTCAAGTAAAAGACTATGTTAGTTGGGACCAAACAGGGATTACTCACTGCAAAGTTATCTAAGCCCTGCACTCTGCATTGCATGTGCTGCTGTGGTTGTGTGGACACACCAGTGCTTTCCAGTTTGAGTTGGCTGGTCTGTGTCCTGAGCCACTGGTCATGATTGTGTGAATTCAGGTTATTACCTGCCCTTAGCTTCTTCCCTGTACGTCCTCCACATCCTCCTTTATGACAGCCAGAAAGAATTGTCTACTTCTCCTGTGTTTTGCTAGGAAAGCACCAGGGCAGGGGCTGAGCTGAGTGCAGCAGTGGGGTGTGTTGCTGGGGGTTTTGGCAGCATGCAGGGAACGCGGTGCAGTGTGTGCTGGGCGCTGATGCTTTCAGATGCTACGTTACATTGAAAAGAATAATTCCAGTGAGTACAGCTAGGGAGTCTCATGTCAATCGTCTATCTGTGTGCTGTCTTACCGCTTTCTTGCTGCATTTCTTTTGCTCTAAATCTTTCAAAGAAGAAATCTCATAGCTATTTTGTAATAATGCCTTCTGGCATACCATCTTGCTTAAGTATTTTTTTTTCTTTTTTTTTTTTTTTTAATTTATTTCTGAATCTCCTCAGGAAGAATAGCCTAACAGCTTGAGAAATACGTATGTTGAGATTTCCTAGCTGAGTCCTACTGATCCTGCTTGTTGGCAGCTGCACCTGAAATTGTTGCTGTCCTGTGTAGGAGAGCGGATGGATTAAAGCAATGTGTAAATGCACAGAAGGAGTTAGAATTTAACCTGAGATCCCCTTTCTTCAGTAGGTGGCCAACTAGGTTGTACACCATCGGCTTCACAAACTGTGTGTACAACACTGGCAGTATTTGTCATTCCCAAATTGCATTCTGCCTCCTAAATATTCTTCTAATCTTGCAGACTGACACCAGGTCTCTGCGTGCCAGAGGGTGAGTGACGGGGTACAGATTAAAACTCTGTGATAAAGCAGAGCTCGCGTAGTGCTGTTTGTCAAGACCTTGCCATGGTATCAAGACTGCAGCTACAGAGTCTAAATTGCATTTCTTTCCTCGGTTCAGCCTGTACTCTGTAATCAGGAGAGGGACTGAAACGTCAGACAAATTGTAAGCAGTACTGTGTTTGACACCTAAAGATGGAGAGCCTTTTCTCACTTTTTTTTTTTTAAGTTTGACTGAACCTTGTTAAAAAAAAAAAGCAGGGTATCTGATTTTGTTGTAACTTTGTCTTTTTTCTTCTGATAAGTGAAATTAATTTGAGTTCAGTTTTGAAAACAGCCTTCTAATGCTCAGAAGCCTGTAACAGAGATGGAGGACTTTGCTACAAGACTTTGAACACTTGGGGTGTTTACAGCAGGTGATATTAATCACAGCTCAAGCCCCTGCAACCTCATGCGTTTTCTGCGAGGATTGCATGTTGGAGTCTGCTTTAAAAAGGGTTAGATCAAAGCAAAGGAGAAAATGTGGTCCAAAAAAAGCTTTTTTGTTGCCCTTTTATTTCTTAATTCCTAATACTTCTGTAGTATTCTGAGAAATCCTCCAGTAAAACCAGGGCAGTCGGATAGTTTTTCCAATGGGGCATGGAGGGAGTCAGATCTACTTTCCACAAGAGAAATGAGTGTAAAATAGTATAGTTTTTTTTCCATTTGTGGGTCACTTTCTTGACCTCAGTATCCTTAAGTAAAGCATATCTGAAGGTAATTTTTTTTCTTCAGCAAAATTATTCGATACAAAGTATGGTTTCTTTCTAAGGTACTATTGTTGTCTACTGTAAACTCAATTCAGTTTCTACTTGGCCCATTGTTGCTCACCAACAGAAACAATTTCAGAGGCTCTTGCTCTGTGTGTGTCTATGGTTGTAAAGAATTTGAGTGTATTTTTTAGAATTTTTGATGCAACACAAAAACTAATATCTTCCCAAGTTCATCCTTTCCTTGTAGAACTAACAAAAAGTATTTGCGGATTAAAAGCAATGCTTATCAAGACTAATCCTATTTGCTTAAATCTATTTAAATGAAAACCTTTGATTAAGGGAAACACAGGAAATGGAAGCTGCATTTCTTTATGACAGGTTTGTGTCCATCTCGGCATTTCAGTGCAACCCTGATCTAGTGTGAATTGTCAGCTTGGTGCAAAGCCACGGGATGTCAGCTCCAACTAGATCATATCATCTCCAAATCATTCTGAATTAAATCTCTTTGAGAATCATATGATGATTCTTGTTTTAAATTCCTGATACCATATCTCTGCAAAAGTGAGGATTAAAACACACCCCCAAAAAATAGGCCATCCCTTGGAGAAAAGTGAAATGAACTCATGAGATATGCATGCAACATAAATATGCATGAGCAATTTCTGTAAAATATAAGCTCTACAAAAGATGGTGATTTTTTAGCTTTTAGGAAACATTTCTGTCTGAATTAGCAACTGTCAAAGTGACATGGTTTTCTGCTGTAGAGAGATGAAACTTCAGCTCTTCAAACAACATAGCTTATCTAGGGAAGCAACTTGAGACATAGTTGTCTTAGAGCTCTCCAAACCCAGCAAGGTACCTGCAGAGCTTCTTTGCACATTCTTTTGATAGTGTCTTGTCCTAGAGAATGCCAGACTCTCTCTTGTACTTAGGAAGTGTGAGAATTTTCCTTATCTTGGAGAGTAAAGAACCCAGGAGATAGAAATAATAATTAAAAAAAAAATACTGTGCTTTCTTCCAGAATGTGAATAGACGTGTGTTTAATGTGATGACATTACTTCTTTGTTCTGCTTTCAGAATCTAATTTTGTCCAGCAGTATGTAAATTTTTCAGACTTTTTTTACAACTCCTGTAAAGTCTTTCCCTTATGCAGAGCAGCTTCCTCTTGGCACCCTTTCTGTGTGCATAGACACTGCACCTCTTTTCCAGTGCAGTCATAAACATTAGCATTTGGTGCCCATTTCTGGCAATCAGCAGCCTTCTATCACTGGGAAGTCAGAGTTAAGCTGATGGAGGATTAGAAGAAGCTTCTGATGTGACCAAATTCCTGTTTTAAGGTGAAGCTAGAAATGGCAGATTGGATGAGATCCTCTCTCTTCAGCTTTGCCACCCAGTCATGAAGAAAGCAGTATGGTCTTGAGTCAGAAATTTTCCAGGTTCAGATTTGGACTGAGCTGATCTTTGATCTTAAAGTTTTAGGCTGATGGTCAGAAGATGGGGAAATGAGAATGAGGGAAATTTTTTAGCATGACTATTGATTTCAGCTTTCGTCTTCTAAACTTTAATAAATTTCATAACAGCTAGAAGAGTTCTGGAGAAGTCAAGTTATTTAGAAGCATTGGCACAACTTACAGTTGCAGACAAAAACTAAAATACAAGTGCAACATCTAGAATATGTATTTCCTTCTGCGCTGTGGTCTGCGGAAGTACTTTATGGAAATGACCTGCTGCCAGCAAGACAGTGAGTGGGCTATCTCACTGTCTTTTTTGGGTCTTAGACTTCTGAAACAAGAATAGGAAAGTGTAAACAAAGCTGGCAATTTATCAAAAGCATCTTTTTTTTTGGTTTATGTCTGAGACAAGGCATTACTGTTCTTGGATAACCTGAGATTCTTGTGGCACCCAGTGACTGATTTGGAACTGAATTATAGCTCTTTCTGAAATGCTTTGTAAGTTTGAGATATTTCGTTGTGTGGAACTTCTGACTGTTGAGGAAATACTGTATTGGACAGTGTGTCTGAACAACAACTAAGGCTTATTTCCTAAACTGTGGGCTACAGTGGTGCATACAGATGGGACATTGATGTCTTCTACCTGAACACTTCAGCCAGCAGTATCAGCTTCTGTACATTGCTTCTCCAGTACTGTAAGGTAACAAATTACATACATATGGACCAAACTTCTGATTGCAGTGGTATTTTCCCATGCTCAGCGTGTTTCAGCTCCTGCTTACAAAGAAATATTTCAATTATTCTGGGGTGTTATTGTGGAAGAACTGGCTGACTTGGTACAATCATTCACTCATTGTGAATGTACAATCATTGCAGAGGCTGGGGAGCGCTGCTAATCAATAGAAGCAGGCTTTTGTTAAACACTTGTTTTTCTTCTCATGCTTGTTTTCTTGAATCTCTCCAGTAGTGTTGGCCCCTGATGGTATTCACGTTTGCCTTCTGAATTACTAGCCTTGCTGTTGGTGAGCAGGGCGTAGATGGTAACGTAGTAAGACTCCACTCAACAGGCACAGCCCCAGCCCCATCAGTTATCTGCTCCTCTCCCATCCCTCTTTCTTACAGTTTGAATGTTATCTGTCTTTAATGTATAAGAACTAGTATTTCCATGCCAAGCAGACTGTGGGTATGTTGCAGGAACTGGCTGACTTCTTGTTCGCAAGTTTGCATGTACTCCAATCAGGTAGTATCAAAAATTCTGCTTCAGGGCTTTTATGAAAGTGGACTTATGTCATGAACCTGGCTTTATGAATTGAAAATGTTTTATTCTTGGGTGCTTTTATTATGAAAGTAATAAAATTATCACTGCAGCTGGTCCAGTCAGTGCTTGCAGTTGGAGCAAAATAGGAATGGTCACAGAAGCTTTATTCTTCTAGATCTCTTCATTTGGCATCTTTCTGGAGCACTAATTCCAGATTTTGCCTGACAAATAATTTGACTCGAATGCATTTGATTCTGTTAGGGTAATTTGTTAGATTTCAGAAATGTGTATGCTAATATTTGTGTTTCTATATGTCTTCATTCTTGAATGTACTTGGTTCCTCCTCTACCTTGAAGTAACTTCATGGAGTTCATGGAGTCATGATGCTGCAACAGATGCTACACCTCAGGCTCTGAAAATTCAACTGAAAAATACTCATTTTCATATGTTACAGATGAACTTCCCATTTAAGTCTAGTGGTTTGTTTTTTTACATGAGGATGGTAGTTCTTCTTTACTGCTACTGAGAAATAACTTCATTGCTGTTAGAGAATGATTCATTAGCATGTGGTTTGCATTTGCAGGAAGCCAGTCTTGTAGAGACCACATTCCTGATGCTTGTTTGTTTTACAAACATGAAATGCAGATGTCTTCCTTGTACAAGCAAGTCAAAGGTGTCTGTCTTAGTCTGCCACGTTGGGGGGCTTAAGACAACAACAAGGCTGGCGGTAGCACTTCATCCATACAAACTGGAGCAGACTGTGTGTTGTCAGCAGCAGCCCTGTGTGCGATGCTCCATCTAATCACAGGCTTCTGTGCTGGGAGGGAGGGCAGCGATGCCTGGGCAGCCTTCGTTTTCCAACGTTCGCATAGCTGGTAAAGTCAAGGAAGGTGATATACCAGATCTTGCACAGCATGAGCTAATGTTTCAGTTCTTCTAGAAAAAGGATTATTTGAAGGTTGAAAGTGAGCAAATCGAAAAGTAGAGGTGGATAAGAGCTGTTTAAAACCTCAGCTGGTGCTACACTGGTTTAGCTCGCTGAACCAACCGTCCAGCGCTGGGAAATGCCAGGGCAGTATCATGCGGCAGGAATAGGCCAGTTGTGTGGTGAAACTGCACCTCTTTGGTGGAGTAGATTTAGAAGAGTAATGAATATGCTGCCCCTAGGTGTGCAGAGCCTGTCAGTTTTGTAGAAGGAGTGACTATTGGTTGTTTTTCCTTCCAGAGTTGTGTTGGGTTTGCTGTGTGTCTGTATTAGCAGTGCATCAGATCCTGTGATTCACCTATAGCAGAATTCAAGAAGGCTTATGGCTTTTCAGCTGATGATAGGGACTGACAGCATCTCGGGGCGGGGGGGAATAAAAGGAGCTCTTCCTGCAGCTAGGATGGAAGGAGTTGTGTTTTCTATATGTATAGTAGAGAGAGATGCTATGGTGATAGCTTGTCTTGGAATGTGGGAGGTAGAGCCCTTTCACATCAGAGGCTTGCCCAGGCACTTCCTAGTGCAGAGAGGAGGTCAGGAGCCTTCTGAGTGCCCCGGAAGAGGTATCTTGTTTGCAGGAGACCTGCTTTGTTTGAACTCCATGGGCCTGATAAAGGTGTGCAGGGGTCAAGAGGCAGGTTGAAGGTCCAGCAGCTCAGCAGATGCCTGTGGTCTTGGTGGGTATGAGTCTTTTTGTCCTAGCAGACCAGTCTGGGTTTTTTGCAAATAAATTAATATGTAGAAGGAAAGGAGAACTTGTTTGCTTATACCCTTGTAATAAACTTTAAATGCCACGTTGCATTTCTGGAGGTTGTTCAGGCTAGCACAGACTGTGCTAGTGCTTGCTAGGAGTCCATGTAATGCAAGCAACTCTGCATGGAAATAGTCCCTGTCACAGTAGTTTTCCATCTTCCTATTCCAGTCCAGCATATAACTTTCTTCTCTACAGTGAAGGCTTGGGAAAATGTTTTGGTTTTTCCCCCTACCCTTTGCTGTGACAGCAAGCATGCATTTGCTGCTTGTTACTGCTTCTCCAGCTCAGTAAGTGGTATCTGTCTGCCCCGTGGTGCCTACTTTGCACACTTAGCAAGGACCCTGATCCCAGTTTCTGGATCGCCTGGGCCTCTCAAATGGTAACTACAGTCGGGACTGGATGAGGGGCTTCCATGAGCAATTAAGCTAACCTAGAGAATTCTTGATTCCTTCCTCTCTGTGCTGTTGTGACTAAGTATGTGAGTTAGTTTGGGTGCATCCATGATTCGTTCTAACCTGTATATTGCTGATGCACTGGCTGTGAACATTATGTCTAGTGGTTTAATGGGAATTGAGTATCACTGGGATATTGTACTGAGCTTGTACAATTTATTAGTCTTCAAAGATCATCATAGTCCTAAGAAGAGGTGTGGCCTCAAAATACGCCTAACTTGACTTTTTTTTTATTTTTATTTTCCACCTAGGTATCACATGCTGTTGCAAAGCTAGTATTAGTTAGTTTCCACTGGCAAATCTCAGAGATTTTGGAAAGGTAAGTGTAAATAGTCTTATCTCTTCTCTGCTTAGTGCTTTTCTCTGTTGCTTTGCAAGAATGCGCCGGTTGATCCATAGGTGTCTTTTTGACAAGTGTCTTTGAACCTGAAAGCAAGCCACACAGTCCATTCCAGGAAGCAGAGGAAAAACACTGTTTTGTTGAAACTACGTTGCCTGTAAGAAATTTATAAACAGAAAGAGGGTAGTGGTGGCGAATGTCTTTCTGAGGAATTATTGTCATGCTGGGAATCCTGTAGATGCATTTAGCTTAAACTTTGAGAGAACAGATTGAGAGTGCTGCATCTATATTTATTTTAACAAATATAAAAATAACATATGTTCTGTTTTGAACATATGAGCCCTAAATCATAAAGGACCACTGAACCTATGTTGGTGTATTCTTTAGTAGTACATTCACATTTAAGTTTTTGCTCCTTCTGAGCATAAGTGATTTTTTTTTTTTTTTTTTTCCAAGCTGACTAGCATTTGGAGAGCAGGAGAATATTGTGTAAGGGAGCTGAGAAGTACAGTCCATTTCTTGCTTGGTCAGTGTCACTGTAACAGAGTCCTCCAGCTGGTTTCAAAAGGAGGATTTGACTCTGCCCAAATATACGGGAAGCGTGTCAGGAGGCACTGCTGTCTGGCAGCCCCTCCAGAAAATACTGGCTCAGAACTGAACATTGTCTGAAAATAGAGAGCATATCAGCCTGACTCATTCTGCCATGCCGTTTTTGGCCCTGTAGCCAGCAACTTCATCCAGAGAACATATGGGAAATGCATCTCGTGTATGGATATTGTTGCAGCATCTTTGGTAACCGGCTCATATGTTACCATGCATCCTGTGAAAGCTTTTCTCCAGGCTGAGGGTGAGATTCCTACATGGCGGCTCAGGGTGATTCTGCAGGTTAACTAACAAGATTTAAGCAAGAGCAAGTTTGAGGAAGGGTGTACTTCTATAGCTATGACTTTGCAAGTTGTTCTGCAGTTGGTCTGGTCCTCAAACTTTTGTCTTTGTACAAAGTGGCATTATCAAATGAAAGCTCCTTGCTACAACTAAAAAGTGCTAATGGGGAGAGAGGATTTACAGTGCGGTCACAACAGTGATGCTGCTATTTCTGAATTTATTGAGATATAAGCATTCCTCTGCAGTGGAAATCACAAACAGAAAACATGTTTAATTCTAAAACTGCTGATAGGCAGCTTCATATGCCTATGCGGTGATAATCTGTCAGAGTCAATACTTAACTAGATAACAGACTGGAGTCAAAGTAAGACCTAACCAGGATAGCTTGATTTTACAAAGGAATAGGAGATAGACAGGCGCCTCACTGGAGTGTGTTATAATGGGCAACAGCTTAGGACTGCTGTAGGAATGTGGATAGAAAATCTTAGCTTCCAAAATAATTTTTTAGATTAGGGAGAGAGTTGTAGAAAAATTTTCATCAAGGAATATGAGAGAAATGTTAATCCATTACTGGGAGAAGTATTGTTCCTGTTTCTGATGAAGAAACCATCCAAGTTTTGTTGATGAGAGTTCAGCTCATTAAGCGAAGGAGCCTCACACAGGACACATTTCCACTTTCCTTGTTGAAACCTAGCCTAGCATTTGCACAGAGCCTATTATTCAGGCGAGAGGGATCGATTTAACAAAGCAAAATGTATTCAGAAATTGATTTGATCATTCTTCAATTGCCTTTTCAGGCACAAGTCTAATGCTGCCCAATTGCTAGTAGAAGCACGAGTTCAGCCCACCTCATCCAAACATGTAAGTATGCTAACTATTTTGGTCTGTTCCCTTGGCAGACACCTCTGACCCACCTCATCAGAGGATTGCATTACTAATGGCATAGTCTGTCCCATATTAACCCTTTGCAAACTCAGGTCCAACACCCTAACTCAATGCTGGGTTTACTTTTTAAATCAGAATGCATTCAAGAGGTGCCTAACATTTAAATAGCAGCTTTGCTATTGTCTTGCAGGTAGTATTACTTGCCTCAAGAAAATTAAGTTCATTTTTTTGGCATGAGTGATGGCACACAGTGGAAGAAACAGAGTGCATGGGCTTGGCTACCTCTTCCAATTCTGCTGTCTCTGTAAAAGACACCCAAGGGAAGCTATGGCTGCACAGAGTGAACAGAGCTTGTCTGTGGCTGAAACAGGGATTTTTTTTTTTATTTTTTATTTTTTTTTTTTCCTCCTTGAGATGACTGTTTGCTGCACTGCTTTGCTTGTGGATGCTTAAGCCAAATCTCCAAGTGGTGTTGCTGCCAAGCCAGTCAGTAGTGATATTTGAACCAACAGCTTGTGTTTTGCAGCCAGGTCTACACAGGTCTTTAGATACCTTCCCTCTCCCCTTAAATAGAAACTTCCTGTTGCGTGTTTACAGGTTTCATTCACAGTGGGTGTCTTGGTACAATCCACAGTTACCCAGGAACATTATTGCCATGTGTCAGATTTTGAGTGACAAAGTATTACATCTGAGAAACACTCTTTGGGTGGGGGAGAAGGGGAGATTTTAAAAGCCTGACTTGGCATCTGAGCTGACTTGTAACTATCAGAGAGTGAAAATGCTAAAAACAGCTGACTGGAGTAAGTTTCATGGACTCAAAATAAATTATCTGCCTAGCGTCCAGAAAAAAAATCTTTGTTATTTGACATACCTGAAAATTACTCCATGTATTTTGAGATTTGTCTGAATCTTGTATCCTCTGTCACTTAAGTACTGTCCACTGCAATGGTGATTTCATTTTGGGAAGAAAGATACTACAGTTCAAAGGTTAGTTTAAGTCTTGACAGACTTTGTTTGGTAGGCAATTCATTACAGTCTTTTAGTATGTGCCAGGGCAAGTTGCTGTGTGCTTCGGCTCCTGATGCAGAATGATGATATTTTGGGGGCAGATGCTCGTACTGTAGAGCAACTGACCCTATGGGGAGACAGTATAGTGGTGAGCTAAGAGGGACAGCTTGCGAAGATTTGAGGCAATGCACTTGCTGTTCAAGTTGAGCAGTTGATGTAGGCGATCAACGCAGTTGCAGACTTAGTGAATCTTGTTCTGGTCCGTAAGTGAGGCTGCTTAGAACAAAGTCGCTTTATTTTCTTTTTCATGTGGTCATGCTATAAAACAAGCTCTGTTTGATCATGTGGCTGCATATTGTGCTGCTGCTCTTCTGTGTTTCTGGCATGCAGAGCTAGACATGGAAACGGACAGCTGTCTTGCACAAGTTTCTCAGACTTTTTTTAGATTTTAGGTTTAAGGCTTAAGATGAAAAGTGATCATACAACTTCTTGGTGAAAGAGGAAATAGGAACATAAAAGCAAGGCTCTACAATGCTTTTAGCAGTTTGATGTGCTAGACCTAGTTCTTCAGGTCCCAAGGGTGAGCCGAGATGTGTTAGAGGCTAGATCTGTAGTCTAGGGATTACTTCTGTGCTACCCAAGCGGAGATCCAGACTGCTTCCCAGTGGTTTGGTGAAGCAATAGCAGAATTATGCCTGACTTGAAACAAACCCTCTAATCATTTTCAGCTGAGGGATTGATGCCTGCTTTGCCAAACGTAGCATAGGCAGAAGATATGAGTTGTGAGATGATGGTTTGTGAACTCCTTCTCCTCTATGTATAAACACTACAAGCTACACCTTCAGTTGCCTCCCCTCTTACCCAAAATCATTGTCCAGTAAAAGGGCACTGCTAAACCTGCTTCCAGCTATAGCTGCTCACCAGGGCCTGTGGAACAGTGATAGTCTGACCCAGCTAAGAAAGCATATCAGTAAATTCAGGGAAGGACTAACACAGTGATGCATTTCTTCATTTTTTTCAAACAAGGCAAGAGTAAGAACCAGAAAAGGTGAGTCCTGGGTAGCACTAAATTAGAAGCAAGAGCTGTTCAGTGACTGTCAATCTGCTGTGTTCCCTGGGATTAAAGAGGTTCATGAGAAGGACTGACTGTCAGGGCAGTGCAGCACCCCAACGCACCAGCTGCTTATGAACCCATTCTGGCCTGGAGCTCACCTGAGATCATTGTCACAACGAGGGTGATGTGGGTGAGGTGAGAATGCTCTGGGAGAGCTGGGATGCTTTCACTGTAATGCTGATTTGTCTCTCTCCCAGGCAATGGTACATTCCTCCCATCACTGTGCAGTGTGCATGCAGTTTGTCCGGAAGGAGAACTTGCTCTCTCTGGCTTGTCAGCACCAGTTCTGTCGCAGCTGTTGGGAGCAGCATTGTACAGTGCTCGTCAAGGATGGTGTTGGAGTCGGTGAGTTCAACGCGGATATGGTACTGGATCTGTATTTGTCATGTGGGCCACTCTGGTGATGACTGGCTGAGTTGGTCTAAAACATCTCAGTAATGAGAAAATGGAGCATGGAATGAGTATTTGTGACAAACTTTACTTGAACTAGTGGTCTTACCTGAATTCCTGGATAGTGTTGGCAAACCACCAGGAGAGCGCTACTCCTGCCTAACAAAATATGCAAGTCCATAGATCCATTTCCTGCTTTTCTTCCCTTATGATCGCAAGAGCATGACTGTAGCAAGTCAGAAGCTGCAAATCTGCTGCATTTTGAGTTTGCATCTCTCATGGTATATTGTTGCACTGCTCCTGGAGTGTTTGTGGATGTAAACATCTGTTCCCTTTCCGTTGGGTAGAAGCCAGTAGTTGCCAGAGTTGCTTTGGGCTTTTCCTAGCTTGTTGTTCATGCTGGCATGGCAGTAACATGCAAGTTTCTACTTTAAATATCTGACCTTGTGAATACTGGTTGAAGCACTTGCTGGTTCTGGATGCACATGTGCCCTGTCATCTTTCTGTGAAGACAGTTGGGCTTCAGCTTTTCAGCAGCCCTGATAGATTTGTTTCACAGTTGTGTCCCTCTTGCCACAACAACAGATGGCACCTAGGAAACTGTTGAATGCTCTCTGTGCGTTCACTCCTTAGTTCTGTACTAACATGCTCCTTGCACTGTGCTAAAATGTTGCTTTCTCTTCTCAGGGGTCTCCTGCATGGCTCAGGACTGCCTGCTTCGGACACCAGAAGACTTTGTGTTTCCATTGCTGCCTAGTGAAGAGCTGAAAGACAAATACAGGCGCTACCTCTTCAGGGACTATGTGGAGGTATTGGGTTTTTTTCACTTTGAAAATACCCTGGGTCAATTCACCAATGACTTGCAGAAATTTTGTTTGAAGTGTCTTGCATCTTTGATTAGAACTGCAGTAACTGCAGCAAAATTGTCCCTGATAAACATGATGTGGCTGCTCCTGTAGGACAGCCTTACTGACAAAATGCTCTAGCAGGTTGCCAAAGTAAATTCTGCTGTAAGGTCACCCAGTAACTCCTTGGCTGGTGCTTCAGAATTCTCAGAATGTTGTAGCTGAGAACTTCAAACTTCTGTCTGAGTTTTAAAGTCCTTCTTACTCTTGCATAGATATTATGGGTTCTGAAAAATAAGTCCCTCATCTTAGTGTAGCCTGACTGAATAGGCTTGCTCAATAACACTTTATGTGAGGGGTTTTTTTTTAAATTAAAGCAGCAATTGTTAAGGTTAAATGTGCAGGAATATTCTGGTAACTGGGAACAGACTGGGAACACTCAAGAAGCAACAAAGCAACATGGAACAGTGGTGTCACCTCTCTTCAATGAGAGACACTTTAGGAGAGAAAAAACACCACAGGAGAGCAGCTGAATGTGTTCTGGAGCATAAGGAGAGGATGGGGAAAGAGCTCAAATGGAGTAAAATTGTTTGTTTGGGGTCTTGATGGGGTCTAATGGTTCTGTTGCTGTGTTTACTTGGTCTGTAACCCCCCGTTTGAATTTCCTGTTCTAGAGAAGCTGTAACTAATGCTCCTTTTCCTAATGTGGAAGAGGTTTGTCTGCTTTGTTAGCCAAGATCTGGTGACAGTTTTCACTCTTTTTCAACCAAAAATAACTGCCTTGTATGTTTTTGAGGATAGGAGTGGTTAAACTTGAACAGATAATCCTCTTCTGCACCCACTGCTGATCTTACCACCGTGCTATGTTCACAGAGCCATTATCAGCTGCAGCTGTGTCCTGGTGCAGATTGCCCTATGGTCATACAGGTACAAGAGCCAAAAGCCCGGCGAGTGCAGTGCAATCGTTGCAATGAAGTCTTCTGGTAAGAAACAGAGAAGGTTAAAGATCACGGGGAACACGTATGCTGTCCTCAGAGCTACTCCATTTGCTTGCCAACAGGTTCAGTGTGTAGATGTATCTCAAGTGCTTTGTAACTTGAGTTAGCTTGAGTAATTGGACACTTGGGGTCTGACTTCTGCAAGTTGTCAGACATCCCCTCACTCCTTAAACTCCTTGGGAGTTGCATGTTCTGACAACCAGGGAATGCGGGGCTTAACTAATGAAGGGGTTGCAATCTACCATTCTCACATTTGGCTAGGTTACAGATTTTGGTACAGATGTAGTGACTGGTAGAGGTTCTGGTAATGGATGTGGAGGCCTCACTGCTATCTGCTGATACTAAGGTTTTAAGTTTACTGCAAGTATTTGACTCCCAGAGTGTCTGGTTTGTTTGAGGCTCATGGAAGAATACATTTCTACTGAACAGGAACACTAATGTTCCTTGTCTGACTTCAAGTGTATATGGGACCAGAGAAAAAAGATAGCTGGCAGGGCTGCTGAAGTGTCTCTAGCTCCTGGGTCTCAAAAATCACTGCTGTTGGGAATGTCTCTGGAGCATGATACAACTGGTTTAGAGACCCAGCTTACTCCATGCAAATGGCCCTTCCTCACCTGGGGCTTAGTCAGGTCATGCCAATGCAGGTGTCTGATGTCTTCCACTGGAGTCAGGCTGCTTGTGAAGCCACTGGTATGCCCCAGGCCTCTGCAGCCGTGTTAAGAGAAGACATAGGTAGGCTCTAGGGAGGGATGTGTCAGCCCTAAGCCATGTGATTTGTCGGAGAGGGCCTCAGTTCACTCTCATCCTGACTCCGGCTTCTGCACAAGAGGGTGGGAGTTTATTGGAGTTCAGCCTTGGTCTTTGTACTCTAGTAATACACAACTGCATTCGTGTCCCTTGCCCTCGCTTGGCCTCCCAGATTTTGGTCATCAGGAAAACCTTGATTCTTGAATCACTTCCTTGGAAATCAATATCTTTTTTTTTTTTTTTTTTTTTCCCCTCCTCCCTCCATTAAGCTTTAAGTGTCGGCAGATGTACCATGCGCCCACAGACTGTGCTACCATTCGGAAATGGCTCACCAAGTGTGCAGATGACTCTGAAACAGCCAACTACATCAGTGCTCACACTAAAGATGTAAGGACAAGCGCCTGCCTGTTTTTTTCTTGTCCCCTAGTCCTGCCTGGGAAGCAAGATATGATTATATACATACATAGCATTGTGTGCTGCTTTTTCACAGACTGTAAATTCTCACTGCTCCCTAGGGATTGTGATATAACACAACTGAAGGCCTTGGGAATGTTTTGTGTGGGAAGTCCAGCTGCCCTCCTGTGGTAAGGACCTTGGTGGTCCTTATTCCAGACCTGGTGTGAATATCTTTGGCAGCCAGGTGTGCTGCCCCCCCATGGGCAAAAGAATTGTGGCTACTGTGAAATGATCAGTGGAGATGTATCTAGAATGGAAGGAGAAAGTGTAGTAAGTGTGGAGACAGTACCAAATAATGTACTACTGATGTTTAAAGCTGAACAACTGCGTGGGATACTGTGAACTGGAAGGTGAGGGAGATAGTCTTGATTTGCCAAGGACAGCAAAATGGGGTAGATGAAGCTGTAAATTAGACATTGAAGTACTTCTAGTAGATTTAGACCCAAGAAAAAGAAATAGCATTACATATTGTACATTCTAGTCTACCTATAAAATTGTCTTTACAAGTTAGATATACTACCTTTATCCTCCAGGTTAGCTGTCTGCAGATTGGAACTTCTAATGTCTTTTGGGGATTTTGTGGCCTGACTTCAGAACAGTTCTTAGCTGGCATTTGTTCTACTGTAGCCAATGATGATTGTGACAGTGCTAATCCGCCGCAAGCTTCAGTTGTGTTAGGAGAGTGAGTACTTGAATAGACTAGAAATGTTAAATTCCCTCTTTTCTCTGGAGAAGGTGTCAACATGTGATGGCATTGTTTCTGTTATGCTCTTTCGTAGAAGTAAGGTTCTGTTATATTGAGCATTGTCCTGGCACACATTTTGCCTGCCATTAAAATTTACAAAAAGCAGCAAAACTCACTTCCTTCTTTGTACCAGTGCAACCCAAAAAAATGTAACTGAGCTTGATACTCCAGGCATCAGTGGACCACTGATGGAGCAAAGTGTGCGGCTCTCACTGGTCAGCCAGATTTTCCGCAGCTAGCTAAGTTGTCATTTGTTAGTGGCTGCTGAAGGCAGGATATAGAGCTGATTACCTTGTAGACTTAGTAGCTGTGGAAGCTACTCAACTAATTATGTCCCTATGCCTGAGCAACTGCTAAATGCTAAGTCTGTGAGACCTTCAGTTTTGCAAGGAGTAACAACAGCAAAGTTGTTTTCTTGAGTAAGCAGTTCAGTGCTGCAGTGTAACTTCCCTGGCTTTGCCTTTCTGCCTTCTTTTAAAATGGAGCTGTCAGGAATTGGTGGGAGGCATGGTGTATATATCTTAATGTTCTCATATATATGTATGCATATTTAAAAAAAAAAAAAAAGCAAGAGGGGGACAGTCATGCAAGTATTGTCATTCTCCGGAAGGCTGCTAGAGACAGAGTTGGATCTAACAAATGCTTATGTTTCCTCAGTGTCCCAAGTGCAATATCTGTATTGAAAAGAATGGAGGCTGCAATCACATGGTGAGCAATTCCCTGAACACATCAGACCTTCCTTATTCTAAGCAGAATTTCTTTTTCCCCACTTTCCACTAACCAGTGCCTCCTGTTTCTTCTTTTTCAGCAATGCTCCAAATGCAAGCATGGTAAGTAGGATTTGGAAGCAGTTTTCTCTGCAGAGTTTGTTCGTGGTGATGTTCCCTTCTCTTTTTTGTAATATGAAAACAAATTGTGAACATCAACTGAAATATTTTTCCCCCTAGTAAAAGGAAAACAGGATATTAATTAAAGACTTGTGTGTGATAGCTTTATTTTTTTTTTTTTTCCCCACTGGCTGTGATCTGGGTTCTGATTCAGTGCTGGTTTGACTCCCTCTCCCTGACATGTCCGTTGTATAGAGAAGTCTCCATCTCTGCCGTAATATTAACAGTGGGATCCATCTCAGAGGAGAGTATTCAATGCTTTCCATGTAATTGTATTTGTCATCAGCTGAAAATACTGGCAGAACTGAGCCATTTACTTAGATCAGCTTAAGTCCTTCTGCTTAGTGATGGAAATAATGAGCTTCAACCAGATGAAACTGCAGGAGCTGTGAATTGTTCTGCATAACGTTATCTGTTGGACTTCAGTCCACTCCTGTGCAATTAGCAGCCTGAGTGGTTTTGTCCCGTTGTGTGGTACTACAAAATGACAGTCTGTTCTTGCGCTTATCTTTTCATGACAGAATTCATTTCTGTTGCCTTGGAGCAAGATAGTTTGTATTCAGCCCTCTAAGTTAAGTGTGCCACTAGGAAATATTGTATCAGAACCTTATTTGGAAGATGATTAAAGATTACTGTCCTCTCTCATTTCCTTTGCTTTGGGGTCCTCAGCAGCACTGGACGTGCTTTGATGGAGCTCTGTGACAAGGGTGAGCAGGCAAGTGCCAAGGTACCACGGTGACTAGCACTGGAGAAGGCTGGTGAACTCTGGAAGTACAAATTTCAGTCTCCTATTATGAGTAACACAGAAGTGATTCCTATTGTACCAACTTAATCTCCATCTTTTTTTCCTTCCCACAGCCTCACTCTGAAATCAGGAAACTGTCACACGGGTTTTGCTATTGCTCTCTTTCCTCCATTTTCTTCCCAATTCTTCCCCTCCTAACTTGAAGTGTCATAAACCACTGATACCTGAAGTTACCTGGGCAAGTTCCATCCTCAAGAGAACTGAGGGCAGACTTTCTTTTTGCATGAGTTAGTTCACTTTTGGATTTGGTTGTTCCTATTTTACTCAGCCAGAGGTCCGCACGGGACAGTGCGCCAGTGGTGGGGAGGGTGCAACTCACAAATAAGACTGCAGCCTGCTTCCTCTTTAATCTAAAGTGACAACCTGGGCAGACCACAAGTACAGTTCTGCCTGTTGGTCTTGGTGTACAGGATGCAGCGCTTCAGGATTTACTTTCCGTAGTTGCACAGGAGGCTGTACAATGAAAATCTTCAAGACAGACTGGTATTGTTGGCCTGCTATTGTGTTCCATTATGCAAGGTGATACAAAATGTATGTTTCCTGGCTTAGCAGAAATATCTGAAAACAGACGGGCTGTGTCTCCTGAAGCTTTTCTTTCTCCTAATTTTTTTTCTGTGTATCACACAGTGGGGTTTTTTCTGTTTTCTGCAGACTTCTGCTGGATGTGTCTGGGAGACTGGAAGACTCATGGCAGCGAGTACTACGAATGCAGTCGGTACAAAGAGAATCCTGATATTGTAAACCAGAGTCAGCAAGCACAGGCCAGGGAGGCCCTTAAGAAGTACTTGTTCTATTTTGAGAGGGTAGGAGACATCTCCTTGGCCAGAGCTGCTGTAGCCTTTTAATGCTCCCTGCCTGGTGCAAAGGTCATTGCCAGCAATCTCCGTGCAAGAAACTGCCCAAAGAGAATCTGTGCAGAATTTTCAGGCCCTGTTGTTTTTCACTCAAAATCCTGCCCTGCGAGTCCCATCCAAACCAGTAGTGTCATACCCAAAGCAAATTATATTCGCTCTTATATTTCCTTATGCTTGAGAAAATCAGTATTACCTGTTTGCCACTGTACCATTTTCCTGCAGGCTGAGTGCTGCTGCAGTAGATAGATATTGCTCCAATCATTTCTTTCCAGGATCGGGGAACTTCAGTTTCTTCCAGTATATCTTTATAGAGACAAAGGCTAAATAAACTCTGCCACGTTCAAAGCTTCATTGGCTCTAGCAAAGTTTTCCTAAAATTTCATGTAATCACATTATTAAAAGTTGCAGTCAGAGCATCTCTGTCCACACAGCAGGCTCAATGCGCCTGGCCATGCAGTGTAGTTCTAAAGCAGCATCTCTAGAAGAGAACGTGGCAGAGGTTCAATGCTGCTGCATTTCAGATTCCTCATTAAAATGAATTTATTCTTCACACTATGAGCCAAGTCCTGTGGTCAAATAAATGTGTTCGTTCCTGGCTCTCCAGACCAACAGGCTTTGGGAAATGGCTGTGTTTACAATGTGCACATGGATGCTGGAGTTCACTGAGGCAGTGTTAAATGTTAATTTAAACTCTCGACCTTTCTATAGAAATCCTTTAAGTAGGGGAATCACCGTTACTTTCCATCTTGTTAGACACAAGGTCATTGTACGACCAGAGGGCATTCCCTCTCTGAGGAGCTGGGTTTGCTCCCTGCTCTTTGCTGCTGTTAGTCTGTTGTATACAGCCTCCGCCACTTGCTCCTGGAGGTGCTGCCTTGCTATTCTTTCCCACAGCATGTCTTGCCTTGCTGGACTCTTGCCCCACTTCAATTTCTGCTTGCTAGAGCTTGTGCTTTTGCAGCAGCAGTACTCTGGTCTCATGCCATTTTTTCTTTCCCTATCTCCCCAACCCCTTGCAGTGGGAGAATCACAATAAAAGCCTACAGCTGGAGGCACAGACGTACCAACGAATCCAGGAGAAAATCCAAGAAAGAGTTATGAACAACTTGGGAACATGGATAGACTGGCAATACCTACAAAATGCTGCAAAACTACTTGCAAAGGTGGGTGGTTGTGTCTCGTTTGGCACAGAGAAGAGAATACACACCAGAATGCTAAATTCACCACACCAAGTGAGGAAAGGAATTTAGGGATTGCGGGAATTTGGGACAATACCTCTGGTCTAGGACATGAACTAGCCAAAAATCATCTGGAAGTGACCTCTGTGAAGTAATAATAGCTTTATTTTTGGTCTTCCAAGGAAGGTGTAGGAAACCCCACTGTGAAGTGTCCAGTCGTCCTTGTCAGAAGGTAGCTGCTTAGCCTGTGGTGGTCACACAAATGTGATGGTGCTAACTTCCAAGACTGAGGCTCTTGTCCTTCTTTTCTCTCTCTTCCTCCCACTCCCCAACAGTGTCGTTACACCCTGCAGTACACATATCCATATGCCTACTACATGGAGTCTGGTCCCAGAAAGAAACTGGTAAGCCGTTTTGGGTTTGTTGGTTTGGGGTTTTTTGTTTTGGTTTGGTTTTTTTTCTGATAGCTTTTTGGGGTGTAGCTGGTAGCATGCTGGGCTGAATTCCAGAGCTTGGCAGTGTCTGCAATATTAGTCCTGAGTTTGAGGTAAGGACAGGACAAATAATAGGTGATTTTGCACCTTTCCTCTTCACTTCGAGTTGACCAGCAGCTCAGTCCTCTGATACATTACATTATTTTCCCAGGGCACTTCACTGCACTTTCACTAACAAGCAATTTATCCAGAATGTTTTGAGGCTGGAAGTGTGCGTTTGTTCCTTGGTAAGACTTATCACAGTGCTGTGGGCCATATTTCATGTGAAGAGCTGCTGGAGGATAGCTTTTCCAGCCTTAAATCAGGGTGTAGCTTTGCTTTTTATTCCTGCTGTTAAGTTCCTTAGTTCCTTGCTGGCTTGGTACATCCCAGGGGCTGGACATGTCCAAAAATAGCCCTAGATTCACTGAAGAGGTTGTTTCTTTGATTCAGTTGTCCAGCAAAATCTGTTCTCCAGTCTCTCCCCATAGCATCATACGTATTGTCTGAGGTTGTGGAGAGATGTTCTCTTCTGGATGTGACTGTGCCAGTGGAACAAGTTGCTGCTCCCAGCAGTGGTTAACAATCCCTCTGCTCTGCCTGCAGAACTGCTCATGAGAGCATTGCATGACCCGCTTATGGCAAAATGACCTGAGTTATTTGTCACTTGCAGTGTTCTTAGGCTGACTGGGTTAATTTTGAGTGATGCAGGTTGGGGAGTGCTTACACAAGAAACTCCTGGAAGGGGTGATGCTGTCTGGCTGAAGGTGGATAAGGACGAGGCACAAACCTGCTCTGCCAGCACAGCTATCAGCAGGACACATTTGTCTGCTCATCAAGTGTAGTGTGTGGTATGAAACTGCTCCACTAAACAAGTTTCTTGTTGCTGTCTTTAATTTTGCTCTTTGCAGTTTGAATACCAGCAGGCCCAGCTGGAAGCTGAAATTGAAAATCTCTCATGGAAGGTGGAGCGAGCAGACAGCTACGACAGAGGAGTGAGTATTCTGCTTGCTTGAGCCTCCTGGGCAAATTTTGTTTGTTGGGCTTAATACTTCTGCAGGAGCGCTAAGGCAGTCAAGTGAGGGTTCTGAGAAACTAGGTCCAGAACCTCACCTTTAGCCAGCAGATGTTGCAGAAGTGGAGGGCTCAGTGCCTTATGGGAGAGGAGGGAGGGCTGCAGTGAGTCCTGCAAATTGAAGCAGGACCAGCAAAGCTCTGGAGGAAGCCGCATGTAGGCCCCTGGTGAAGAGCAGATTCCTCTTTAGGCAGAGCAGGAGACGGGTAACTGCAGAGGGAGCCCACATCAAAAGGAAAAGGATCTGTGATCTGGTGATCCAGAGTGCATGTGAAGGGTGACGGTTGATGCTTCTCGGGCTGGAGCTTAGTCTCTCCCTAAATAAAATGAACTCTGCTCTAGGGAGTTCATGCTAACAGTTTCTACCTTCTGTTTTACCAGGACTTAGAGAATCAGATGCACATAGCAGAGCAGAGACGGAGGACCCTGCTGAAAGACTTCCATGACACATAAAACAGGAGGAAGTGACAAAGTGCAGGGGTGAGAGCAGCGAGTGAAGTGATGGCAGCTTCACCGGGATAAACAGGCACTGCCTCTGGGAGAACACGGCCAAGGACAAAGCCACCCCTCCCCTTGCAAGTCAGACACATGCAAACACCACATCTTAGTCCAGTTTGTTCTCTTATCTTTCTGTTTCTGTTTCTGCCAGGCTAGAGGCCAGAGTTCAGATTGGCGTATTTCCTGGGACATTTCCCTCCTGCCCTTGATGGTTTCAGAAGGGGAGGGAGTTTTTCTCTGAATGGCTGTTAATAGTATTAGATCATTACAATTTATGTAATTTTCAACGGTTGTACAATTATACAGACAAACCTTAGAATAACACACAACCCTTTTTAAAAATAAATTGGCAGTGGAGTGTTTTTCCTTAATCTGCTTGTAAATTTAATGGGCTTTTCCCCCTCTCCCTTCCTCTGATCCAAAAATCCTCCTAGGCCCTGAAGGAGGTTACGTTACAAAATATCTCAGCTAGATTTCCCGATGTTCCAGGGTGCTGTAGCATTGGCATTGCACGAGGAGAGTGGCTGGTGTTAAGAGCGGCTGCTGCTGTCTGACCTGACAGTACCAGCAGTGGCCGTGATTTAGCCTGATTACATGTGACATCTCTTTTCTTGTAAATCAGCTGTGCAAAATTCTGCTACACAAACAAAAGCAAACAGAGGAATTGTAAGGGAGAGACCAGGTTAATACTGGAGGATATGCCTTGAGTCAGGTCCGATTCTGCATTTGATGAATTTTAGGTCTTCCATGTAGATTTTTGCTTTACTTGTTTTTGTGGGAAGGGTGTTGTATTGCCAAAGTGAATGATGAGGGAATAGTAGCATACAGTTGTTAATCAAGGCTTGGGGCTTTCGCAGAGTGAAACAATCAATGTTAGAACAGTGCCATGCAGCCTGGTAAAGATTCTTTGTGCCTGCTGGGTAACATGGCTGAGAAAATGTGATCCCATTTGTCAAGGTGAGACTGAACACTGCTACATGATGAGGAGGAGAGATTGTGTACAGCACGCTCCCTGGCACACGTTGGCAATGTGGACGGGCACTTGAATACAGGTGTGCTGCTTGTGCAGAGCCTGCACCAAGCCAGGCAGAAAATTAACTAGCAAAATTAATTTATTTGTATATTAGTATTGATACTGGTGGGGACTTATCAGAAAATTGATTGTTAGGAGCATGTGGAGCTTTTTTATTAACATTCTTTTTTCTAATGTAAAATATACACTAAAATAAAAATATGAAAACCTAGTTCATCTTAGTAGGGGTTAACATGAAAAAGGTTACTTAAACGCTGATGCTTGCCTGTTTGCTACAGGAAGCAGGCCACAGTTCAGATTTCACAGGCACGTATGTCACCTGCACCAGGAACATGTTGTTTGCAGCCACTAAGGTGGAGCTGGAATCTCCGATTTGAGGAAATCACCTCTGCGGGGAACTCACGGGATTCTGTTCCATGCCGTGTGTGGAATAGTTGCCCTTGATGCATCCCTGTATGCTCTATTGCTCTTATATAATGTCACTTGACAAAGATTAAACTGGAGAGGGGGAGAAAGTTCTAAATTCCTGCATGTCAGAATAAGCTAACTCTGCTGTTGGAGCCTTTTTCATGTACCTGTGACATGTGAGCCAAGTATTTGCAGCACATATAATTGAACAGGTGGATTTTAACAAGAGGGATGCATCAGTTTTTAAAAGAGGAGTAGCTGTCATACGAGCTAATCCTGTGGCCGTGCTTGTTGTGCACAGTGGAAATTTTCAAACTGAGAGGCCTTTTCCTTCCTCCCTCCCTTCTCTGGTATGGGATGCCTCCTCAGGGAAGGGGAGGAACGTGCTGCCGAGGAGCTGCTGGCAGCAGAGTGGGGTTACAACAGAAGTGCTGAGGGTAGAGCAGGGTTGCGGAGAGGTGGCTGGAGCCGGGAAGCGGGGCAGGGACAGGGCGGGAGTCCGTGGTTCTGGGAGCAGTGCTGCTTGCTGCGCGAGAGATCTCTAACCATGGCTCCTTGTGATCCTGCTCTGTTCTGGCTGGAGTCATAGGAGTAGATACATCCCTGCTCCAGCCACTGTCTCCTGATTTCATTCCCTCCTCTGCTCCCAGCAGCAGCCTCTTTGTGCCCTCCTCATGACAGACCCTGGAGGTCAGTCTCTTCCTTCCTCTCCCCTTTGTCAAAGTCTGGGCACAGGGGAAGGGGTAGCGTGGGGGAAGCCTTGCTGGGACCCAGCAGTTTGCAGTATGTAGAAGTTTGTTTACATTTTTAAAGAACAGTTTAATGTGCAAAGTACTTCTTAGGATAAAAGCTGGTGTTCTTGTCTGAATGATACCTATCATATCACCTAATCTCTTTGCAGAAGAGGTATGTGGAGTTTCCTATTCCTGAAGAGCTCCCACTTCTGTTACATAATTGTCCAGCTTTGAGCTAGATGAAAACAGGGTTTTGTCTCTCTCCCTCCCTCTCCCGTGCCCCCACAAAATGCTTTCCTATGAATCCTTGTTTGTAAACAAGCTAGACCATATAGCTGTGGCCAAGCTTACTGAACAGACTGCTGAGATGCTTGGCTGAGGAACAGTAACAAATATTGCACAGTGCGCCCCCTAATTCTTTAAAATTCTCTGAAACTAGGGCTTTGTCAGCAGTTATATTTATTTTAAAAGAAAACAAAACACTCTTCCTGAAGGTGGTGGAAGTTCTGGTTTGCACGCACAGATCCCGTTTCTATATTCTCTGGGAAAACAACAGGACTGACTTGCTTTTGCAGCCCAGGCAGGGTGACTTCTGTCTCGGTGTTGTACAGACAAGTTGTAGACTCCAACGTGAAAGCTGCAGAGCGCAGGGACTGTTGGCTCCTCGTGAAAAGTGACTGATACTGCTTGGGAGGCAGGTGACAGGAAGGAAACAGGAGTTCTCAGTGCCAAAAGACACGGTCAGTTTTTTCCCCTCTAATAGGTACACGGCCCTACACGAGTCAGCAGGGTACATGAGTACAGGTGAACAGAAAGTGGCTCAGGAGCTGTTTTTTCCAAGGTACTAGTTTCCCTTTGGTGCGTTACTGCTACAGATGTGGAATGTTTGCTCTTTTTTTTTTATTTATTCCTTTTTGCACTCGTTTCCAGTTCCTATGATGCCTCTCCATCCTTGCATCCGATACTCTTATTTCAGCTTCGCTTGTGTTAGTGCATTGGCTGCCTCATCTCTAATAGTCCTCAGGCTTTCCAGACTGTAACAAGAAGTTTTCTACTGATGACGTAAACTGCATGACTGCTGCTCTGCGCACTGGCAAACGCGCTGTGCCCGTGCGGGGACGGGGGCAGCAGGAGGTTTCTGTACTATAGTCTTGCACTCTAAATTTTAGACTTTTTAAGCGGGTGGAAAAAAAAAACAAAACAAAAAAAAACCAAAAAAATAGAACTTTATTTTTAAATGAGGCACTTGTTCTGGGAATTCCTTTCCTTGCCCCGGTCTGGTTCAGTTGCGGAACGGTGTTGGTGGGGTGCGGCGGCGTACCCCTGGCAGGGGCTGGGGGGTCCACAAACCGCTGCCGCCCCTCGCTTTCCTCCGCAGGCACTGGAGAGGGGCAAGGGCGGCGGAAACCGCCCGGGAGACGGTTGCCAGAGGTGTGCCCTTGGTTTATTTGAAATAAATTGTGACTTTCTAACTTCGGAGCTGTCCCGGCTCTTCCTTTGGGG
>VXBL01002117.1:180519-198202 GCA_013400195.1 Aramus guarauna | reverse complement strand
CGCCGGCTCGGCGCCCTCCCCCGGGGCTGGCTGGCTCGTGAGGTGACGGCCCGGCCGCCGCCCGGTGCCGGGGCTGCGGGAGCGGTGCCCGCGGGTCCCGCCTGGCAGCTCTGGGAGGTTTGCGCTGCCCGGCCGGGTTCCGCCGCCGCTGGCAACGGGGGGGTGGGGGGCACGGCCTGACACCCGCCCGCTCGGGGGGAAATAACCTCCCGGTGCCGCCTTCCCGTGGGGCTGCGTTAAATAGAGCGTGGTCTTGTTTAAGGCGTTTTGATACGGTATTGGCAGAGGTGACGTGTTCTGGATGGCCCACTTAGAAGAATTTGGAAGATTAACGTTTCCAGGTTTTTCAGATTCCTTTTAAAATGCCGTGAACAGACAGCAGATCGCTGAAGAGGACCTTGAAGAAGCCGCTCAGTATTAGGAAGGGACAAGAGATCCCCGAACTTTTGGTAATAAATGATGATAAAGCAATTTAGTGTTGGTGCTTCGGTGCTGAGGAAATGAGTAACAGGAGAATTGATAGATTTAATGTCTTCCACCATTTTCCATCCCATTCTAGATTTATCTTTCCTTCTGGCTGCTCTGATACACAACCCCACAACATTCATCTTTCAGATATTTTAAAACCTTCTTTACCTTTCTGTGATTTTTGCTGTGACTGGTGAAGTCTCGTTAATGGAACTCTGTATTCTGGAAATCCACTGAGAATATACAAATTAATTTTTTTGGGACAGATGATTACAGAATCCCTACTCCTGCAAAGTCAGAGAAAACCTGTTGTCTCTGAAAAGATAGCATTGAAAGTCTTTTGGATGCTTTCTCAGTAATATACAAAGTGTTTGGTTTTTTGTTTTTTTTTCCTGATTCCAAATAGATTATATACACTGAAAGCCTGGCCGTAAATCAGATAGGTTTCTTATTAAACTCCTTTAATGCAGTAAGTATCTGGAAGAAATATACAAAGTTCTTTTGTCATTTCTACATAGGTGCTACTCGCGGTTTGCAAATTTCTAAGTTGATTTCTGTCTGATGTTCAGTAAACAGACACACCAACCTGGAGCTGATACCCCCTGGCCATCACAAAACTGGTATCGCTACCAGAACCATGGTCTGGGGCAATCGCTCCGGTTTTCACTTGGGAAAACTCCTGCTTCCACCTTCTCTGCCCTACCGGTACCGCTCAAGTAAAAGAGTTGATCCTGGCCTGCCAGGAAGGTGCTGAAGTTGATAAAAGGCAGATTGGTCCTGGCAGCACTAATCCCACAACTTTTAACTTCTCACTCCAGCACCTCCATCAGTTCCGAGGGAAGCTTTTCTCCCTGGGGCTGGTATAACAGACAGCGACGGACATTCAACGTTTGAGATGCCGCACGAGTCTGTTCTCCTTTGTCCTCAGATAGGGAGTCCCTTATTTAGCAACCACAAGTCGCAAGACGGCTCTTATCTCCTGGGTGAACCTGCCAGGAGCCAGCTCTGACTTTAAAAGACTTCCAGAGGCTTCTCTATCTATGCAAACAGTACCAATCTAAATCAACTCATTTTAAAAAAAAACTAATTTATTGCATCTCCGTTGTTTAAATCAGTGGAAGTGTGTATTTAACTTGGTTGTGTTAGACAAACCCAGAAGTTGCTAGCGAAGAAGGACTCTTGAATTTCTGGGGATTTTACTTAACACGAGGTGTTGTAGCATGCGAGAGCCAATTTAAAGAAATAAGTGGCTGGTCTGCGATCTTTGCTTTCAGCAGAGCAGGCTGTACTGGGACTCCAGCAGCAGACGGCTCGTTAATGATTTAATGTGAGCCCTGCGCTTTAGAGCATGGCGCTGGGCACCATAGGGGAGCTTGTGGTTTGTTTTTTAAATGTGGGTAACCCAAGCATGTTTCATGGAGCTATTAAAAAGTCCCTGCCCTTATTTTTCCCCCCTCTGGCTACGAGACGTCATTTCTAAAGCTTGTAAGTCAGACCATCTGTGCACTTTTTAGTTAGGAAACACTAGTAATCAAATAATCCTATTAATGGAAAACAAATATCAGACAAAGCCTTTTCAACCTTCAGAGCTTTTATGTATTCTGTTGTGTTTTCCAAATGCAGTCTGTTGGGAAGACACTTCCATTGCAGGGACCACCTGGCAGCGGATTCTGTGAATTGGGCGGCAGTTTGCAAGACAAGGCAGCGGGGAGGAATAAAAATAGGAAATCTCACTGTGTTTTTCTTCAGAGCCTCAGGGAATAGAAGTAATCACTGCACAAATGTCAGGGCGCTGCTGAATTTCAGTGTGAGCGTCTGAGTGCTCGTCTCAGCCCACGCTAAATGCGAAGAGATCTCATCGTGGGTTGTTGGTGTGCTTTACGAGCACAGGGAGGCAATGTGCCTCCGTCAAACCGAGTGGCTGTCTCCACAACTGAGACTGCAGCTGTCATGAACAAGGCAGAAACATGTTTCTCCCAAAAGACGTTTTTCCCCTTATTTCAATCCCAAGTTTAATCCAGTGTAGAAAACTTTCCACAGACAGCGCTTTGTTAGGCGGTAGAAATCCGACTTGTTTTCTCACTTGGGATTTGCTGTTTTCTGCTCTGTGGTCTGGAGTGTAGAGCCGTAGCTGTGTTTACCCCTGCAGGGAATTGCCGTCCCTACTTACTTGGATGAGAGAGTGAGCTGCAGAGAGCTTGGGGGGACTGACTTTTGCCACCTTTTCTGTCCTCCTTGTGTGCAGCGGGAAGGCCAGACGGATGTGTTACATCTCCCCTCCCCGTGTAAGAACTGCAGGTGTCTCCTGCTGTGCTGTGGTTGGGGCTCACCTCCGCGTCCCAAGCAAAGCTGCTGTTGCACACCAAAGCGGAGGTTTTAAACAGCTGATCTCCCGCCCTGCTTGCTCCAGGCTCTCGTGATATCTTCGGTAGTTTCCCAGTTACTAGAATGTTCTGATCCAAACTGAATTTCTGATGTTAAAAAATAGTTTTCCCTAGGGTCATGCAGAAACCCTCAGCTATCTTTGCTCTGTGCCTTCCCTGCTTGAGAACGGCTGTTTCCTGTACGGATGCTCATCAACTCTCAGCACAGCAAGCCAAACGGACAGCCTGAGTGACTGCTCAAGAGCGGAGTTTAGCATTCATTTTTTAAGGGGCCAGGCATTGCCTGGGTGGTTCCTCTCCCCCTTAATTTATCTTGGATTGTTCAAAAGTAACGTATTTGCTCCATGACGTCAAAAAGCATCTCTCTGCAGTCAAGGAGACTCTCTCTGGACCAAAAGCAAGGAGGCACTTGGACTGCATCAGTGTCTCAGGGTCAAATTGTGAAGCTGAAATGATTATCAACTTTGATGAGGAAAACTAGGAGGAGTTGTTATTAAAGGTCTCTTTGTGCTCGCCTGCAGAGTTCAGTTCAGTTTTGTTGTGATGTTGGATCCTACGCAAAGCCGTCCATCGCAAGTCCTGGATCCGCAGAGCCTTGCGAGAGGAGTATGTTAAATCTGCCGCCATAGGCTCTGTCTCAGCAAAACAGGGATCTGTGGTGGGGCCCTATCTGTGGGCTCTGAATGCTTTGAATAACTCGAAAATACTGTCTGTACATCTCCAAAACACCGACCGCCAGGGAAAGGAGTTTCCTAGCCATAGGGAAGGGAGCAGTTTCTTGCTGTTGGAATTGAGATTTTTCAGACCTTCCGGCCAGCCTGTTCAGGGCAGCGGTGATGTTTCCACCTCCGCACCGCCTGGTGCAGGTTCCTGTTCTTCTTCTGCCAAGCGTAGGCCTTGTTCACCACCACTTTGTCACTCTGTACTTCACCGCTTACAACGAAGACCCCTGCGTGAGTGCCTCTCATGATGTTGTGGACGCAGGTAGCATCTATGTCCAGCCACTGCTGGAGCCTGGCGGGGATGTCGGTTCTGAGGAGCGGGCCGTGCTTCAGGACCTCCACCCTGGTGGGATCCAGGTCAAAGTCCGAGATGGTGGTGGTTGTGTTCTTCCTCAGGATTCGGATTTTCACTGCTGTGGGGGTTGGAAAAAGAGCTGTTAGTCCTGTTTACTTTTCATAGCTCCTACCTACTTAAACACGCAGCCAACGCAAGGCTTTCTTGCTGTTTCTGTAATGCGGTGACACATCCATCCAAGCTCTTGTAATTGCAGTGAACTTATAAAAGTTCTCATTTGAGGTTCCAGTACTGAACGCCATTCTTCTCACTCCGCTTTTCTCATGAGAGAGGCGAAGGCGTATCAGCACCGCTGCATGGGCAGAAACCCTGTGGGAAGCAGTGGCACAAGCAAGAGGCTGCATCAGAGTCCTGGTCTCACGCAAAGTACTTTTAAATTTTTTTCCGTGAAGGTTGTGTGCCTGAATTCAGAACAATACCTTGAAAACTGCCTGCCACTTAATTTAGCAGAGCCAGTGCCACCACCTGCTTAGGTTAGGAGAGGGAGAGTCGCGTTACTAGAACAACGGTATGGAAGTTTGAAATAGCTAACGTGGAGTTTGCTAAAGGTTTTTATGGGCATGTCTCGCAGTGTTGGTCTCCGAGAGAAAACCACTGCTTGTATTTAGTAGCCACAAACCAAAACCAAGTTGGAGCCCACAGAAATAAAGCAGGTCTTCACCTTCGCTGCTGCCTGGAAGACAAAACATTCTGTGCCCTCCTGCTACATAAAGGTGAGCTTGGACCTTAAAATCCCTGGGATCTGCTGTAAAAGCTGCAATTCCTCCAAGTCAGTTCGTTGTGGCAAAACCATTTTTTGTGTGTGCAGCTACTTGGCTGCTGGAGGGAACGGCAGCAACTGAGAAGAGGAGGGGGGTTACTCACCAAAATCATTGGCGCAGAGATTTTCCAGGATCTCCCTGGCAGTGCTGGCCTCCTCCAGCTCGCAGTCCTTGCAGCTGGCTCGGGGCACTGCTGCAACAGAGATTCGGTTATAGCACCCTTGTCAAGCTTCACTGGAAAAGGCATAATGCAATTTTGAGATCTGTGAGTGGGGGCTTGCTGTTTCTGATGCTTCCTCCCGAGCTACCCAGTCCCTGGAGAGATGGCTCAGACTGCCAAGCTGGGAAATGTTAAACTCTTCTTTCTGTGGCTGGGGTAGACGCTGCTTGTCGTGCTTTGTTTAGGCTTGTGCGCGTTGCTGCGCGTTAAAGCAGCAGTGAAAATGCTTAATGAAGATCTGCTAGTTTAAATGAAACAGTAAAGGCGTCGGTATGGCCAGACTCCATCCAGTGATGCTGAAATGAGGCGTCTGTTCTCCCCTTAGCTGCTGTTGAATCTCCCCCAGTGTTCATCAGTATCTGGGCGTTTAATTTAGCCTTTCAGTCTTAAAGAATTTTTTCTTGTGTAACTCATGTCTGCAGAAGCTCATGCCTCTTTGTGGTGTTTCCTAATGTTTAAAGAGAAGGCTTGCAAAACATTTCTTTTTGCATGTTTATTTAAACCCTGGACGGAGCTGAAAGATCAGGGCTGCAGCTCCTTGGCTCTGCTGGAAGCACATCTCGCCGCTGGAGCCGGCACAGCACGAGCTCTCCCGCTGTGCCTGAGCGTTAGGCTTTCACAGCGATTTCTTCCCCCTGCCCCAAACCCCACGCGGTCTGATGGCACCCAGGGAGCTAATGAATACACTAGACAGGGGGGAACAAGCTGCAGTCAACTTCACGCTAATTTTCTAGACGTGGTGGAGTTCCCAGAAAGAACAAAACTAGAATTTATAATTATTTTTTTTTAAATACAGCTTAAACCCAGAAATATTAGGAATAGAAAGAAGTCATAGGCCCATCCTTTTGAGCTTTCAGTGTTACCTATGGGAAAACATACAAAGGAAAAAGAAAAACCCAAAACCTTACTTCTCCTGCTCGAGGAATTTTCATCCGTGGAGACTGCCGCGATGCACAGTTCATGATCTGCAGGAAACTTGTTGCAGTTCAGGATTTCGGGCCAGGGGTAGCCGTAACAAGCCATGACGGGCGCGCAGCTTCTCTTGACGGCTTCGCACAGGCTGCGGCAGGGGTAGATGAGCCTGGGGAGGGGATGGGCATTGCAGCACCTCTGGACTCCCGGCAGCAGGCGGAGGGGCAAGCCCTGGCTGCTGCCCGGGGCTATGTTGCACACTAGCAGAGCTACTTTGGGGTCCTTGATGTGTTTTGAACATTCGTGCCCAGAAAGCAAACAACGAATGAGGACAGGAGGGATGAGGGATGAGGCTGTTCGGTACAGGCTGCTGCCAGAAGCCCTTTGCCCCCACCCCCCCGCAGGGATCTTCTCTAGTTGTGCAAAGGCTGCTTACCTTTACAGGTGCCTAATTAGATACCTGATTTCCTTAGCAGCTCTGTTCTTTGACGGCTGCACCTCAAAACTGAGGATTTCTCTCTGATGCTGGCACTGTCGGGCTGAGGAAGCCCCTGCACGGTTGGGGTGCAGGGAGCTGGGAAGGGGGCTGCAGGGGAGCCGGTGGGTGCCAGCGGCTCCTGCGGTGCATGAGGGGGGTGGCCAGGGGAGACGGCAGCGGTGCCTGGGGTGGGAGAGCAGGAGAATCCAGAGGAGAGAACATAATACTTCTGCAAGGTCCCTGCTGGGTGATATACAATTGCCCCTCGCCAAGAGCGGCAGCACGGCTTCTTGAGGACCGCGCTGGTCACATTGCATGCACTTTCTCTCGGGAGGCAAATGCAGTTGTGCTCTCGGGGAATGTTCTTTGCTACAGCTGAAATAACTTGTAAAAACATCTTACCTGTCCAAGCAGATTGGTGCAAAGAGGGAGCACAGGAAAATCCTAGCATCTGGGTGGCACTCCCTGGCCAGTAAGGGCAGCCAGCTGGAAGACTGCTGGATCACTTCTGGCATCGTCTCGTGCTCCAGCAGGTTGGGAATCCTCATCTGGGAGTAGCCGATATCGTAGCACAAGGCCATGTGGTGTGGAATGGGCGTGCAGCTGGAGGATCTCCTCAGGTAGCTCGCCCAGGCTCCTGGAGAGCCCCAGAACAGCAGGCGCACCAGGAGACCCAGCAGCCATGGGCCACCCCACCTCGAGGGGTGCCTGCCGTGGGCCGTGACCATGCTCGGAGCGGGCGAACGGGTGTTGCACCCTGGACTGAGCTGCTCCCGACTGTGGGACGCCTTTTATAGCCTATGAGCCACCTCTCTGTCAATCCATCCTCATTAAGTGCGGCCCTTTCAGAGCCCTCATGGGGAAGACAATGCTCTAATTTTCGTTTGCCAGCGGCCCCGATTGTTTGGATTTTAGCAGGGGTTTGGCTTAGATCAGCAGGTGTGGAAATGAGGGCAGTTGGGGAGGGATGAATGACTTGGCCCGTGTGTCTTGGGGCTCTTTCAGCCAAGATTGAATCTCTGTTTGACACCAGTGCTCCAACCCATCCCCTTTCTCTTGCTCCAGGATTAGTCATTATTTCATAAACCCCAATGTTTTCCTCTCTTTTGTTTTTTTCTAAAAGCCATCAAGTGTTGCTCAAAGTCAATTAGGAGGCATTTGTTTAGCTGGATCCATTGTTGAGCGGGCAGAGAGATAGGATGGTCTCCCAGCCAGAAGTTAACCATTTCGGAGAGCTGCGGGTAGAGGGGAACTAATTTGCAGCCGTGGAGCCAGGTTGTTTGCAGACGGGATTGGCAGCGCTTAGCTGGAAACCCCCTCACCTTGCAGCCTGCGTGACAGAGCGCGTTTTCCAGTTAACAGAATCTTTCCTTCATTACAAAATCCTGTCACTGCCGCTGAAGAGTGGGATTGTCCTTCCTCCGACATGTAATTAAGATTCCAGAAGCTGTCATTATTGTAGCCCAGTTTGGGGAACTGGAAATACTGGGGCCGTTGCTTGCCAGCGTGCACGGTTCATTCGGACCTGGTGCCGTGCCACGAGGTTCAATCCGGCCAGCGGAAGCTCCAGCTCTGAAGCATCCTCTGGCACGAGGACCCCGCGCTGCCTGCGGCGGAAATTGTTTCCTTGGAGGCTGTTACGGATACAGCCGGCTGCATTGTGTTTCTGGGGCTTCCCAGGAACATCTCATTTTCTCCAGGGCTAGTTCTGGTCTGTACTTAGCAAGAAGCCAGCTGCTTATTGACAGTTTGAGTTGATAGGGTTGATTTAAGGTCATGGAAGTAATTAACTTTTTTTTTTTTTTTTTCACCCCTGTGAGGATTGCTGCTATAGTGGAGATAAAATGTGTCCTTGGCACATACCTGCAGGAGCAATAAGGGGGCTGCGATTTGGGGAGCCGGACCTTGGGGCTAGGAGCACTTCAACCAGTCCCGCTTTGATGGTTTTTCTTTCCCTCTTCAAAAGTCTCAGCAGGCCGTGACAAGATCCCCGTAGCGGTGACAGACATCAGCCAGAAGGATCTTCTCAACCTGCTGGGCCACAGCGTAACTGTGCTGTGGAACGGGACCTCACCAGCGCTTTGCAAGTGCGTGCCCGGTGCACCACGCAGCCCGAAATCTCAGCCTCATAGCTAAGGTGGATTCCTCTGCATTTAATTTCATTTGGGATCCTGGTATTGCCTGATGGCTGCTGATGTCATGCTGCAAAGAAAAGCTGGTGATACGGATGCTACCTGAGTGTGGAGTGTGGCATCCGCCATGTGCAGCGTCTTCCCTTTTAATATTGCATTTGAAGACCATTTTTAGTGGGGGATCAAGGGCATGAGTGGGAATAAGTTTGGAAGTTGTCTCCCTGCTGTTTGAGTTTCATCGCAGAGCTCTGTGCCAGGTTCCCCCGAAGGCGTTTGGTTTTGCACAAAGTGCCGCCCTCTCCACGTGAGAGCAAGGAAGCCTGAAACCCTGGCCGTCACCACTGCCCACCGTAAAGGTTTTTGGCCTCCCTTCCTGTAGAGCAGCAGTTCCCAGACTGTGATCCACATGTCACCTTTGAAGTGATAATACACGGTGATATGCAGGTGTTTGTTCACTCCTTTGTCCATTGTGGTATCTGTGAGAGAGTTTAAGGGCTTGACCCCTGGGTCCAAACATTTGGGAACTGCTGCTGTAAAAATACCCACCTCCAGCAGCTCAGGTGTGTGGTGTACACTCTTTGAGAGCAATTCGGGTAGAAGGATGGATGTGTTTGAATGTCCCAAACTTAGGCAGTTTCTAAACCCACCCCCCCTTTTTTTTTTAATCTTCCAAGTGGCCTGCCATCGGTATGGGCTCCCACAGTAACAATTCCTCAGTCTCTGTTGCTGTTCACACTTTTGCTGCAGAAATTCCTGACTTCCTGACAGAGGAGGAGTGCAAGCTCATCGTCCATCTGGCACAGCTGAAGGGGCTGCAGAAGAGCCAGATCCTACCAACAGATGACTATGAGGAAGCCATGGAAATGATAGAAATCAGCCAGATGGACATTTTCAATCTCCTGGATCACAATCAGGATGGGCAGCTGCAGCTCAAAGAGGTAGAGTGCGGGACAGACTGAGGGAGGTTTGCTGTGGGACCCTCGGGCAGGTCCCCTCCTCAGATGGTCTCTTCATTACTCACGTGCTTGGGTAGGGCCAAGCCCCAGTATAATTTTACGTCTCAAGGCTGGTGCTGGCCCTCAGCCTGGAAGTTTCTGGGGACATGTGCAGCAGTTGTCATGCTGTTGGGAGGTACCAACAGTCCTTGGCAGGAGATGTGTGTCTTGAACATGCTGGGTAAAATGTTCCTTGTGCTGTGGGACTTCTCTTGCTGGGTGTCCCAGGGAGGTGAGTTTGTGGTGTCAGCATCGCTTTGTGCAGCCCGTGGGGACTGGCTGCGCTCAGTTGACCAGACATCAGCAAAGCCACCCCTACTAATGACCCTAGAGGGGGACAATGAGAACCTTGTCCACAGCTTTTCAGCACCCTTGCCTTGTGCAGCAGGGTGCGTCAGGGCAGTTGTTGGTGGTTCAAGGATGTCCCTCCCCAGGCTCCCGTTTCAGGTGGGGCTGGGGGTGTGCGCTGTCCTGCGGGCAGCGAGCACGGGGACCTGTGTCGGTGACAACCCAGGGCAAGGCTCCTTTTTCTGGAGGTCAGAGCCTGCTGAGAGCTGGCCGGGATACTGCATCTCTCTGTCCACGTGGAAAGGAAGCATTTTGTTCCAAGCCCTTATCTTGGACAAGTAAAAGCATTCATTGGTGTACTTTTATCATCAGTAGCTTTACTTTCCCTTCAAGGGAAAGAGCTGTTCCCCCTCCATCTCATGACTGGTTAATCGAGTCCCAGCAGTTACTTGCCATGACCTAAACTGGAAATAACAGCACTCATCAGCCACACACTGTCTGTGGCTGCCAGATGATTCTCACTGCAATCTTCTTTCTGCAGAGACGTGCTGACGCCTGGCTGGCCGATGCTCTGCAGAGGAGAGCCCACCAGGCGTGGAGCAGTGAAGCTGTAGGGTTTCGTTAGTACAAGAAACCAGTGCCTGGAGTTGATCCATTTATGAATTTCAGGTGTTGACCCACACCCGGCTTGGGAATGGCAGGTGGATGACCCCCGAAAACATCCGGGAGATGTACACTGCAGTCAAGGCTGATCCTGATGGGAATGGTAAGAGCAGCTCCACAGGAATCCCTTCGCCCTCAGCACAGCCATGCGAGGCAGAGCAAGAGCCATGTCCTTGCCCAGGCCTGTTTCTCTAGCTCTGTTCTTCAAAGGAAAATAATGCTGCTTTAGAGACCTTGGCAGAAAATTAAAAGCAGTGTAAACCTCTCACCGCAGCACTCCTGCCCCTCCATCTCCAGCCTAGCAGCAGACCAGTTCCACCGCCTGGGCTTGGATATTGCGGAAGCAGGACCAGAACACAACTCTGCCCTCCTCTCCCCTGTCAGACCTGCCTTGGTTCGTGCCCCACTGTAACGGGACCTGCAAGGTGCGGTTCTGCTCCCATCTTCTGAGAGACCGCTCTGGCTCTGACTATGTCGCTCCTGTTACCTGGGCTGCAGGTTTTAAGGTGCATCCTTCACTCCCTCCCTGTTTCCAGGGAGACTTCTGCATCACTGACCGGGGAGGGCGGAATAAGCAGAGGTGAGGGTGGTCTTGTTGGTCAGCCTTTGTTGCTGACCCCCCCTTTCTGCTGCTGCAAACTCTCTGTATTCCATGAGGCCTCTTCTGCCCCTCCTGCCCCTGGTCTCCCAAGGGCTCCTGCTGGTCTGGAATTGCACTCTAACCTCTGCTGCTCTAATTAGAGTGGCCTCAATTAAGCAACTCTCCATTTCCTAATCAAATTAAGTGAATGCACAGACTCTGCATGCTGTCTTCTAGTGACCTGGCATTGAGAGCTGCCCAGGAGGAGCTGCTTTGGAGTTGAAGCAGTACCCATGTGAATGCCTAAATATCCGGAGGGCACCCTGTGCCCCGCTCCTCCGAGCTGGTGGCCTTCTTGGCAGGGGTAGGAGCGTGACATGACTGGGTCGTCAGTGGCTTTTCCACTCTTCCGGACATTAACAAATGAAAGGTCCTGTTACAATGCTCCTGGCAAGACCTTGCTTCCAGAGAGCTGCTTCCCTTGTTGTTAGATTGGTACGTGACACCAAGAGACCAGGTCACAACCTGGATGCGGTGTGGCGTCATCAAAGACCACGTGGAGTTAAGGGGAAGTGGGGACGGAGAGACACTAGAAATAATAACGGTGGATAATTCGGTCACGATCATTGGCACCTGAGGAACTGTCCCAGGCTGACCCTGGTGGCACATCCTTCCTGCTGCCGGAGGGTGCTGTGTGCCCGGGGAGCAGAGCTGGCACCACAGCAGCACGGGGTTTGCTGCCTGAGCGAGCTCCGCTCGCAGCCTGCCATGCGTGCTGGCTGCCGGGCGGCACGCTGCGGTGCTCCGCACGCTCCGGTCCCAGGGACCAGGTCCCCAGTGTAAGGCTTCCTCCGTCTTCAGAAAGGGGAAAAAACAAATGCGAGGATTTTACTGAAGGTGACAAAGGCAAAAGTCCATCCCTTGCTGAGTCTAGTTCAGTCTGAACAAGAAATTCTTGTTTTAGTAGAAACCGCTTTTTACCTCTTGTTTTTCTGTAATTTCTACTTACACAAGATCATGCTCTTGTATTTCTCACTCATATTTTGCAATTACACAAATGTGAAAGAACGTACCGCTTGTTTTGGGTTTGGCTTTTTTAAATTACCTTGCAAGGTCTTGTAGAAAATGTAGTCTGAGGTGTCCCACTCTGCTCTTAAAAGTGCCTATTTAAATACCTAAGCAATGAGTCCTGAGGCTTCAGGTGCCACAGGCTTTTTAGCTGTGGCATTGCATGTGTTAGAACTGCAACTTCTCTCTTTTGATGGATTGGTTTGTGTGTTTTAGGAGCTTTTTAAAGTTCAAAATGGTATTTTACCTGTCCCAGTTCTGACCCCACATGGCACCTATTGTAGTGACAGGACAAGAGGGAACGGCCTTAAGCTGATGGAGGGTAGATTTAGATTAGATATAAGGAAAAAATTCTTCCCTGTGAGGGGGGTGAGGCACTGGCACAGGTTGCCCAGAGAAGCTGTGGAGGCTCCATCCCTGGAAGGGTTCAAGGCCAGGCTGGATGGGGCTTTGGGCAACCTGGGCTAGTGGAGGGTGCCCCTGCCCATGGCAGGGGGGTTGGAACTGGATGACCTTTGAGGTCCCTTCCAACCCAAACCGTTCTATGATTCTGTGATTCTAACAGTTCATTTTTGCAGGTTGCTGTGTATCTTCTGCTCAGCAAAAGGCGAGAGAGTAGCTGGGGTCTGTAATGCAGCAGTGACGGGGTACAGCCCATGGTGGGCGCAGTGGTGGACCCTGAATGGTGTTTGGTTGAGGAAGGCAATTTCTGCAGTGCCCTCAGCCAGTGGTTTCCCTGAGTACAGGAGACCAAGAACTATTACCTGCACCAGTCAGCTAGCTTTTCCTTTCTTCCCGTAGGCGTGCTGAGCCTGGAGGAGTTCAAACAATTGAATATCCGTGATTTCCACAAGTACATGGGAAGCCAGAAAGTGAAGATGAGTGATTTGGTGCGCAACAGCCAGCACACCTGGCTTTACCAGGGCGAGGGGGCACACCAGGTCATGAGAGCCATACGGCAGAGGTAAGGGCCGGGCAGCCTTGGGTTGGGTTTGTGTAGGCACGAGGACCACCTGTGCTGGGAGAGGCAGTGGCAGACTCGCTAATATTGACACTTCCTAATTGCGTGAAAGTCTTTGGAGTATAAAAGGGCAATGAACGCAGACACGAAACGGGGAGAGGAGGTTTTCATTAGAACAAGAATTTTTATTGTCCCGTGGAAAAAGAAAAAGAAAAATCAAACCTTTCAGCATTTCCATTCACTTTTGGGAACAGCCCTATAAAACCAAGAAGACTTGGCATTATATGAAATAATTTGTTCTAATTAGTAAATGAGCTTACTAGGAGAAACTGCCCATTTCCAGCACTGTCTGGGTGCCAGGAGTTACTGTCATTTGCTTTAGTTACTCATGCATTTCACTCAAATCTGTCTTAGCTGTTCAGAGCTGACTTTTTAACAAGCACAACTTCACCTCAAGTAAGCTGAGTTAGTTTAATCCTCCCAGCACACGTATTGCAGTGCAGCTCACAGCAGATGGGCGAACCTCTTACCTTTCCCTTCGTCTCAGACACGGTACTGGGAAGCACTGAAACCCAGCACACAGGCCAAATCGTTTAGCCGTGGTGAGTTTCAGATAATTGGCTGGAGACTCTCTTGTTCTTGTGGTGCTGGTCCTCACCCAGAGCATGGGTGGGTAAAATCTGTCCCAAGGCTTGAAAATGGCTGTTGGCCACTCCTTTTCTTCAGCGCATTCCAGCGGGAGAATGAATGGGGTCGCATATTGCCTTGATTAGCGCAGACCGTGGCTGCCACCTTCTCCGTGCCAGCTCGCCAGAGCGCACAGGCCTCGGCATACTGCTCTTACACTCTTCACTTGGCCACTGTTCTGAGGACGTGAAGACATAGCGCTGCAGGAGGCTGTTACAGTCCTCCTTGGGACCGTGCGGTGCCTGGAGGGGCTTTCCCATCCTGCCTGGGTGCCGTGTTCCCCTTGCACCCGCCCCGAGGGCTTCACCGGTCTGAATTCTCAGAGCTCTGAGTGTTCTTTGGCAGGTCTCGAGAGGTACCTGCTTGCCTTGGGGATGATCTCAGATGTAGCAGCGGAAAAATCCCAGAGCAGGAGGGCTCCAGTCTCCTTGATCACTTCCCATGCCCCTCTGCCCTGGGGGGAGGCTGCTGAAAAGGCAACAGGGAAAGGTGAGTTAGGTGACAAGAATATTCCTAGAGCTAGTCTCTCCTTCACTCTCGGCAGGGGCCCTGTGCTTTGCTAACTGTCCCTGAGGTCTGTAGGTGGTGTGCAGGAGTCCAGAGAAGCGATGAGATGGCACACGAAGGCTCCAGGGACACACACAGAAGGGATCTTGCTGAGCAAGCAGAGTCTTCCTGAGAGCAGTCCTGCTGGAGATGCACCCTTCGGTTTTGGGTTTTGTTTTGTTTGGGTTTTTTTTTTTAATTAACCTTGATGAGGACTTTCTGAGCTGATGCTAATGGTCCAACAGATCTGTAAGGGCCCAGTTGTCTCTTGGCATGCTTGCTGCAGCCCATCCGTCTCTCCGGTCTGTTGGGGAAGGGGGTTATCTTTCTCTGGATTTATTTGGTGCTTGGGAGTAGCGGCTGACCGGGGTGACAGTGCTTTCCCCTCACCTGCTCTGCTCTCCTCTTCCCCAGGGTAATGCGCCTGACTCGCTTGCCCCCCGAGATCGTGGAGCACAGCGAGCCCCTCCAGGTTGTGCGGTACGACCAAGGAGGGCACTACCATGCCCACATGGACAGTGGCCCCGTCTTCCCCGAGACTGCCTGCAGCCACACCAAGCTGGTCGCCAATGAAAGCGCTCCCTTTGAGACCTCGTGCCGGTAAGGTCTGCCGTGACGCAATCTAATCTGGAACGCGCTCGAGAAGGGCTGTGGAGAGCCATTTCACCTCCCCTCGCGTGGGACTCGGTGCTCAGGTTGTGGGCTCGCAAACCAGCTCTGGAGGTCGCTGGTTTGAAGGGGGAGGCGGGCGGATGCTGTGGGCCCACATGGGGAGGGCAGAGTGGTTCTGCAGAGCTGCTGGGCCATCCCCACCAGAGGCTGGGAACCTCACCGTTGCAGGTGGGGGTTTTGTTGTCTTTGTCTTGTCCTTGGAGAAAAGCTGATGATGTAAATCAAGCATCTTGTGATGTCTTAGAGGAACCACTGTATGTGTGTAGAGGGGCAGGGTATGGACAGCCCCGCTGCGTCTCCTGTTCCAGTTGTGTCCCCTGACAGCCACTCTGTCCTGCAGGTATGTGACGGTGCTGTTCTACCTGAACAACGTGACCGGGGGAGGCGAAACAGTCTTTCCTATAGCTGATAACAGGACGTACGAAGAGATGGTAAGTGAATCTCGCCTGCGTGTTACCCCTGGGGAATTTGAGTCCCTCTTTGAATGTCTTTACTCACTGCGGCTGCAGAAGGGGTCTGGTGTGTGAGGCTGGTGGGTGTAAGCCTTCATAGGTAGAACGAGGAAAGCTGTGTCCCTCTGAAGCCAAGGGAAGAGGCGCAGGGCTTTGACAGCTGCAGCTCTGCTCACTCTGTCCAGGAGTGATCTGTTGGCCTTGCTGCCATAACGCTGGTCCTGCTGACTTGTGTCCGGGCAGGTTTCCTCAGACTAAGCCTTGGCAGGTATGTTGTGCTCCTGTCGGGCAACGTGTTAAGGAATGGGTGGCTGCTCAAAAACAGGTCGTGAACCTCCAGGGGGCTGAAACTGGCTGGTCTGCGTGGGTTGTGAAAGCCTTCTGCTGCCCAGCCTCAGCCTTCAGCTGTCCCCGTGGGGCGTTAAGACAAAGGGCAGGATGACAGCTGGCAGCAGAGGCAGCCCAGTGCGTGCGCTTTGTTCCAGCCCCATTTGCAACACCTTCTCTGTGGCTTCTTGCCAGTCTTTGATCCAGAACGATGTTGACCTGCGAGATACTCGGAAAAACTGCGACAAGGGCAATTTGCGAGTGAAACCTCAGCAAGGCACTGCTGTCTTCTGGTACAACTACCTGTCAGACGGAGAAGGTACAGGCTCGTTTCAAGACTCGGTTCTTGGGAGGGGTAGGACTGCAGGAGGTGACAGCCGTCATCATCTTGCGGTGGCTGGGCGCTCAGAAGAGAGCCAAAGGGTGGTAGCTGCCTGCTAGTGGGAACTGTGGAGTCTGCTTGTCACCAGCTGGGGAGGAGCTTCCTGACTCTGAAAGGCCTTTGTTTGCAGGCAGTGGGTCAGTGGCTCCTGATGTCTTTGGGGGACGGGACTAGCTAGCAAACAAAGACCTTGGCTGCACTAGCCATTGCCAGCTGCCTTCCACCCCACTGTGCGAGCTGAAACTCCTGCTGGAAACTTGGTCTGCAATTCAGAATATTTCACTGATGTGGTGTTGCCCAAGGGGGTGGGGAGGGGGGGCAGACAAAGGCACGGCTATCAGCTCTGCAGCACAGGGAGGCATGGGCCCCCCTGCCCCGCAAGGCTCTGCCACGCTTGGGGCTGACTCCTGCGTTACAGCTCAGCCGCAGCCCGATGATATGTGTTCTTGAGGCTATTTTATCTCACGAAGCACAGCGTGGTTTTCCCTGACAGCCAGGCTGGGGGATTGACCTGATTCTTCCAGGCTGCTGGTGGGTATGACTCCAGAGTGTTTCGATGGCAGATTTTGAGCAGCGGTGGGAGGAAGGAGCATAAGCATCCCAGGGCCCCTAGGGGCAGCCCATGTTTCCATCTCTAGAAAATCCGCAGAGGAGGTCACAAGACCAGTGTTTGGGCTGTTGGATGATACTATCAAAAACATCAGTCTCGTGTAAGAAGAGCCCTGTTATATTTTTTATGAGCAAATTGTTCCGAAATGGAAGGCGGCTGCTGATGCAAGTCTGTCACAGAAAACCCGTGGGACCTCTGTAAAGAGAGGATCATTGAGAACTGCTGAAGTGCCGTGTCTGCTATGGCAGCGAGCCTCGGACTTCACCGGCCTCACAGCAGCAGCAGCACCCATCTCTCCCACGGCAGCCTCCCCTTCTGGGAAGAGCTGAGAAAAACAGCAGCCGTGATGCAGAACGCGAGAGCCCCTTGTGCTGAGTGGAGACATGGAGGCAACGAGCATTTTGCTCTCGGGGAGCCCTGCCCTGGTGAACTCCTCACAGGTGCTAGAGTGGGATAGGACTAAGATGGAGGGGTGCGAGGAGGAGCCAAATCCCGTAAGATGTCACGGCTACCATCCAAGCAGGCGCTGCGGGCAGGAGAGCTGCCATCAGCGTCGACTGGCCACCCCTCCCCATGCGGTCCCAGCTCTGCCTGTGCTGCAGCACTCCTCGCCACCTCCTAACAGGGCTTTTTGCTCCGCAGGCTGGGTAGGGGAGCTGGACGACTTCGCCCTGCACGGGGGCTGCCTGGTCACCCAAGGCACCAAGTGGATTGCCAACAACTGGATCAACGTGGACCCCAACCGCCGGCGGCAGGTGCAGTTCCAGCAGGAGATGGAGCGCTACGCGGGGGCCGGGGCCGGCGCCCCGGGCGAGTGGACAGTGGATAAGTCCTACAGCGGGGTGCACCTCGAGCTGTAGGGCTGGGGACGGGGACGGGAGGCGGGTGCGGAGCGCCCGGCCGCGCGCACGTGGCTTTTTCCCGCGCTGGGCGGGGGGGCGGGGCCGCGGGCCACGTGCGCGGCGGGGCCGCGTCGCGCGCCAATAAAGCGTGGAGAGAGGGGCGTCGCCTTGGCGTGTT
>VXBL01002117.1:154112-166153 GCA_013400195.1 Aramus guarauna | reverse complement strand
GGGGGGGGGGAATACACCTGTAAAGTACCTTTGTCACCTGATGTCCCAAGCATCAGAAACCTGGCCATGCAGGGGAGGGTTGCACCAGCCAGGTGTGCAGAACCACAAACCCCCAGCTCCTTTACAAGCCTGTGAGCTCTTACTGGTGCCCTTCAAGTTCACTGTCCACATGCCTTCCAGCAAACAACCCGTACATGAAGGTTGTGCAAGTGAGCTGCACCACCCGCACCGACCAGCCCGGGGGGGGGAGGGGGCAGTACAGGATGCTTAAGGGAGAAACAAAAGGAGGAGAAGGATGCAAGTCCAGGGGGGCTGTGGGTGGGTTTGCGGCACCTCCATCCATGCTTACCATTGCAGCAGCTGGACTGGGCACAGGCTCCTGGCCAGCCTGGCTGCTGCCACAGGGCTGGGCAGCTCCCAGCAGCCGCTAACAGCCCTGTAAAAGCCATTTGCTTTCTTGCCCAGCAGCCACCTTTTTTGCTCTTGGGAAGGTTGGTTGTTTTTTTTTTTTTAAACAACCCCACCCTCCATTATCCATTCAGCCCTGTGAAGGGGCTGTCCTGTCACCATTCCCCCTCCCACACTGTGTCCCTTCTGGGGTACCAGAGGGTACAGGAAGTGAAGAGAGGGCCAGGGAAGAACAAGGGCAGTACAGAAGAAAGAGGGGCTTTGGGCTGACACCAACTGCACATCTTTTCATTTTTTATTGTAAAACATGGCCAATGCGTGCAAGGCACCAGCCCAGGATCACGGCTCCTGGGCGAGGGGTAGGCCCTCGGGTGGTGATGAAGCAGCCAAGGGACACAGGGAGCTCCAGGCAACCCAACGAGCAATGGCACTTCTGCAGTAAGAGCAGCTCCCAAGCAGGGTGGCACAGGGCTGAGTGGCACAATGACAGACACAGCTGGACCTCCATCAGAAGAGGCGCTTCTCATACCTGTGAGGGGAGCAGCAAACCCAAGAGCCATTTTACTGACCCACCGGACAGCAGTGCTTAACCACCACCCCCCCCCCTGCAACGCCCACCCCAGGGAGACAGGGGTCCTGCCAGCGGCACTTACGAGTGGAGGCCGTGCACACCTCCTTCCACCTGGGCAGATGTCGTCCTCTTCTCAAACTTCAGCTCTCCCGAGTACATCATGGCTCTGAGGAGGAAGGACACATGTCACGTGCCAGCCAGAGGCCAGGGAATATGTTCTGCTGGAGCAGCTGCAACGAGGGACACTGGTTCCTCCAGCTGGGGCCAGAATGGTCTTTGCTGTGCTCCCAAGAGCCAGGCAGAGTAAGGTAACCCCAAGATTTCAGGCCCAACCAGCAGAATATACCACAGGAGACGATGATCCTGCAGCCCTGGGGCTGGCAAATCTATGATGGAGTGCCCACCGGAGACGAGGGAAGAGGGCTACAGCAAGGTGAGGCCATGCAGAACGCACCGCAGCACGGGTACAGCTTACCCAGAGACTCCAAACGGCAGCACTGCGGCCTAACCAGAGCACAAGCGAGAGGAAGCACTCACCGGACTTGCGTCAGGCTCTTGGCACCAATATCCTGGCAGGAATGCTGGATCCCAGCGATCAGGTATGGAATGAACTTGTGGATAGAGCCCTTGTCCTGCACTGCACCGGAGACCCCCTGGGCCACTTTGATTTTGTCTGTCTCGCTGCGTGGGAGCACAAATCAAATTAGTTTGTGAAGCAGAGAAGCCCCAAAAGCTTGATCTGCTGCCCCAAAGCACCATCTTTTACCTGAAATACCGGTTCTGGCTGCCCAAGTTCTTGTCCATGGCATCTAGTGAGCCCATGCCGCGGTACTTCTTCAGCCTAATTCCATCCGAGAAGAAGTATTCACCTGGGGCCTCCGTGGTGGCAGCCAGTAGAGAGCCCATCATCACTGGCACAAGAGATCATCAAGAGCAGCGCGTCAGCAGCAGGAAGGCTGTGGCTGTAAAAACCCTCAGGGTCCCTGGGCACAGCACTGTGCTGGACCCCTCTGCCCCCAAACTGAGCCCAGAATCAAATGCGCTGTGGAAACCCTTCCTAGGAGGCTCCCTACGACACGCACAGCCCAGCCACCCAACACGCCGCTCACCTGTGGAGGCCCCAAGCGCAAGGGCCTTTGCGATGTGCCCAACCGTCTGGATCCCTCCGTCTGCAATCACGGGGACGCCGAATCTCCTGGCGTATTCGGACACCTTGTACACCGCTGTGGCCTGGGGGCGGCCGCACGCCAGCACTACAGGTGGGAAGAGAGCAGAGAAAGGGTCAGCTCTCACGCAGCAGCATGTTCCCTCCCCAGCAGGCCCTTGAGGCTTCCAGCACACACATGCTCCAGCGCTCGGGAACGCACAAATCCCTGAACGCTCCTTCCCTAGGCTGAGTTGCCAGAGAAGCGAATGCCTGGGAGAAGCCTGCTGGGACACCCTCATGGCCCTTGACTCCAAAAAGCTGTGGGTGACCTTGGGACTGGGGTCTTTGACCAAATGCCTGGGACCAGCCGAGACTCATCCTGGTGCACGGCAGACGTGTGGGGAGCTTGGGAAGGAAGCGGAGCAGACTCCAAAAGCCCCTCTCCAGAGCATCCCTGGCACGGAGCCACATCCCACCACTTGCTCCCTCCTAGCAGTGTGAGACCCCTTCTCCATACACCCAGCAGCTGCATGATGAGCTACTCACATGGAAAGGCAGCTGGCTGGGAGAGAGCTGGTACGTATATATATATATGTATAGATATATATATGTACATATACATCTGCACACACACACACAAACACACATGCAGCAGTGGAAAAGGAAACGGGCAGGATGATTTGATGGCTTACAGGAAATAATTTATGTTCCTGCCCTGCAGTGTAGCAAGGATTCTGTCAAGTTTAGCTGCCCCACGGGAAGGGAGTTATTAGCTGTGGATTTACCTGCTCTTCCCAGTCGCTAGCAGTTAGAGGCTTCCTGTTCTGCGAGGGGAAAACCAGCACAGGGCATGTCTTGTGACACGTTTGCCAGCTGCAGGCATGCAAGTACGCTGAGATAAGCTTCTCTCAGGGAGACTTCCCTTCCCCACAATTAACTGGAAGCCTTTTCTCCAGTCATGGTTAGTCCAATACACCAGGTAAGATTACGGCCATGCAGGATTAGTACTTCGGAGCGTGAACTCCAGGTGTGGTTTAGCCTGCCCGGCAGCAGCACTGGCAGCGCGCATCCCTGGCAGAGGTTTGCCGAGGCCGGGAGTCTGCAGTTGCTCCGCTCCCAGCACTCAGCAGCAGCTGCTGAGAGAGGGAAGCCAGACTCCAGGTTGAGATCACAAAAGAACTGATTTTAATCGAACAAAACTCAGTGTTAAGCTAGGGCTCAGCCAGCCAGGGAGAGTCTGCCAGCTATAACACGAATGCCATTAGTCTTAAAGAGATGGTCTTGCTGGGTACTGCGCTGCTAAAGGCCACACTGCAGCTGCGAAACACTGCAAGGAGATCTGGAGAGAAGCACCTGATTTTGGAGGGTCTAGAGCCCGGTGTCTACAGGCTTGTGCCGTAGACAGTGCAGGGCCTTCAGAAACCTCACTGCAGTGACCACGGAGACCAGCCCTTTAAGGAACAGCTTGGCTCGGGGCCCCTGGGAGCATCGCACTGTTCCGACTGTCCCAGTGCCCAGCGCCACAGCTTCAGAGCACAGGCTTCCAAAGCAGGGTTCAGAGCACACACACACCGAGTGGTCGGGGTGAGGGTTTGTCTGTTTTAGTGTATCAGCAAAGGGTGGCCCTACAGGATCATCTGCTAAAGAAAACCACCTGGGATCTTCAACAGAAACTTCTTTGCCTTTGAGGTGCGTCAAAACTAGGAGAAAGGGCAAAACCCAAGGCTTGCCTCGGGTGGCTGCTTGATCCAGCAGCACTGGAGAAGTACAGAGCAGACAAAGCTGCACCCTGTGCTGAAGAGCCCTTTCTCTCCACACGAGGATCAGGCATCAGTGGGGAAAGATGTGGTTCTGGTACGCAGCTGCCAAGGTGGCCGTAGGCAGTTAAGTCCCTCTACCCCAGGGGAGCTAGCTCCAAGTGAAGCTTAGCCAGTGCACAACTTCCCCACAACTGGGGCCAGATTTAGAGCAGGATCAAGGACTGCTCAGGGATCACCTCCCAGCACTGGGTCAGCGGGGGCATGCCCAGCTAGAGATCCACCAGATGCAGTCAGAAAGCTCAGTCAGGCTCCTGAACTGGATTTTGGAGCGGAGGGTGGACAAGCCTGAGTGCCCTCAGCTTTAACAATTCAGACCCTGCTTTAGGAATTCAGAAAGGCTTCTCAGCTTCCATTTCAAATTCAAAACCAGTATCCAAAGCCACAAAACCCCAAGTGCATCTACAGCTAAATTATTCTCAAACAAGCAGTAGGGCCATGTGCAGCCAAATCAGGGTCCTGCTTCAAGACACGTAATTAGGGTTGGGAACAGGGCAAGTGACTTACTATAGGTGCCCGTGACAGTAGAAGGGCATTTGGGGCTGTGGGACTTTAGGTCTGGAGGGATCTTTGGAGCAGCTAAACAAAAACAAACACACACATTTTAGAGACAGAAGAACAGCAGCAGAACAAAGGACCCCAGCAGTGACCTGCTACTAGGCAGAGCATATGGTGTGGGACAGAGCTGACCTTGCAAACCCTCCCTAGCCTGAGCCAAGCCAGAGGCCAGATCCAAGCCAGCCAGGCCCAGCTGTGCACAGCACATGCTCACCATACCCCAGCACCCATCCAGAGAGGTGACCCCCCTAACCCAAAGAGCCAGAGTTCTTGTCCTACGAGGGCCAAAAACCTGGGGAGCCGCAGTTAAGAGTTCTGCAACCACGTCAAAGCACCACATTCTACCTCCGCTCTGCTCCTTCCCCAAAACCAGCACCCAACCCCACCTCCCACAGCAGCCGGGAGAGGCACCCTCTGGAGACGTTCACCCCGCTGCAGAACGCGGCATGCCTCAGCAGGTCCACTGCCTCAGAGACAGAGTAGGACATGTGCGACCTGGTTCTGCTCTGGCTATGGAAGCGTGAGCCCAAGGACGCCACAATCTCCCTGAGGTCACCTGAGACAGACTGCCCCAACTGGAAACCCCCCGCAGCCAGCGCTCCCACAGCAGCAAAGCAGGAATGCAGCCCAGCTTAGGGCTGCTTCAAGGCTCCACGCTGGAATCGGCAGAGCTAATGCAGCACCTTCAGCCATCAGCTACCCCCTTGCTGCCTCCCATGGCAAGGACCGAGGAGCAAAGCAGAGAGGGGCTGTGTTCGTGGGCCGCAGCACCTTGCGTCACCTCTCTGTACCTCACCTGCCAGGTTCAAAACACGAAGGACTGAGCCTGTCCTCAAGGCAGCCTTTCTCCAGGCCCTGGGGACACCCCTCTCTGCCTTTTAGCTGAGGGCAACATGGCCTCTGCCCCACTCAAGCTCCTTCTAACTGCAGAGACAACGGCCAGAAATCCAATTTCCGCCTGGAAATTGCAGAAAGGCATCGAGCCCAGCAGACCAATACTCAAGCACCATGCACACTGCTGCCAGAAGGAAGGGGAGCGCAGACAGCCTGGTGCACTTCATCCATCAGCGCTGGAGATCCAGTAAGCCCCTCTCCCCTGCGGAGCCGCCCGCCAGCCCCATCCCACGCCGAGCCAGCAGCTCCTGTCGGGCAAAGCCACGTGTGCCACACCTGCTCTACTCAGTCTCGGTCAGTACTGGGAAATGCCTTTGCTGCTGCTGCCACCCCAGAGGTGTGACCCAGGTGATGAGAACATCCTGGACGAAGGGGGTGAAAGATGGCTTGATGTTGGACCCTGCCCTTACAACTGGAGAAATCCATCCCGGCTCTGCTGCTTTTCAGCAGGGAACCTCTATTAAGCAGATGTCTTCAGCGTACTTAGGAGATAGCTGATCTCTCTCACCTTCCTGTGTGATGCAGATGGAGCCACTGCCCATCCCGACTCTCAGGGCATCGACCCCTGCGTCAATGAGGTTCTTGGCCTGAGCAGCGGTCACAACTGTGGGGAGCAGAAACTGGTTTGAAGAGAGACAAGCAGATTTGCACACGACGCTGCTTTGCTCTGGTGCTTCCCCCGTGGCTGCAAACATCCCCTACCCCGAACACCAGGTGTAGGCTGTGACAAGAGCCTATCTGTAAAAGCAGTGCTGAGTTTCTGTCCCAGCTGTCCCCAGTGGGCCAGAAGACACTGGCCCTTTAGGCTACTCTGCCTACACCCCGCAGGCTGAGGGAGCAGAGGTCACCGCATGGTGCCAAGCACTCTTTGGGCCACACCAGGTAGGGAGGGCAGAGCACAGGCTAACAGCGGCACCAGTGACGCACCAGCCAGGTAAAGACAAGGACTGCTCAACTCTGCTGTCAAGAGGCAGGGAAAAATTCCATTAGATTTCCACACTAAGCAATATTCATTATTATTGTTATCCAAAATTTTGAACTGGTGGGTAAAAGAAGCTAATGTGTAACAGGCTACAGAAGACTGTAGCGGACTGTGCTGCAGAACAAAGGTTTCAAAATATTTGCAGCTGTGGCAGCAGCAGGGTACTGCCCTGTGTCTGCAGAGTGGTCTTGCTCTGTTCCACCAGCCAGAGGAAACCACTGTGAGTTCACAGACATTTACCAAGACGACCCCTTCATTCACGTCCCTGCAGCTCCCTCTATGTCTAAGAAACAAATGTAATTTAAAGACAAGAACAGTCTTAAATACATGCCTACCATTTCCTCCAATAACTTGTAGATTGGGATATTTCTCCTTAATGTATTTTATCATATTGATCTGGAAGATGGAGTTCCCCTGAGAGGAATCCTGCAACAGAAAGAAAACAGATTTCAACCAGAATTTCTGCAAAAGATTACAAATACAGCTCCGGAAGAGCCTCAAGATCTTCATTCTGCTTATTGGGCTCTCTGCTAAGCTGGCTAAGTGGGCAAAGTGTCTCCCCAAATTGGGCACAGAACCAGAGGAGAAGCTGCTGCCAAGACAATAACATACCTTCTCTGCGCAAGGCAGTTTATCGTAAAGATTTCAGTAATATCCTTCACATTTAAATCCTGTGGCTGCTACAGGAGGCAACAAGCAGCACATCTGGCTGCGGGTAAGAACTGTCTGGCTCTAAGACCAGGACACCATCAGCCTCGTCTCAAACTACAGGTGAAACGGTAAATGTTCCTTGTAAAACCCCGCAGGGCTGGCAGGGGGATGCATCTCTGCCTGCTGCGTAGCAGAGCAGCTGAAATACCAGATGTCGACCACTGATGGCTCAGGCCCTGCCAATCTCCGTGACCCGGCCAACTCATGGGTGTCTGTTAAACATTTCCAGCTTCAACGCTGCTCAGCCATGCCCTCAGAGCACAGTGGGCTCGCAAGCTAACAATCAATGAGAAAACAACGTGCAAATACAGGCAGTGACGGCTGTGCCCAAAAGCTTACACGCCAGAAAAGGAGACTAGCAGAGCAGCTCTGGGCTGACCACTCCTAAACGTCAGGCGGTTAAACGAACAACACAGTAACAAACACCAAACAGCTGAAGGGAAAACGTAAGAAGCCAAATATTCAAAACTAGTTAGGAACATCGGAGACAATGTCGGCAGACTGCAAGAAGCATTTGTAGAAGATTCTGTATTAACTGACAATGTTTCTCTTCGCAGTCTTCAGGGCTTTGATGCACCCTATGTACTCCCTCGAGGTCAAATACGTTCCCAGGCAAGAGGAATCCCTCTTATTTGAGGACTCCAACCCGGAACGAGACCGAGAGGTCAACAAACTGCCATATTCTATCACAATAAGGCCTGTAACGAAGACAGTAAGTGCCGTGCTGCAGAGGGATTCGTTCAAACGGGATCCCCAGCCCACCCAGACCCCCAGGGCAACGCAATGCCTGCGGGCGGCTCACCAGCACCACCGCATCCACGCCAGCCTGCACCAGGAGGTCCAACCGATACTTGTCATCTTCATGGGTCCCAATAGCAGCACCGCAGAGCAGTTGCTTCTTGGAATCCTTTGAAGCCAGAGGGTAGTCCCGGTTCTTCTTGAGATCGGTGCGGGCAATTATAGCCACCAGCTCGTCATCTTCATTAACAATTGGCAGCTTGCCTTGAAACAAACAGAAAGAACATCACTGCAGATTTCCACAGGAGACAGACGTGAGCCCCGAGCAGTGCAGCAGATCGGGAGCATCAGGCAGGCAGCAGCTGGTACAAGGGGGAGACTCAGAGAGGTGTGTTACCAAACCTTGGTTGGTGTTACCAAACCTTGGTTGGCCACGGGTGTCAGCAGCCCTGGCTTGGGAAATGGCGCAAGGAGTTTGCAGGACTAGAGAAGGACTCAGTATTTTGACAGTGACCACAGAGAAAGCGCATCTTTTTCAATAATTAGACCCACAACGCTGTTAAAAGTCAAACTACCAAACCTTAACAGAGATGAACTGAGCACCAAAATGTGAAAGCCAGGATAGAAAATTGAAGACGTGCGGCTGGACAGCCGGGCGCTCTTCAGCTCCTGGGCTGCCAAGAATCCCTCAACTTCAAACGGATTTGAGATGAACGCATGTGCACTCTGTACCCTGGCAGAGGGCTCTCCTCACTGTCCTGTCCTCGTGCTGGAACGCAGTGCTCCCATGTTCCACCCACGCACAGACGCGTGCCCACATTCACCCACTACTGATCCCAGCCCAGCGCTTCCACGGCTCTCCCTCACGTCACAGACGTTCGCAGGTACCTTTTTTACTCCTTTGCAGAATTTCATTCGCTTCTTTCAACATTACACCAGCCGGGGCCACAACAAGATCCTCCCGCTTTGTCATTATCTAGTGGGAGAGAGAAGATAAAAAGTCACAAGAACTCCTTCGCACTGATCTGAAAATACTGAACCCCTCCTCCCACATGAAACGCTCCACAGCGGCCACGTGGGAGTGCTCTGCAGACAAAGGAGCCCACAGCACAGCAACACGCCTCCAGAAACACACAGGAACAGCCTCCAATATGCTGTCCCCATGCAAGCAGCGGTCCTCAGCCCCCAAACCCATCGGTGTAGTGAAAAGAGGAGATGGCAGAGGGCCTCAGCAAGCTGAGGGAGAGAACCTAGAAGCAAGGGACGACTCTCGGATGACCCTTGTTTGGGATGTCACCCAAACAGCCTTCTCTTTTAATAGAACGTAGGCAAATAAGGGCTGGAGACACTTCCAGAGTCCCATGCTGTTCTGGCAGAAACGTCACCCCCAAGCTCATTTCCAGGCAGCAATCCCCAGCACACAGGCTCTGGAAGGGCTCTGCTCAGAATAACCTGCCGCTGCTGCTGCTGGCAAGGTCAACGGGGCGAAGGAGTCACTTCAATCCAAATAAACACGCTCACCCACGCTCACTCTTGATAAACAAGCACCAAAACACAGTGGAAAGGCAAGGGGCAATGGACACAAGCTGGAACACGGGATCATCTGACATGGTATACAGAAAAAAGCTTTCACCACAACGATGGTCAAACACTGGAAAAGCAGCCCAGAGAGGGTCTCCATTCTCGGAGACGCAGACACAGCCCCACGCAACCCGCCCCAGCTGAACGCGCCTCAAGCAGGCGGCTTGACGAGACCTCCAGGTCCCTTCCCACCCATGGCAGTCTCGATCACAAAGCTCACGTGGGATGTTCTCATAAAAGGTTACTCAGGAAAGCCAGGCAAAGCTAAAAGGGAACACTCTCTAACCCTCAAGGAAGGTAAATCAGTTGCACACAACAAAGAGGGACGTTTTAGTTATTTATACCATAAGAACAAACGTTTTGCGTCAGGAAAGAGGCTCACCCCACCTGCATCTGTGACAGAACCCACATCTCAATAAAAGCCTGAGGAATCACAGACGTACTCTGACACACTCCCTAAGCCCACGGGATTCACAAGCTTCCCGAGCTACAGGAGATCTGTGTGTTTAACTGGGTGGCAATGAACGGCTCAGCAAGATGACTGCTGGACGGCGAGTGGGGAGAGATGTAGGAGAGCATTCATTTCCTTAGCGTTGCCTGGTGACAGAGGCAAGCACCAAACGCTAAGGGCACCAAGCTTCCACCTTTGCAGCACTGAATGATCCATGTAAAGGATGAGAGGAGATTCTTATCTGGCTCCCCTGAATGGGCCAGCATCGCTTCAAAGGGCCATGCCCACTTTTATAACCTACTCCTGGTTTAAGATTCTTATTACAGGTATTTATAGGCGACTTCAAACCAAACAGGGATGAGCATGTGATACCAGGTCTGGTCAGCAAAGGCTAAAAATAGTCATGAGTCAAGAGCAGAGGCTGGCCGAGAGGCACCGGTGGTGTAACCTGACAGCGCCGCAGATCTACAGTTACACAGCTCGTGTAACAAGAATGCCAGAACTAATAGGAATCAACATCGGCATTGCAGAGAACGTTCTCCTGTACAAGGGGAGTTTGACAGCGTAGCGTTATAAAAGCTAAACTGCCAGTCTCCAAGTTCGGGACGTTATTTTAAAGAGCGAGTAGCCTAGATGAGGCACGCAGGGAAGGGCCGTCCAGAAAAGGAAGACTAGCACTTGGAGGCCTTGCTGGGCACAGCACAGCTGCTACAGCCCTGGCCAGCACCGGCACGCTACATGGGACCACGGCAGCAGCCAGGGCACCAGGAATTAATAAGTGAACCAGGGGAGAGCAGCAGCTGTAGAGAGGATGGCTTTCCCAACACTGAAAGATAACCCCGCAGGAGGAGTCATGCGAACGCTAACAGTACGGCCAGTCTTGTTTCTGCACTGCAGGCGTCGCAGAGAGCACGTAAATGAACGAGATGCTCTGCCCTGGAAATACAGTTAAAGACAGACCCGCAGAGCTAATGTGGAGCCGCTCCCTCTCGCTGGCGCAGCATCCTCACAGCCACACACTCACCCTTCTTATCACAAGTCACGCTGCTCCCTAATGCAACGCTCGCGTGCATCGAGTGCTCACAAGCCCTTCTCACCTCGCCAAGAGGCAAGTCATGCTCTGACTCTTTCAGGAAATCAATATCTCGAGATGAGATGATCCCAACCAGCTTGCCCCCCATCTTCCCATTGTCCGTGATGGGAATCCCACAGAATCCATGACGAGCTTTCGCCTCAAACACGTCTCGCACTCGGTCGTTGGGGCTCAGCACCACGGGGTCTGTGATGAATCCTTGCTCGTATTTCTGAAAAGAAGCAGATTCAGCAGCCAGGCTGAGCGGCGTCACCCGGCCGAGCGGAAGAGGGGCGGTGCCTGGCAGTTACTGCACAAACATCTGCAGCCACCCAGCCTGGCCATGTGCTCACTGACAAGGCGACGACAAACCAGCACCAAGGCTCGCCCAGGTAGCGTTAGATCACCAAGAGCTCCCAGGCTAACCTCCTTCCCGAAATTATGGGAATACCCCCACACCAGGAGGCCCGGCAGTTCTCAAATTGCAGACTGCGCGTGGGACAGCACCCAGCACACAACAAGAGGCTTGTGCAGGCAACCACAGCAGTGCTGCTGTTCTGAAACACCAAGATCCATCACGCTTTAATGCTCTCCTCCCACGGCGCCTTCAGCAGGGCCAAACCCCACCGCCCCCCTCCACGAAGCCCCCTGTGACCGCGGTTCGGTGCTGCCATTCCAGCCGCTCACCTTCACCTTCCGCACTTCGTTGGCCTGGAACTCCGGGGTGCAGTTGTGGTGGATGAACCCAATTCCCCCCGTCAGCTGGTAACACAAACCCGGCTGTTAAAATCGCTGCAAAACCCAGCCGGCCCCTCACCCTGCGGATCCAGCGGCTGGGCGCGGAGAGACGGAGCACCCAGGCCACCCTCCGGGAGCCCAGGCGGGGGCCCAGCGGGGGGTGGGTGCCTGCGGGCTCGGGGGGTGCGGGAAGCACGAGGCAGGGCTTCACCCCGCGGCGCTCCGGGGGACCCCAGAGCAGACACGGGTGCGCCTCAGACAGCACTTACCCCCCCGCCCCGCCCACCGCCCCGCCATCCCGGCAACGGCGGCAGAGGGGACCCGGCCGGGGCGGCCAGAGGCCCCGCGGGGCCGCACTCACCGCCATGGCGAT
>VXBL01002117.1:123613-153910 GCA_013400195.1 Aramus guarauna | reverse complement strand
GTGCCCGCCCAGCGAGAGGCCGGCCCAGAGCGGCCGCCGAAAGGCCCCTGGCGCCCGCCTCGCCCCCTCCCGCCCGGGAGGGCACCCGGCGCCCCCGGTCTTCACGCCCGGGACGGGCCTGCCCAGCCCGGAGCCCGGCCCGGCGCTGCCCCGCTGGTTGCTGTGTGTGTGTGTCCGTGTCCCCCCCCGCAGCAAACGGGGCTCGGCTGCCCCGGGCTGCCCCCGCTGGGGCTCGGGCCTGGGGACGCCCCGGGGCTGGGCTCTGCGGGCACAGGGCTCGTGGCCGCTTGCAGTGCCGCCTGCCCTCGGCCCCACGACGCCATGAGCGCCCAGCCCGGTGAAACGGGGTCAGCGTCGGGCCTATTTTTGTTCAGGCCAAGCAGCTAGTTCAGTGCCTGGGCAGGAGGCAATAAGGAGAGAGCACGGCCCAAAGCAGTCCTGCGCGAAGCTCCCCGGCTTTGCTTACGCAAGCGCGACCTGCATGGTGTGACACGTGCTTAGAAACAGCCTAAAACAAACCAGCCGCCGATGACTTGCACAGAGAGACACTGCCCTGGGGCCCGGCGGGTTGGGCGTTGAGTCCAACGCCAGGTACTCCGACAGCTTCAGGAGAAAGACGAGAACGTGCTCATCGGATCTGTGGTGGATACAGAGCCGGAACACCAGCAGAACCCAAAGCAACTTTGTAGGTCGGAAGCGATCTGCGAGAAGGACGAAGGCCAAGAGGCAGGAGCAAGGCAACAGTCTCGCAATGGGAGGGAAACGAAGGGCACAAAGGAGAGAGGGAATCGCGTGGAAGTGGCAGTCCTGCAGGGGAGGACCTGAGGTGATCCCAGCAGGCGTTCGCCTCACGCAAAGCCCCTCTTCCCAAAGTCGCCGGGCCGGGCCGTACACACGCTGTGAAGAGGATGGCTGTGCCGCGCGGCAGCTCTGGGGGCTCGGCACGGCACCTTCCTGCCGGTGCCACAGAGCGCTGGAGGGAGGATTTCCGAGAAGAGCAGGAGCAGGGAGGACTGTGCCTGCAGGAGAGGAAGGGGCACACACAGGTCTGCCTTACAGCAGAGTTACAGGAACCAGCTGCTTCCAGGAGGAGATGTTCCCTTCCCTGCACCGCCATTCGGGCATCAGAAAAGATCCTGTACCGCAGGCTACAGAACAAACTCCTCCTCTGATGGTTTGTTTGCTTGTCATGATATACCTGTTCTGTCCTCAGAGCACCAGGGAAATGAGACAACAAGACCCCTTCTACCCTGCTCCTATATGATGGGCTCTCCAAGACAGCCCACTGTTTAACGAGTTCAGGGAACTAAAGAACAGTGCTCCTGTACCTCCAGCTGTCTTACTGCAGTAGATTAAATCCTCATCCAAGGACCAGCAAGTAGCTTTAAGGAAACACCAGTATTACTCGTGTTACCCAGGTACAGGACATCAGAAGTGTGAACAGAGACATCTGTTCAGGTGTCCTGAAACACTTGGAAGCAAATGGCCCTCATATGCTGTGAGGTTCGTCAGTCATGTTCGAGCCTCTAGTTGGGATTAACATGATTTTGGTCTGAGTAAGGTTCTCCAAGACAGCGCAGAGCTTAGAGGGAGACCAGTTAAGCTAGGCTGTGGTAGATGCTAATGTTGACTTTTACACAGGGTGGGAAAAATCCCAAATGGGTGAACCATGCTATGGACAGAAGCAGGACTCTCAGGTGGCTTGTTTGGTCTCAACAGCAGTAATCTGCACAGAATAGAGGCTGCAGCTTCTAAAAATTACAGTTGTTTCCTGTCAGATTGTAGATTTGTTTCTACCAGGAAAGGTGCACGCCTCAGCGCAGGGATGTTCCCTTTGCTGTGAGGAAGGGTACACGTGGCTTCCAGGGGCCCTCGCATAACGAGGAAAAGGCAGCCCTTGCATAGGTAAGAGCCAGCGACAAGGATCTGCAATGCCACTGAAAACCTTAAGGCAAGAGATTGGTAGCAATCCCGTTGCTATTGCTGTGAATGCCAACATCAATGCAATCTCCTTCCTAGAGCCGCTTGCTGTTATGCTGTGCTCTGAACTTCACTGGGTTTCAATTCTTGTTCCCTGAGTGTGTGATAAAAGATCGCATTTCACTCTTCTTTACATAATTCCTGGGTCGATTGTCAGCTAAGAGTTGATTTCACTTGTCCCATTGTTTGCAGTTTGCTTGGGCTATGGAGCTGTAAGAAACCCACTGTCCTTTACTGTAAATGAAGTGTCTAGGCTCACGCCACCAAGAGCGGTACCCAGTAAAGGCACAAAGATAATTCATCCCGGAGGCAGAGTTCAGAAATGCTGCCTTCCAAAGGAAAACACCGCCTGCCAAGGACGCACACTCTCCAGTCAGTGTTACCCATCACAAGATCAGCAGAACGGGAGGCATTGTGCCAGACCAAGATCAGTTTAACTGGTCTCTCTATCCTTTATTTTAAATAAGGACAGCGCTAACAGAGGTTTGCTAAGCCTACCTGGGAGGCACGCGCTAATCTCGGCTGTTATGCTAGAGCACGGGCACAGCGGTAAACAGGCAAGTTGGCCTCTGTTCCAATAGAAACACCAGACAAAATTTAATGGTTCTCAAACAGACTACAACAAAGGCTGCAGGGAAAAACATTTTATTTCCAAGCAGATTACAAAGAGCAGAGAATATAAGAGTAAAATTAAATTAAAAAAATAGTTGAGTGCATCTCTTTAAAATGATTTGTAGTGTGAGTTACTCACGGGGCAAAGCTACTGGAGAGTTCTGAAGGTCACTTTGCAGGATGCCAATCACATGTGCTGTTTAGACCAGGGTCAACATGGGAGGGATAGACAAGACGTATTTTGCATATAGGCTGCACACTCATTATCAAGCGAGGCTCTGGGCTGCAACGGGACCCTGCCTTTCTGAGACATCCCCTCCACCTCATCCTCTCCTGCAGTTCCCTCTCGTGTTCTAGATGCGGTTTATTGCTGCTGTAAGTGGGTTCAATTTGCCTCCCCATTCTGACGAGCTCAAATGAGAACAGAGAAGCAGGCAAACGTGGCTGCCATGCAGAAGGTTAGACAGGGAAGGTGACCGCAGCGCTGAGAGCCAAGCTTCAGCCTCGCGACAAAGGGAACTGACGAGAAGGGGACACAGCAATTGCTTCAGAGATTTTGGGGCAGCATGTCGGTGAGATTTCTGGAAGAAGATTTGAGATGCTCCTTAAGGTAGGAAGATGCTTGAGCCGAGAAGGGCTCTTTCCTATGCATTGGCACCAGTGAAACAGAACAGGCTGAAACATCAGGATAAGGTTCAGTTCCCTGTAGTATTTGAGAGGAGCAGCTCCAGCAAAAGATGGGGAGAAAAACCCCATATTGGGTGGAAGACAGTTTATATCCCACTTTAACATTGATTTAAGAGTCCAAACGGTAATTGTAAGTCACTATTAAACTTGGATGAGAATGCAGTTTGGTTGGACTGTGCAGAGTTAACCAGTGTCCAGCAGCACTCAGACCAGCAAGAAGATGAGCAAGTCCTCCACCCCATGTATGCTCAGAGGGCTCTTTTCTACCACTTCTGGATCTGTTCTTATCACAGCATAGGAGGCCTGAAGATGGCCTAATCCCTTCTACATACACCGAGGCAGACAGTAGCCATGATGCAGCTGAGAACAAGACTGCCTTCGTTTCTGCCCTAGGAGCAGCAGTACAGAAGAGGATTCTTATTTAGGGATCAGATTAAGTCTTTTTTTCATTGGTCCAAGGCAGAGCAGTTCAGGAACTCCTTCAGACCTTGTCTCCCATCTAAAATCCAGGAGATCACTAGGGATGAAGCAGCCAACGTATGAGAGCCCTGTTAAGTTACTCAGACTGTTCCCTTTCCTCACCACTCTAGACAGGAGTGAAGAGCCACTCTCTAGTCTGCTCTCTGCTGCTTCAGCCATTATCACTTAAGAGGAAATGCTTGAACTCTTGGAAAGTAAATGAAAAATCTAATGGTGCCGTGGACAAGCGTGTAAGAGGCTACAAGTTTCTTTAGGAAAGCAACGCTATTAGTGTCAAGAGAGGACAATACATGAGCCTCATGTCAGAATGAGAGGTGCTTTACAATAGTCAGTCGTGCTCTGCTTTCTATGGTTCCTTTCATAGTGCAGAGACAAGATGGGCATAGTTCGAAACCAACAACGCAGGGTCTCTAGCTTGACTTTTCTCAGCTTTATTTAGAGATCGATGCATTTTCAGCCTGTCTCATACAAGGCATAGGGCATGGAGAGTTCTTGTTTAATATATACACACATACAAGAGCTAGCAGTTTGGCACTCTCGGAGCCTAGGGGAATGCCCTTTAAGCAGCAGTCAAGCTGGTTATAGGAAAGTGTTAAAAAGCTATTTTACATGTTGGACTGGGAACATTTCCCAGAACTTGGATAGCAACCCTAAGCCACAGCACTCTTCTGTGCTACTCTGTGCACGTCTTCCTATGAGCCCCTAAAAGGGAGCAGATCATGTTCTTCACTATCAAAGAACATAGTATTTATATTCTAGAAATATTGTACCTTTTAAACTAGCTCCGGAGAGCCAGACTAGAAAGCCAGGTCCAGGAAAATAATCCTTAAGTCACAGTATCTCGATTGTCTCTAAAAATAGGGAATGAAGTTAACATGGTGGACATTCTGATGAGACAGTACAGAACAGTACAGCAGTCCACTTCCATATCAGCAAATGCCTCTCCCATGTACGTCCGAACAATGAGAAAACAATGGAAACACTTCAGTCTGTCAGGACAAAACCAATTATCATGAGATCTCCACAGCTCACCATATGCCAAGGTCCCCTGCTCTTAAGGGGTATACTCCAAGATCAAGGAGAACAAAGATTTTAGATAGTCCTGCAGTTAAGGGTAGTAAGGAAAGTGCACAATCTACAATTTTAAGGTAACATGGAATTCTGTTTCCCCACAAAGCTCAGCTGAAGTACCTGTTCACCTCTAACCTGGAACTGCCCTAATATTCTGTCCAGTTATTCCAGCTTCTGGCAAGTTTTAGCGTTAAGAGGTGACTCCCAAAGCCACCTAATGGAGCAACTTGTACGCTGGGTATCTGGCAGATCACTTCAAAACCCACTGCATTTCTGATGGGGACAAAGCAGCAGGCTCACACTGAGGTGCAGGCATGCTGGAGCTAGCTGCCCATGCTATATTGCGGAGTGCGCAGCGGGACTCGAGCGCAGGTGTCTGCAGTTTCTCTCACATCTTTGTAACTCTGTTCAGACGACAGGAAAAACTGCCCAAAAGAATAGGAAATTCACTCTGCAGGCCTGTCGGGCATCCTGAGCAACAAGCATACCCAGCTGTTTGAAACAGTGGGAGCTTGCTCCTAACCATGTCCTTAAATACTTACATTAGGGCCAGAGACGGACATTCCAGTCACTAAGACATGGTGAAGGGATTACAGGCTTCCGTCAACTGAAGCAGTATTCGCAATCCCGACAGTTACCCTACCAGGGGGCAACTGCTGGCCCCCAACAGCTGAACTGAGGGTAGGTGTTGCCAGCACCACACACCACCTGGGCATCATCTGCCCAACTTACCCACTGGGATCTGGGCACCAACCCCAGGCTATGTTCCCCTGGTATGACCCTGAGGGCAGACACTGAGCTAAGAGTCTACTTTAGAGTCTACTTCACCTCTCTGCACTTATTTGAGCACAGAGTCCTATGCAGGGAACAAACTGCTCATGCTTACAACCAACTCGAGCACATCTGCTTTCTCATAAACACCAATGTCAATATGAAGCATCAGAGGCTTGAAGTCTCTAAGACCGCACACCTCAACACTGATCAAGAGCACAAAGGCAGGGAACATTATGGCTACTCTCATTCTACGTGCAGATTTACACTGCACAACTGACAAGCGAGGGCAGACCTTTCTTCTCAATACAGACAGGTGCTGGTCAACAGAAGCTTCAGAAAAATTGCTTGCCTGTACACAAGTTTAAGTTCTTTTACTGTAATATATATTTAAATATATCTCTATATATTTTGGAACAGGGAAGGGACGTGAGATGGAGAAGCAGGGAAGACAAGTTCAAGAAGCAGAGTCATCTCTCTACATCCAAGAAACCGGTGACACAAATAACAAGCCTGGCTAGAGTGATCTCCCATTTCAAGCATGGTTGGCTACCCACTGGCTTCAAAAGAGCAGACTACTTGTTAATGATATAAAATACAGCAACATTTAAGATGCAGCAAGGCAAGGCTACAGGGTTGGGGGTTATGATCATGAAGCTACACAGCTGTGTTAAAAACTGTGAAAAGGCTGTTAAATGGCAGGAGTAAGCCACATGCTGCTCCTGGAAGGCCTTTTCCCTCCAACACCCCTCTATCATGCCGTCGGTGTGATGTGTTTGTAAAGGTGAGGAGAGGGGAATTTGCCTAGGGGTGAAGCCTCACAGGCTGGCCACAGAACATTAGGACAGACTGACAATCTGATCTGGTCTCACAGATCCCATGTTCCTAGCCTGACACTGAGCTTCCATCAGCAAGCAGACATTCAGGTCCTTCAACAGAAGTTAATCCCCTTCTACCTTCCTAATTTGTAGGGGTGAAAGAAGTCCAGCAGAGTCAAGCTGGAAAGCACAAACAGGGATGAAAACAACCAGTTTGCATACTGATCTTTGTATAATGACCCCCCCCACCCTCACAGCTCACTCTTCCCCAAATAAAGACACATTGTTCAATGGCATGTTGAAAAGACGTGCTCGTCATTCTTAATAAACAACTAGAGTAAGAATACATAAGAGAAACAGGGTGGTATCTTTATATGATACACAAGTGTATGTTACAAGAATTCCATCAGGCACAGGAGCCTCAAGGTTTAAGGCCTCAATGTTAGGCCAAAAAAGAAGAGTGTGGTAAAGTTTGTACTTTTAACATCTAAAAATGTCACTTAAAGGTCTGAATAGAAATCGTTGGGTTTTTTTTTTTTTTGTATAAATCACAATTGCAGTTCACTCTCTCCTCTTCCTTCCAAGATAACAGCAAATTAATGTCCAAGCACAAGAAAAGAAGATGCCTGCCTCTCCTCCACTGGCTGAGCAGGTCCATCCATCATTCTGTGCCCTCTAGGCTGCACGTGCTCCAAGGAGACAGAGGCCCCAGCCATCCAGGCCAATCCTGTAGTTCATGTTTTCTACATCATAAAAAAACACCAGAGTCAACCAGCAGCTTTCCACAGCTCCCAGCTCGCAGGGGATATGCAGCCTCCAAATGGTTCCAACAGTTTGGTGTGTTGGGTAGGATACACAATGGGTAGGTTTTCCTTTAGATTCTTTTAAAGAGAAGAAGCCTAAAAGGGCTTCATAACTACACCAATAAAAAACCAAAAACTTAGGCATCTCCTTTAGTGTAAAAGTCTGTACAATTTATCTTTGCTTGTCCCTCCCCCCGTCACCCCGCCCCACCCCTTCTGAGCCAAGAAGGATGCCTTAGTGCATGGTGCTGGCATTAGCCACGGCAATAGCTTCCTGAATCTCTCGTATCACCAGGATCCGGGTGAGCATCTGCTCCATCTGCTCTCTGCTGATCGGCTGGATGGAATACCAGATAGGGCTGTTGGGGGCCACCACCGGCTCCGGTGTCAAGTAAAACGTGTCATTCCGGCCTTTCACACTCTGGGGGCTGTGTGAGGAAGATCAGAAATAACCAGACTAACAGAATGTCCGGGGAGGGAGAGACTGCCACTGTCCTCACCCAGGCTTCACAAATCCTGACAGTGAACATCTGGCTGATGAGACACAAAGTCACGGAGTTACATCTAGAGGCAACAGAGGTCCCAAAGTTTTTAGGCCACGCCAAGGTTAAAAAGCTATGGTGACAACTACAAGAAAGTAATTTTTATTTCACACTGGTAAGTATAACACACACATGGCCTTAAGGGTCTTTCAGAATGAAGCAAGGATGGAGTATTTTCACATCCAGGCTAGCTGTAGACCCATCTCTGCAGAGGAACGTTTATGTTAATCATCAGAATCATCATAATTCAGAGGCGAGTCCTTTGAGGCTCCCTCCAATCTCCATAGCAAGTCCTCACTTTTGTTCAGAAGCTGATTTGAATAGGACCCTAATCTCAAGTAGTGGATGCTTCCAGATGACTTGCTCACAAGTCACAGGCAGAACAGCGAGCTCATGCCAACACAGCAAACCTCCAGAGCGAGTACAAGATTAAGAGCAGCCAGTTCACAAATCAGTATTTGTCTCTTTAAATACCACAGAAATTCAAGGTACGTGCCACCAAGAGTAAATCCCACCCTCTCACATCAACACCCCTCCCCATTTAATTTATGCAAAGGTAGAAACTGTGGCAGCAGTAAAACACAGCCCTGAAAACTAGGCCAGCTACAAGATGCAGCTTAGCAGTCACAGAAGACAAGCAACCATACAGACAAACAAGAGCTCTCACCATTTGAAGAGGTAGAAGTCATACAGCTTTATCGGACACCTCAGGGGGTTCTCTGGATTCTCAGTCTGCTCTGCATACATGTCATCTGTAACTACAAACCAGCCCCCCAGAAGTCTGTCAGACACTCTAAGTACAGCAAACTCAGCAGCGCCGTACAGCCTGAGCGCTCCAAAGCGCCTTGTCACCATGCCAGAGCTGGCAAGAGACATATGGCTCTTCCAGGGCAGAGGCACCTGGTTATAAATGCTCAAAGCATTTTATGGAGAGCTTGCTTTATCCCAAAGCTACTGAAGATCACAACCCATTTCTCCTCTACCTGTGCCCAAAATGAGAGAAATCTCACCAAGACTGCAATGCCTCGGCTAAATCCTGAGTCTGTGCTTTTAAGAGGACAGATTATACTTACGTATGGAATCTATACAGGTTCGCATGAGTCAAGGTAAGAGAAGCCCTCCCAAAGAAGTTTCTCCCTCTGTTCATAAGCACTTACACCCAATAGCCCCTTTGCCCATAAAAAGCTTCCAAAAGTAACAAAAGTGTTATCCTTAGCTCTTGAGTCCTATATCCCCAGTTAAGGTACGTCCCCAGGCTTATTATTAGAAGGTACTACCTACTCTCAGACACAACACGCAGAAAACTCATGCTGCTAGGCTGAGGGTAACTGGCAGAGCCTTGGGTTCTTGTGGCCCTACCTGCAGACATCTCCAGGTTCATCCACTTCCTTCACGCCTAGTAAGTAAATACTCCCAAAGAAAACTTCCAGACACTACCTTTCTGTCCTGTCTGGTGTATGCCAGAAGCCTTCAGATAGCGGATACTCGTGCTTTTATCCTTGGGATTAGAAGGGTTCTTCTTGGTCTGCCTCAACACCTTGGAGAAGGCCAGCTTCATGTGCTGGTCTACTGTTTTCAACAGGAAGTACCTGAGCAGCAAGAAGAGAACACAGGAAGTTCAGAGGCAAGTAAAGGATACTGTTACAACAGCAAGGTTACTCATCATGAGCCAGCTGAAGCTCCAACCAACACCGAGCTAAAGACTGTTCCAGCAGCAAAGCATGCAGCAGCCACAAGCTGTTTCCCCTCTGCTAGCTCCTTTCCTTGTCGTACTGCATCTTCTTTGCCCGATGGGGCTGCGAGAGGGCTCTGTGTGCAACCATTCAAAACTCATGATTTCACCCTAATCCAGTGCAGCAGTTTCCTACCAACCCTGTCGAGGTGTTTGAAGTTCTTTTATTCCCCAAGATTCCCAAAGACTTAAGTACTTACTTTGTATTAAAAAACATCAGTGTGGTGAGCAAGGTGGAAGGGGAGTGAGCTCCTAGCTGCTTACACTCCCACAGCATCTCTTCTGTTACATGACTGGAGAGGACATAACCTGCAATAATCAGAAGTCATCATCATGCCAGGAGACAGTCACAGCAGGAACACAGGCAGCATTTTATAGTCTGTAAGTGTTAGAGAATATGTAAATCTTAAGGGAAGGAGGAGGAGGAGATCCTCACTGATGTCAAGACTCACTACTGTGCAAATAACTTTTTAAATAGCAGGTACAGTTAGGAAACACTCATATATGTAGGTCAACCTCTAGCTGCGGAGAGTATGCTTCTGCAATACGCCTATACATCCCAGCCCAGAGAGAAATAAATATGCACTTAAACAGCTTTTAATTAATGGCTCTACTCCAATGCAGATGCTCCTAATCCAATAATACGTGAGAGCAGGCAGGCCAGTGTAACAAATCAGCTCTTGGCCCTGTGCGCAGCTTTAGTCAGCACACAGTGCCAAGTGATGTATTTGGACACACGAGTAATCCTTTGATTCTCAGATTATTTTTTTTTTGTGCAGAAGAGAAATACTATACTCCAAATACACAGATAAACAGAAAAACAGACAGCAGTATGAACTCTGGGGCTTGTGGAATGACAAAGCACAGATCAAACAGCCAGAATGACAACAAAAGGATTCCAAAACTCACAGTACTACTTAGCCATCTAGCCTGTAACACTGGCTACTTTTCTGAACACAAGCAATAGCTTCTTCACTGATGTCTAATCAGATCAAAGGGAAAGAAGTAATTAGAAGCCAGGTTTCTGTGCTCTGACAATGCAATTCTTAATCCAGTTCTCATATGCAACTCTCTCAAAATGTGGCCCTTCTGGAACTGCTCCCCCCCACCTTGCCTTCGTCTTCTAAACACAGGGTTGAGATGAGCTGCATTTGATTGCAGCACTCGAGGTTCTAACTACGCTTTTTTTTTTGCTTTGACACTTAGTTGGTCCTGCAGACCGTATCCATCTGGCTACGTGGCAACATGACAGTGTTTTATTATCTCCCAAAGTAACAAAACATATTAGAGGCAAGATGTATTAGCACTTCAGACGAGGAAGCTCAATTCAGATCAAGTATCAGCTGGCTTGCAAGTAAGCCAATCTCATGACACTGCAAAGTCCCAACAATCTGCCTTCTGACGGGTGACAAACGATAGACAAATCATCCTCAACAACAATCAGGGCTAGAGTCTGACATGTGCAGTAACCCCAGTGTTCACTGCAGACACAACTTTTCTCCCTGACAAGTATAGTATGAGCTGTCCTAGGGACATCCAAGTACTTCGAACAGGTTTCTATTCAGACAGCACTCATGGTGTAGTCCAGTTTAAGCATTCCAAACTCCAGAAAGTTTTAAAGTTCTTAAATAAAAGTTCTTACCAAGAGGGGAGACACGGGGCTGTACGTCCTTGAGAACTTCATGCAGCCATTCAGTGAACCGAATATAGTAGAGATCTGAGAAGATGTCATCTACTCGGCCATTTTCAAAGAGATACTGTAAGAGATTCACAACACAGTCCAGTACAGTGGTAGCGAACATATTCCTCCAACCAGACCTTATCCTAAGAGCCTACATATCCGGTTAGTCAAGCATCTTACAGCATAGCAGTGAAGACTAATACATTCTACCTAGAAGAGAGAGGACCCTTGCACCAAGGCCAGTAATCTCAGTTACTGTCATGGGAATGCTAAGACAGAAAGGAAAAACCATTTTAGAAAGTAAAGCTGTTTGGATTTCACTGTTTATTTCAGCTGTGTTCACTGCAAGTTATTTCACATGACTGTCCTTTGGACGTTACTTTTTCAGGTTAAGGAGAGAGATGCTCAATTCTCCTATCAGACTTTAGCTCTGTTCCTGCAGCTTTTCCAGAAAGCACACTTATATTACCAGCTCAGACCTCCCACATCACACAAAGTGAAGTTCTTGCCTGTTAAAGCTTCAACCAGATCAAGTTTTGACATTGACAACTTCCTCAAACATCATCCAACCCTCCTCCCCTTGCCAAAAAAACCTAAAAGGATTTGTTATTCTCACCATGGTACTCAACTCAGTTATTAACAATTCTTCACAAACTTAACTCCGCCGATGAAAGCATTGCTGTGCACTAATTACATTTAGTCTGTTGTTTTTGTTTTGGATTTGGTTTTTTTGTTTTGTTTTGTTTTTAAGTAAAGAGACTTTTTTTTTTCTTATAAAATTGTTGGGAAGCTTAATAGAAGCCATAGTCTCCATTTTTATAATGGAGAATCCTCCCTATATATGCTGACATCGTGCACAGCTCTGCTGCTCATATAGTTGTTCTCCCCCTACCTTCTGAATACAGAGGAAGATATAGTAGAGCACATCTGGATCATAGGGTTCACCGTCACCATTTCGAGCTTCTCGTGTCATTAAGCATAGACCATAATTCAGCTCAGCCACAGCTGAAGAGATGAGATCTTCCTGGAACCTCAGCAGCTGACGCCCTGGAAAAACAAAACAAAGCCATATTATTTAAGCCATAAAGCCATATTATTTCCCAATCTTTCAGGAATGATTTCCCGCATCTCCAGCTTTCCCATTCTATCTGGCAGGCCTAGTACTATCTCATTCTCCCAGTATAATAAAGAAAGCTGAAATAAATCAAGATCTTAGGCTGTCAGATCTACCAAAAGATAAACAGGCAAGAATCTGACAGGAAGACTCTCTGCCCTGCCAACTGCATGACTATTGCCTTCTTTTACCATGTCCACAATGAAATGCTGCCCTGCAGCAATAGGAAAACAGCAGCTCTGTGACTGCTCTACCAGCTTGGCTGGCATGCACAGCCATTTTGTTCATCCATGCACCACAGTCACACAGTAGTGCCCTTTTCTACTGCTACCAGCCTGGGTGCTCAAGTTGGCTCAGAACAGAGCTAATACGTCCCTTGGAACATGTCCTACGGCAGTAGGAGAATGCAATAATTAGCATCGCAGAGTAAAGCGAAGTTTAAATTTAAAAACGATCACTGGATAAACAAAGGTGTTTTCCAGAGCAGTAAACAGCTAACATTTTAGTCACTCCTAATCCTACTTGAAAGGAAAGAAAGGCTATGTTGGCATGGCACATACTTCCAATAGGTGCTAGCCTATTTTGGGCTTCTTTTTCCAGCTCTGCATTCTTGGTCTGTGCCCAGCTTTTCCACACTTCAAGCCCTTCTTCTGGCTTCAGAGAGTTTGGAAGTAGAAGTTCAGGTGAAGTCTGTGGCTGTTGCTGTGGTTCAACTTCAGCAACCTGAACAGTTTGAGCCTATGAAAGAAAACATTTCAGTTGTATATATACACCTCAATATGCAACAGCTTGACAAATACCAAGTAATGACACCCTACCTTTAGCCCCTTTTGCAACACTCCTAACAAGTAATTAATCCAAGGAACACAACTTTTGCTGTCTAACTCGAATTGCTGCTTGTGAAAGTGTATTCACGTTTCCAAGAACACTTTTAGTTTGAATGGACATATCTATAACCCCTATAACAAATCCACACAACTTGCAGTTTGATGCATTTAGAAGTCCTGCAGAATGTCACAGGAGAGTGAACAGCCATGAGCTGTTCTTGCTGCAATACAATTAAGAAGCTAGCTGGTATGTTCAAAAGGTAAGGATCTTCATAGGGCTAAACAACAACAGACTTCCGGTCTCCCCTTGAACAGTAAAAGGGATGACTATTGATTCTGAAGCCCTATTTGCTCCAATGCATTTTTCTTGGCTTCAGCTAACCTGTCACTCTGAACCACCCCTGAAGTCCATCATTTCACAAGCAGCCCAAGGCCCCTTGCAGACACGGCCTTGAAATGCAGCAGCTAGAGAAACTGCCATCCCCCGGCAGGGAAGAACAGCAAGGTGCTATCAGCTTTACTAACCACTGCTGCTCCAAACCCAGACTGCCCTGAGCGAGGCTCTGGGTACAATCACGTGTTGTACACTGACAGCACCCTTCCCCACCCTTGTCTATCATGGGCAGGCTCTCCTCATCATTCAGTACATAACAGGCAGACAGAATAGATATGCTCTACTCTTATCATCAAGAACTGTTAAGATTAATTCATTTGTAAGTAGTATAAAGTAGTAACAGACTAGAACACCAGCATCAGAACATTAATTCAGTTGCAATGCAACACTATCCTATCAAACTATCAAATACTGCTAGCGAGGACTAGCTACTGTTCTGTGAAGAGCTACTGTATGACCTACCATAGACCTACAGGGTCTCCAGACCCTTTGGAAGTTTACTTTGTAGCAGACCTTAAGTCACCAAGAATTACTACCTCAAACTGAAACTTACTTTACAGGCAACTGATGGCACCTATCCAGAAAGATCAGCAACCCCTCCAGCTGCACTCACTCTGCATTCTTCACTACAGCTTCTCAATCCCATGCCACAAGAAGTCTCATGGCTACCTCAATTAAGGAGATTAACTCGAATTTGACAGCCCTTAGTCAAATTCTCACTGGCACCCTGAGTGTTACAGAGATAGCAACTCTTACATCAAAACAGTTTTGCTTTCTCCTTCTTAAGAGCCATCGCAAAAAGCAAGGCTTTGTTATACTGAAGTAACTTTTTCTTTGATACTGCCAAGCGTCAATCATCAGTGAAAGTTGCTCTGACAGTAGTAGAGACCATAATGAAAATGGTAAGACACATTAGTAATACCTGCACCTTAGTGTAACAAAAAAACCCCAAAACAAGCAGCTGAAGAGGCAAAGCCTACAAGAGCCTCAGACTGGAGCTTTCCTGATTGCTTCTGGTTGTTTTTTTCTTTTTTTTTTTTTTGCATCAGCTCTTAATAGGTGTTTGCTTATCAACCCCTGCATCACCAGCAGCATCTACCACAGCTGCAGAGAGAATGACCAAAAGTGCTCAGCTTTTATCAAGGCAGATGGCAACAAATTTTAACTTGTGAAGCAAGCCTCTGTCTTAAAGAGAACAGGAGTCCAAGGGTGGACTGACAGCTTGTCTCTGTAGGAGCTAGGGCTGTGTCTCCACTCACCTCCCGAGTGCTGCCCCATTACTCCCCAGAAAGCTTTCCAGAGCCAGCCACCTCCATCAGCCCAACCTACGTGGCAATCTTCTGCCCTGAACTCACAGACACCTTGTTCGGTGTGAAGGCAGGCACACAGGCTGAACTGGCAGTTGCTTCTTCACTGCCTTACATTTATCACAAATAGAGTAAAATAGCTGCAGCATACCCGGATCTCACAGCAGCACAATGCCAGATTGGGGAAAGCAGGCAAATCCCTTCTCAGTCTCACAGTTGAGAGGGACAACTCAAAGTTTGATATTCACCTATCGTAGCTTTATTGCCCCCTTAGAAGAAGGATGTATCCTTCCTGGACTTGCCTCTGTATTTAGGGGCTTATGCAACACCCAGTACTCCAGAGAACTAGGATCAGAAAACTGTCTGACACCCAAGAATTACAGGCCACTGTACACAGGAATACACAGCATTAGCAGAAGCTTTACATGCAACCATTAAAGAAATTGAGTTAATACCTCAGAAAGGATACCAAGAACGTGCCTCATGCTCTTATAAGACCCTAGAATAAGTCTAAAAAATCTTGTTTAGCAGAAAGGCAAGTTCAAGTAGCTGAAAACAATGAAGTGATCTCTGAAGTACCAATACAGGGAAAAGAAGAGCTACAGAAGGCTCTTTGAATGTGACAAAAAAAACCAAAAACCACCAAACAAAACAACCCCAACTAAACAAAACCTCGTGCTTTACAAGACCCATAAGCTGTAGCTTAAAGTACAGCTTTACAAAAAAGGACATCCAGCATCTGAAAGTTATCTAGAGATGTAGGGAACCCTTTTCAGTGAAGGCCTTGGTGGGCTATAGCCCATAATCAACTCAAAGAACCAGACACGACTACAGAAAGTAATCCTCCTTGTCTCAGTGCTTACTGATGAAGTAGAGGGCATATACGCCTTTATAAAAGCCAACAGTGTTATTTATAAACTGGAAAGAATTTATAACAACATTTATGCTAGCAGACTTGGATATTTTTGCCCTCATTCCATTCAGCAAAAACAGGCTCTGACAGATCAATCACTTTTCACTTTCTGGTAATAAAAGATAAATTAAATCCATTTGCATATACAAGAGAGGCCATTAATAGCACTGGTTATTCAAGTTTTAAAAGCCAATTCTAAATAATCTATGGCTTAAAGTTAGCAACAAAGCCTTTAAAAAAAACAGCAAAAACATCTGCCACATTTGCCAAGCACTATGACGAGATGCTTACTTGCCACTGCTCGTTACTGTGCTCTTACACACCAGGCATTTACCAAAAGCAGGACACACTGTTACAGATAGGTACACCTGATCCATGAAGTTTGCTCACAACTAGTCAGATTTTGACACTAGATCTGCTGTGGTCTCCATGTGCTGCATAACACAAACTGATAACCAGGTGACTAGTATATTTGCACATCTTGCTTCGCTGCAATCATCCCTGCCTGCCCACTGCAACCCCTAGACAGCTCAGGAGAAGACTGCAGACCTTGGAATACCTGCTAGGAAGAAGCTAGCAATGAGCATGGATCTATTAACGACGAGTATCTATTAATTTACGCTATTAAGATCAAGACTGTACTTTCTTTTGGGAAGTTTGAATCCTATAATTACATACCAACAATAATGCATTGCAGTCCTACGCCTATCAGGAGTCAAAAGCCCTACATCACACCGAGGTTACTGCGACAGACGCATGTCTGCTTCCTAGATCAGCTATCCGCTGTCATCCTCCCCCTCCATGACATTCACAAGTTGTTAACCATGGACTGAGACCGAGAAGCAGTTTTAACTTACTGAGCAAGTGACTTGTAGCTGCTGCTGCTGCTGCCCCTGCTCTTGGGATGTGGGCTGCTGCTGTTGCTGCTGTGGGTCCCATATGTGCACTGTCTGTGCTGTATTCTGGTACGTCCCTGCCACAGCCTGCACTGCCACTGGAATGTGGATGTTGCCATTCATAAACTGCGCTGGAAAGAGCGAATTAGCAAGAGTCTGCACCACTTCCTCATGAGAGTTCTTCACTACTGAAGTACTTCCCACCATCTTATCCTTGTCGTCTTCCAGCTTCACAGTAGCCAGTGTCGTTGGCGAGCCACTGACGTGGACGGCATTGTAGGCCTCCTGAGGGATGGCAATATGGGTTATGTTTTGCTGCTGAAGGTCACCACGCGGTTGAGCAGAGTAAACAGGGATGGTCCAAGTCTCTCCAGTGGGGCTAGTAATGGTCCCAGTGGCACTGTATAGATGGGCGCTGTCCACTGTTAACAAGTCTGGCCTTAAAGAGACGTAACTTTGCTGCTGGCCCTGAGGAATGGCCAGCACTGTGGCAACTGGCTGCCCTGAAATAGCATACGATACAGTAATAGGCATATCCACTTTACGTTTCTTCACTGGCTGAAGGACACTAGCAGTACTGATCCGCCGCTCTCCCTCTCGTGGAGAGCCTTGTTGAGAAGGTGGAGGTGACAGTGCCCCAACTGTTTGGATCTGTATCTGCTGGCCACCAGTAATGGCCTGTCCTGCCACAAGCTGGGCCTGGATCTGCTGGTGTTGTATGTGTTCCTCCTGTATCTCCGCAGCCTGGATCTGCTGGGCAGTCTGCACATGCTGCACTTGGATTTGAGCTGCCTGCAGCTGAGATGGGCTGGGGCTCTGAAGAGATTGACTCTGTATTGTCTGGGATGCCTGCTGCTGCGCCTGGCCTTGGATCTGCACTTGGACCTGTATTGGTTGCTCTGAAGCCTGATGGACAGTGAGCTGTGGAGAGAGCTGCTGGGCGGAGACCTGCTGCGGTGACTGCTGGACTTGGACCTGAACCTGCAACGACACCAATTCAGCAGTTAGAGATCACCAAGCATCAGTGATTCACCAGCAGAGATGGCCATTTACTGGAGGTCTATGCTCCAGGTCTTTTATGCTCTGTTTATGATTCCAGAGACAAATCCTCTAGTAAAGATCTCAGGAAAATGAAACCAAGTTACTCTAGAACTGCCTGGTTGATAATAGCAACACGGTAGATGATGTGTTGCTCAATGTTGCACATGATCACACTTCCAGTACACAGAACAGCATGTGAGCTGCATCTCCATCCTCAAAGCTCTGTGGGCTCAAGCCAACAGACTGCATCCTTGGAAGCCAAAAGAGTCTTCAGAGCTATATGCATTGCTAAAATGTTATTTCAGCACAGGCCTTGCAATAGCAAGACTTTAAGGTCACACACATTACAATTCTGATATTAAGTTTATCTTGCTACAAAACGCAGGAGCTTGCCTCATTCTTACCACACTCTAAAGACTGTTTTACTGCTTTCAACGCCAGCCCCCAAAATGGCCACAGGATTGCTTGCCAGTGACAGGCAGTAAGAAATATGGGTAAAGTTAAAACCAGCACTTGGCTCTTTCCATGTAAAGCTCAGAAATATTATTTTGAAACCAATTGCTAATAGTAACACTACATAAGCTGGTGTCAACATAGAAAACTGCAAGTTCAACCTGAATTTCTGTCACATGCTAAGGGGCAACACTGCAGTGTTTGTTTTTGAAACTTCAGAAGTATTTCTTTGGCAATGATAATTAAACCCAATTCTTTTTTCATTATTTACTTATTCCATTTAATTCCACTTATTGTCCAAACTATTCAGTTGTATTTTCTAGCTCGTGCACTTACACGATGCTGAATAATGTGGACAAAATATGCTAAGACTTGGCTTCAAACACAATTCCTTTTATTTTAGGGACTTAAAAAGAAATCACACCCTCTCATATCAATGCTTATTTGTCCAAGGTCTGTCACACTATCTAGTCCAGGAGGAGACTTAAAGCTAGGAGTCAGAGGTAGCCCCCAACACAAAGTTCAGGTCTCAACAACCTCACGTTCCAGGCCTCAAACCCAACAGAGCTGGTACCTTCACTCCCAGGGCACCAAGTAAGGTCTGCTCTCCTCCTCCAGACACTTCACTGTTTGTCCTCTACGTTTAAACAGCCACTTTGTTGCACGTGCCTTGTCCTAGAAGTGATATCCCAGGTTCCCATGATCATCTGCTTCTCCAGGCTTCCTTAACACACTATACCTTTAAGGGAGGGAATTAATTACCCAACCTCTCCCTTCAACTTCAACTGAGAGATGTAGAGCTTTATTAGTGGCACCTGTGAGGGTCATATGAAGTTTGAAGCCAACACATGTCTTCCTACTCATGTTCTCTCACCCTTTTCTACCTCACTTTCTAGAGTCAGTCAAGCTAATGTAGCATTTGCACAGAGACACCACACTAGCCAGCCTGACAAAACCAGGCACGTCTGCATTGCGCAGATACAAGAAATTCACTTCCCAACACCACCCCTAAGTAGTCTTAAAAAACTGTTAAGAGTTGCTAAGGAAAAAAAGTAGAGTAGCAAAATGCACCACTTGCAGACCAGTTTTATAAGTCACCTCCTGTTAAGAACTAATTCTATTTCCAGGAAGAATAGGGAATTTTACAGGTTCCTGCTGGGAGCTATATGAAGAATACTGTAATCCAGTTGACGTGGACTTTCTACAATAATTTCCTGCAAGGTAACAAGAAACATATGACCTTGTGTCAGCATGACAGTTTAAAAAGCTGCATCAACGAGTGATTTGATCAGGCAGTTAATTGAAGAAGATGAAGTCACCTATGGGATGCTTCTTCAGTTCTATTTGATACTCTTATCATACTGCCCTACAGCATGAGTATTGCCTTGGGCAAACAAGCCCAAGCACGCGTCCCAGTTAAGAGTTCAGTTTAAGAAAGCCAGTTTCAATTACACCTCTAAAGCAAGTATCCTCCAAAATATCTGACTTTAAAAATCATTAATATAGTCCTTAGTATTAATTTAAGTCCTTATTAAAAAAATTACCTGCAAGGCAAAGGCCCGAGACCGGACAAACTAAAATGCATTACTGTACCAATATATTTTCAGTTTCACACAAGAAGTATTTGCTTTATCTGCTAGGATTCAAAATTATGTCATAGAGAAAGGTAAACATGTAGTTTACCCTGTTGACTGAGAACATCTTAGAAGTACCCCCCCCCACCTTCTTCCTATACAAAATTTTACATTACAGTTCCTGTTACTGCTGTAACGGGGGTTTTTTGGGGGCTTTTTGCTACTAGTAAGAATTGAAAGTCTTGCTCCCATGCTGCAACAATTTTATCACATAATACAATTAGAAAGGTAATGGAATACCTTTAAGCAAGAGGCGTTGTCAGCAAAAGTGGCATGGTCTAAGAACAGACCTGACAAGACAGTAATTTCTTCCTTACACTTTTATAGAATAGACTATTTCAGTTGGAAGGGACCTACAACGATCATCTAGTCCAATTGTCTGACCACAAGCTAAAGCATGTTATCAAGGGCATTGTCCAAATGCCTCAAACACGGACAGGCTTGGGGCATCGACCACCTCTCTAGGAAGCCTGTTCCAGTGTTTGACCACACTCTTGGTAAAAAAATGCTTTTTAACATCCAGTCTAAACATTGCCTGGCACAGCTTTGACCCATTAACCATTTTAGAGGCTGAGCCTACTGTCTCTAAAAGTGACGGGCAACTTCCATCACTTTCAGTAGATGAGTAATCATGACCTGAGGCCCTACTATACTTCCCCAGGACTAAATCCTAACCCCTTGTAACTAGGATGTCTTGCTACTGCCTTAAAGTTCACATAGTGTTATTGTTAACACCCGAAGAAGGAATCCAGACTCAAACAAGATGAAGAAGTCAGACTCCAGAATCACTGGAAGTTCTCCATGCTGCAAACTGCAGACATCATGCTTCTGACTAAAGACTGTTCCTATTTAAAAGTATACTGGAGCTCTAGCTACCGTGCATTATGCATCCCTTGTGAATTACACATCCATTTTAACAACCGTATTTCATAGTAGATTCTGTCCCTATTTTCAAGTAGGTTGTACCCAGGAGTGCTACGAGCATTCATTTCAGATTTACACACTTCAACCCAGTCTGAGACCAGAGCTTCTTATGTTGACCTCATTACCTAACTTGCTATCTGAGAAAAAACAGACAAAGAATTACACTAAACATCATCAGTGGTTGATTTAAAAGACTGTACAAAGAGGAATGCTTTAAATTTACTGGCCAAGACCAACAGGGAGGGCTTTAAATCTTCACCTTATGCTGAAGATTAAAGTGAGAACATGTTATGCTGGGAATTCCTGGGTTATGCTGGTGCAAGAGAGGAACATGCCAAGTTACCAGTACTTAAAAACTGCTTATTGCCAGAAGTTTGGATCTAACAGCATGAAAAGAATCACTTCCCAGCAGGCTACCATCACAGAGAGAAATGCCTTTTTACCATAAAATAACAAGAAGCTGGACCAAGTACTGGCTGACTAGAGAATGTAAAGTCTTAGAAGTCAGCCCTGCATCATAACAGGAGAGCGGAACTATTTTTTTTAAGATTCCCTTAAACAAAATCTTCTGTCACATTAGGCTCAAAAACATAGTCTGTCTAGAACTGAGCGCACATAAAGAGAAAATAAGTTACGAGCATGAACAGCTGAAGCCTGGTTTCCAGAAGTTTTTTTCCCCTCATGGTTGATAGACTAACTCCAACAAACTTTCAAGTAGGATTCATAACATGTCTGCCCTGCGAGGATTCTCTGCCCAACAAGGAATTCATATTGCAGAACTGCAGTTCTGAAACAATTGGGTTGAAAGAATTCCCAAGCAAAGAAAATCTCATCTGCAGACTGACGGGGTTACCTAACTCCAAATGAGCATGCATATCAACTCTTGCCTGCGTGGATTTTCTGATATCTAGCTTGTCCTAGAGCACCTGACAGGCTCTTAAATGCCTCTTTTCACAAACACATAGTGGTTTCTGAAGCTACATTTACACTAGCAAGTAGTAGGATACAACAAGAGCAGACTTTCAGTGCAAGACTGAAGACCTACTAACACGTCCACACCATACATTTCAGAAGACTATTTCAAACGTAGGTCTAGTCTTGTTCACTAGCCAAGGGAGACAAACACCTAGGCACAGCAAGACTGCATCTTACAGCTTACTTTCATCTGAAGGGAATCCCAAATGACAGGCTCCAAACCTATGAGAGCTAAGTGGGGGCAGATGGCAAACTTGCTGCAAGAAGTATGCTCCAAATCCCCCCCAGAAGTAATGTAGGTGACCTCAAACTTCCACATCTGAGCAAGCTGACAGAAGTCAAACACTTGGACAAAAAGTTAGGAAAAGCAGAAGAGCAATCTCATAATTATTTTTTATCCCAATTTAAGGAAAGAAGTCTTAAAATAACACTTCCCTCAACAACGGTCCTAAGCTAAAGTGACTCCAGCATTAAAAACCTAACACTGCAATAAAAGAGTTCCTTCTAACGTTACACCAGAAAGCATACATAGAAGTACAAACCAGATCTTGAGTATACTTCAGATTACCGAAGTAGCAGGAAACGTTGGAACTTGTTATTCAACTACTTTACAGGAAGTCCTTTGCTATCTATTTAAGTAAACAAGGTCTATGGGGAGTGTACAAGTCAGCTTTTCAGAACAACTGCCAGACAGATTCTCACTCCTCTGATCATTCATCAACATCAGAGAGAGAATTCCACAGGCCAAATTAGGCCTTGCATGTGTTTGAACAGTTACACTATCAAGATTATGCTGTCAAGCTGTATACTGGGGCAGGGTTTAGGCCTAAGACAGTTAAAACACGCAAACCAAGGAAAACAAAACAGGTTACCTCTCAAAGAGGAACCTACTTCCATTATACAAGAAGGTGCTACCTTGAAAACACCAAAGAATAGTCATAGTCAGGAACAAAGTGGCACACTCATCCCTAGCAAGTGCTAATTAATACTAGCTGCTACACAAGTATCTTATTGGGATGCTTTTTTAAAGGTAAGCAAGTAGGAACCCTACCTCCAGGCTAAGCTTCAGAACCAAGACTGGGGCAGGGGGAAGCTGCATCCATCAGAAGTGACGGAAAAACGTCTTCCGTGCAGAGCCAGAGATAAAATTTTCTTCTGAGCTACTTCAGGGCAACTCTCCCTGCCTTATGTCATTAATAATGCCTAGCTTCCTATAGTGGTCTGAAGTCACAGAACAGACTGGGGGAAGACTGAAAAAGCTGAACAGTAAACATATACGGAACTGAGCAATTCGGCACAACCCTCACCTGACATTTTACACAGGCATTTAACCATTCCCTATACAGTTCTGCAATCTTGCTCTCCTGTAGCATCCTCCCCTCAAGCACTATCCAAGAAGCTGTTGCCACCTAGTTATCAGACACTGCCTTAATAAAAAGCTGAAACTGAGGATCCTCCCCACATGCACTGTATGTACCCTAAGCAAAGACACTTTCTGTCCTCTGATATTCTTTCAGTTAAATCTTCTTGAGCAAGAGGTTCAATGACCCCTGCAGAAATACCATATTCAGTAAGCAAGTCAGTGCTAACACCTCTCCTCACTGGCCTCATCAATTTGATGGCCTCAATGCACAAAACCAACTAGCAACAATCTCACCAAAGGCAGAGCTGATAAAACTCTTGACTGGAGCAAAACACAGCTCCTTCCCAGCCACTCCCTGATGCAGCACAGGGCATGACAACTTGACATACTAAACTCTAAGATTGCTAATGGCACCACTGCAATACTGGGCATGGAAGGAGCTCCAAGACACTTGTACTGTACCACTGACTAGTATATAACCAAACAGTTGCATCCACTCAACCTTTAAAATAAACATTTGGCAACAGTTTGTTAAACCTTTTAGGCAAGAAAACCCTATGGTAGCCACTTCTTCAAACAGGAAATTTATTTTGCCGGGGTAAATAAAAGCAGCAAGCAGTTACGGACTGTCTATGGTTGTTTGCAGCAAGAAAAATCAAGGATGAAACCCGAGCACTATCTGTCTAGCTTTACGATCATAAGGTTGTTATCAGCACTTGCAACCGTGAGGTCATCTGACTGGTCATATTATTAGTCACCTTCATCACCACTGTCACACTGCCAGACATAAGCATAGTCATTCAAAGGGTCTTCCACTGATTTGCAACTGGATTAGCAAGAACTAAACAGATTATCAAGTCAAGTACCGGATGACATAAGTTTGATCAAAAGCTAAGAGGCTTCAGCAGATGATCAAAATTTCTCATAATACCACACAAGCAGTATTTCAGCAAAGCGAGCCAGCTGGATCAGGTGCACTGCTCTAGTGGAACACTGTCATCCCCAGAGTCACAACAAAATTCAGCTTTGTTCAGACACCGTGCTCTGCTACTGCTGCCACAGTGACAGTCTTGAGACAGGTGAACACTAAATTATGGGTTTAACATAAATCACGTCTCTAAGAAATCTTGAAAGACAGAAAAGCACTTTTGCAAAGGGCTAAAGACATTCCTCTCCAACCCATCCTTGCAAAAAAAAAAACCAAAACCCTTCAAGATAATTCTGAGCTAGCTGCTTAGATATACATGAATCCAGTTGAACTGCTGATGCACAAAAGCTGCAGCCATATCTAGCGCTAGATGTGCCACCTAAGTGTTCTGGGGTTTTGTAACATCCTAAAGCAAGCGGCAGGGTAAGCAACACAAACATTAATTATCATCTGTATTGAAAGATGTGAAAGCAAATATTTTAAAGCAAAGTCACATCAAAAACAAGGGGGAGAGAGTAGACAACATTCCTTAGGAAAGTTGCTGAAATCTTAACTTTCAACAGATATTTTTCATATTCAGAGTGCAGGCCATTCAGTTTAAAAAACAGGATCAGGTCTCTGGCAGTAACTCTATGGTTATTTTCAAGAAGGTCAGGAGATTATTTTTCTCTGGAGCATATGATATGTGACCTCCCTCTCTATCTCTGTTACTAGAAGACTTGCAGTGGGGTCAAGTCTGAACTTTGAGTAGTTCTGAAAGGAGGCAGCAACAGGTTAAAAAAAAAAAAAAAAAAAAAAGAGAGATTCCTTCTGACTTCTACAATTCGTTTGGGGGCCTTCCACATCTTCAAGGCTGAGGCACCCAAAAAAGTGAACCCTCCTAGTTCTTCTACTTAAAAGTTAAACTTCTCCCAAAAAATGTGCTAGCTGGCAGAACCAAAAGCACCCTTGATCAGTTTTAATAGACTCACACAGAGATCCAAGTCTTGTCTCAGACTAGAGGCTTTTATTCTTCAAAAGCCTTGCAACACAAGTTACTGTAGGGCAACAGGTTACAGAAGTCCCAGTTAAGTGTTCATTTACTCAGTGGAGAGATTGGAGATGAGTTAGCCAATGAGAGAGGCAAGTTTGTCTTTGCTGTAGGATAAAAGCATACAAGTGAGGTGTTAGCACAAGTCTACTGCACTGCAGCAAGTTCACACTACCTTATCTCCAGTCATTTGTGTCTCCATAACCTAATTTGTTGCAAAAGAAGAGAGCTCACAACTTTATATTCATGCTACAGAAGGCAGAAAGATTTGTATCTGAAGCACATCAGAATTACAGCTGTAGACAGAGTTCATCTGTGTCATAAGAAAAACTTAGTAAATGCCCTGCCATCTATAAACTCTTCAAATTATGAAATGTGTTTGATGACCAAAGCAGTTATCCTAAGTTATATGTTTGGGGTTTTTTTTCCCCCCTCTGGTGCTGGATTTGCTCATTTAATACTTAATAAAAATTACTGTAAATACCTATTAAAAAAATAAAATGGAGAAGACTCCTTCCACTGTGCAAAGGGATAATCTACCTTGACACATCTTTTAGAGTTCTTTTCCTGAAAGGTATCTTCCCCTGGTTCATATGATGACTCCCCTGCACCTCCCCCTGACTTAAAAGCCAGTTCAGGAACTACAACTTTTAGAATGTTCAAGCAAAATCGTTTAGAGCATTGATTTCATTAAAAAAAACGAAGACAAGTTAGATCCCAGGGCCACCCTGAACAACCAGATAAAGGAAGACCAGCAGAGGGTGGTGGTATTTATAGCAGCTTCAGACAGAGTGCAAGGCTTCAGGAGTCATGCACATGCCAGAACTGTCAACCATTTCTCCAATAGGTTACACCACTACATTGCTATGTACGCTACTCCTCCTACAGCAGGGCTCAATGGAGGCACAGTCAAGAGAGAAATTTACTACCAAATTCTTTAAATGAAAGGGAAACAGTGCTGTTCTATATAAAGTTAATTGGCCCTACTTCTTAGGTGCTTGCCCATGGCGTCAGCTTAGACGGTAGCTGGCTCTGAACACTACTCCATGGGTTAGCAAGTCAAATATACATTTAGGGATGATTTAAGACACTTACCTGGACTTGCTGGGGTTGCTGAACCTGTATTTGCTGCTCTGGCTGAGTTTGCTGCTGGACACTGGTTGTCACAGGACAAGCAAGTTCAAGCAAAGACCCAGCCACCTCCGTGCTGTCTGTGTAAATGCAGTTGCCACCCTGCTGATACACCATTGTGGTGGTGGCCGTCTGCTGAAACTCCTGCAGAGCTTCCGGCCCCTTGGAAGCAAGGGAGTCCAGAAACTCCTTCATCCTGTGCTGGGGGATCGTTCGTGCCTTCACACGGATGTATTCTTCAAAGGAAATGGTGTTCTCCAGAGAATTATTCATATTGCAAGGTCCTTAGGGTTCCTTAAGGAAAGAGAAAGTTAAAGTCTTAACTACAGCACTCCTTTGGAGCAAGGATATTCCCAACTTCAGTAACTAATTTCTCATACAGAGTACCATAGGAAAACTAGCAAACATGCACGGCCAGATGCCAGAGACAGATGCTTTGGTTTTATGAGGCATCTTGTGCTACTGCACATTTCTCAGATTAACCCTTATCAGCTCAGAGAAGTCTGAACAATAACCAGGTGTAACTGTGGTACTATTCAAAGCGCTCACTGCCATGTAAAGTCTTCTAGCATTGTACTTCACCCAGACCAGGCAAGTCCCGTAACAGACAAAATCAAGTCACACATTTCATTAGTTTGCAGCATGCAGTATTAGTGAGAGAAGCTTAGAAATCAATATCTGTGGCCCTGCTTTGCAGCAACAGAGATGGGAGAACCGAGCAGCATGTTTCATCAGGCCATGCAGTTCTGTTCTAGGCTAATGGGAAGCACAACGGAAGAGCATCAGATGCAGCATTCAGCCCACTGCTATTAGGACTAGGACAGCTTTATTGATTCGAACACAGCAAGCAAAAGGAGAGTGCTGGAATCAAGAGATTCCTCAAATGGAGAAACCACACACATGGAGAAGCAGAACTCTGAAAATGACAAAGGCAACAGCAGCATCAGTTCTTGATGCTCTTTTAACATGGGAAGAAGTTAACATGAAACATGCCATGTATGAAGACAAAAGAGAAACAGAAAAAGAAATCAGATGATCAGGGAGGAAGTGAGAGCAAGGAAAAAAAAAAACCCACTAAAGAAGATGACTCCACCTGAGAACATTAGAAAGCTCTAGGGTGTACTCTGACAGCATTCTTCTCTTATTGACTTATCTTGTTTAAATCCACAAATTGTTTCTACAGTGAGTATATTGGTTGTTTCTGAGGCACTAATTAGTCTTGATAAAGGATAAATAGATTTGAGCTGTAACACTACCAGATACTGAGATGGTTGTAAAAAAAAGATGTGAAACAACACAAGATTAGGACTAGAAGTGACGATTCAGTACTACTAGATCAAGCTGCAGAAAGGCAGAAAAAGGGACAAACATCATTATATGTACGTTATGACTGTAGTTCTAAAGAGAACAGGTATGAAAAGCAGAACCATATATATCATTTCACCATGATTTAACGAAATGGAACCAAGACAGAAATACGTGGTTGAACATAAGACTGCAACTGCCTGTGTGAAAACAGGAGCTGGTTCTAGGCTGTCAGTGGCACCCAAGCGTATTCCACAAGTCCAACTCCAATTCCCAGCAAAACCAATGGGAGCTAGAGCAAATTCTAACCACTCTTTACTTTTACGTGACAGCAATCTAAACACACAGAGATTTTTGTTTACATGGAGGAGGTTCATGGCTAGTGCATTGGACCAGGCTTACAGGAGAAAGAATGAGTATCAAAGGTAAGGTGAATACACGAGGCAATTTGCGCTGTATCTACAGTTTCCAGAGTTATTAAGCAACATTTGGTGCTGTATAACATTACTACGGAAAATGTTCTTAAAACACGCATCAGTGTTTAGTAAAAAGCACCAGCTAACAGCGTCCACTTAGTAAATACAACAACTCTGTTAAAATCAGCATACAGAAGGTCACATAGAACCCAGAGCTGGACAGAAACACAATTCTCCTGCCTTTCAGAGATTCTGATCTGACATTTTCAAGCCAGCTGTGCATGACAGAACCAGTAAGACTATTCACTTAGCTGCTGAGTGAGATTTCCTTCAGCAGCCACCCAAGCACAAACTAAGTACCCCTGTAAGCTCAACACTCACCTTTCCCCATCTAATTGCAAGATGCTCCATTACACACTTGGAAGCTGGAAAACAGATTTTGAGCAATTAACTTGTCCAGATTTTCACTTGGAACTTGCAAATATTTGACTTTGATACTACAGTGAGGCTTTCAGAAGAGCACAACCATTTTGCACATCCACTTTGAGGCGCACTAGCAGACACAGCTTTCAGAGAGAAGACTTTTCTGAGGAATAAGCCTCAAGGATGCCACACTGGGAACTCGGATGTCAATGCTACAGATGCTCTTGGACAGCTAGGTGCTGCTGAATAGGATGGGTTCACCTCTCAGCAAAGGTCCTGCCTTCTTCCTTGCTCCTGCATTGGTGCTCATTATGTTGGAAGGGCTCAGGGGAGAGCTATTCACCTTCTGTTAAATCTTGTCAAGGGAGAGAGTGAGGAGGTCAGCAGGGCCACTGTTTTCAACAGCAGCTATCTGTTAGCCCTCACTTTTACTTTTGGAACTGCAACCCTTCTGTCAAGAGCTGCTCACAGGTACACTGTGCTTCTGTGCAGCAGAAACCAGAAGCCACCAGAAACCCAGATGCATAAGGAGAAGGCCCAAAGATCAAGAAGAGGACCACCACCAACTCGTCGCCTACCTCCTCCAACCACCAGAAGCAGAACAAACAGCATGAATTCCTTGGATACAAATCCTTGATGCTGCTCAGCTGCTTCATCTCAATTAGTTCTTTTTAGCATCAAAATCAAGAGCCTACTAAGCCAGTCTTCCCCTACTAGTAAATCTTTTCCTGTCACAAGGAAGCTCTCTTTTCCTTTCTTCTAGCACGGGAAAAAAATTTAACAAAAAAAATCTTCCTTTGTATTTGCTTGAAGTTACCTCACTGAGAGCCACTAACACCTAAAATGGTGAAACGCTCATCCGAGCCACTGCAGCACCTGAAGTCCCAACCACAGATCAGAACCCCACTGTGCCACGTGGTATCTGCTCCTGCTCCAGAACAGCAGCAGGACCCTTCCCTTGCTTTTCTCTACAGCTCTCCAAATCTGGCAATCAGAAAGGAGCTAGAAAGACCGTAGGTAATGATGCAGGCTGAATTAAATTTCTCCCAGAGTTGTTCCTGTCACTTTGAAGGTTGCTCGGGGTTATTTAACTAAAAGTATTGAACTCCTCAAAACTGCACTTCACAGAACCCTACACGGCAGCAGAGGTACTAGGTCTAGATGAAGATTCAGGAAAGTAACACCGCACTCGCAGAAACTGTATTTATTAAAACTAAACCCACCTGAATTTATGACAGAAAAACCTCTTTAAGGCTCAAGCGTGCATTCAACAGGCTTTCATAGGGCAACATACGCTGCTTGCTGCTGCAGTTGCCGCTTTTACTGTTAGTTATTAAAACATACTAATTTATGCATTCCATTTATCCTGTAGACACGCATTAGAAACAGCAAACACCCATCCTCACGAGATCTCAGCAGCATGTTTTTAACACTGCATTTTAAAACAAAGAGCATCTAGACAATAAGGTTTTTTTAATAAGGGGAGGTAATTCCTCCATGTTCAGCATAACTGCATTTTTTCCAGGAAATATGTTCAAGAAACTCTTTGAAGATCATGAGCACATACGGTTAGTTTATAAAACTTAGACTGAGGTTACTGAAAACACACACACAACTTGCAGCATGTGGACAATCTGGACTCACCAGTCACCATGTTGCATGTATTTCTGCTGCTCTTGTCCTGAGCTCTTAGACTTGTAACGTTCTGGAGAAGACAGAACAAAGAAGCCCTTTCCATCCCCAGGTCCTCTTTCTTTATTAAAGCCATTTTATTTTTAATATGTATTCCATTAAGAAAAAAAAAAAAAAATCAGGAAAGAAAGATATGATCATCCACGCAGCTAGCGGCTCCTACTGAAGAATTGTGAGATGCCCAATTCCTAACCATTGTATCCCTCAGCCTGATAAACGTTACTGGGAAGGAGTGTGTGAGCACATCTGTCACAGGGCACAGAGCGCTCGCACCGAGCCGGTGACAGGAGCAGCGCAGCCGGTGACACCAGAGTTACTGGAAGACAGAACTTAGAACAAGGCAGCAGCAGTGAC
>VXBL01002117.1:84475-106407 GCA_013400195.1 Aramus guarauna | reverse complement strand
GACGGGACTTGCAGTCCCGCCGCACCGGCACCGGGGCGAGGCGGGGGCAGCGGGACAGAGGGCGCACGGCGGGTGAACCGGGAGACGGGGGGGGATACCGGGGAACGGGGCGTCACCGGGGGATACCAGGCGCTAGGGTCACTAGGCGATAAAAGGCACACCGGGAGACACCGGGCACCAGAGCAACGGGACTTGCGGTCCTGCCGCACCAGCCGGCACCGGGCGATGATACGGCACCGGGACTCGCAGTCCTGGTGCACCGGCACGAGGGGACACGGGGCGATGTGACGTATCAGGGGTCACCGACACTCGCAGTCCCGCCACATCGGTACCAGGGCACACTGCGAGACACCGGGCACCGGGACTTGCAGTCCCACCACACTAGCACCAGGGCACACCAGGGCACACCGGGCACTGCGGCGGCAGGGCTGCACGGGGGGATACCGGGCACCAGGGCGCAGCGGGGGGCTCCCCTCTGCCACAGGGCGTACCTGGCAGCAGGGTCTACCGGGAGACACCCAGCACTGAGGGACAGCAGGGGACAGCGGGACACCCCGCGGGGACAGCGAGCTTCGGTGCACTGAACACCGCGGGACCTGGGGGGGGGAGCACTAGGCAGCCAGGGGCACTGGGGGACACCGAGCTGTAGGGTGCACTGGGGGCACTGGGTACTCCAGCAAACCAAGGGGACACGAGGGCACCTAGGGCAGCAGGGTACACAGAACCCCACGAGTACGCCGGGGGACACAGTGGCCCGGAGGGGGNCGGGGCAGGCACCCCGCGATGCCCTAGTCGACTTCTTCCATGCTGCTGTAGGAGGGGGCCGGGCGCTCGGCAGGGCTGGCAAAGCGCTCGGGGAGGCCTTCCGCGGCCAGCGCCGGGGCTCCTTCGGGGGCCAGGCCAGATCCGAATGGCACCGGGGGCAGTCCCTGTAAGCAGAAGGTGGGTGTGAGAGGGAGACCACAGGCGTGAGAGGGGGACCACCGCCCGGCCCACCCCTCTCCTCCCTCCCTGCTCCCGGGGGGCCATGGGGGACACAGACCCTCAGGGCAGGGACCCCACACAGCGTGGCCCAGACAACGGCAGTTGGTGCCAGGGGAAAGCAGCGGAGCAGTGGCCTCCGGCAGCGGAGCAGTGGCCTCCGGCAGCGGAGCAGTGGCCTCCGGCAGCGGCCCCCGCTTGCCCACCAGAGGAGAGCCAGGGCACAGCTCACAGCCCAGCCCCAGCACTGGCGCCTCTCCCCACCCCGGCACTCGTGCCCCCAGGGCTGCCGTGGCTAGGGCCGGTCTGAGCAGAGCCCCGCGCCCCGGCACGGGCGCCCAGCCAGCCCAGGCAGCAGCAGCAAGCCACAGGGCAGGCTGCCAGCGCCTGCCGGGGTCTGAGGAATGGCACAGAACCTGAGGGGATTTCCAGGGCCAGGAGCGCCCAGCCTGGGCCTCGCTACCGGCCACCCACTTCCAGGGAGGGCAGGCAGGCAGGTGCAGGCAGCAGCTCACGGGCCCCAGCCCTAGGGCACTAGCATCAGCCGGAGCAGAGGTCACCCACCGGCGCCGGGCGCTGACTCAGCCCCACGAGGCCAGCGCTGTGGGTGAGCGGGGGAAGCCGCCGAGCCCCGGGGCTGCAGACAATGAGGCAACTGTTCCAGGACGGGCACCTCATGACCGCAGCACAGCCCCGCCAGGCTCGCCGGAGAAGACACCGTGGCGCACGTGCAAGAGGGGTGCGGGACTGAAGTGAGGGGAGCCTTGGGCTCCCCGCTGTCCAGCTCAAACGCCAGCCAGAAACACAGGCGACCCCCTTCCCTGCCAAGCATCCTTCCCAAGCCAGCCAAGGGCACAGCTGGTGGGACAACGGCAGAGACGGAAAAGGAAGTCACAGGACTCTGAAGTCACCTCTCACACCCAAACACACCAGAGCAGTCTGAGCCACGCTCGGCCAAGGGCAACACATCTCAATGTCAGACACTGCTGGAGCTGCAGCCCGTGCCCTGGCCCCACGGGACCGCACGCTACCGGCCCTGCCGGGCTCCCCACGCCCTGCACGTGTCCCGTTGGGGCTTCTGCCCCACAGCCAGGGAGCAGGAACCCAGCCTGTGCTCCCTGCAACTGGCAGGCAGAGCCTTCCCCTGAGCCCGCTGCTGCACAGGGTGCACCAGGCACTCTGCAGAGCCCAGGGCACGGTCCCTGTGCCAAAGAGACTCTGCAAGCAGCTGCCTCAGGCACAGGAAGGTCACCAGCATCTGCCCCTGTACTGGAACAGGCTCCGGCACAGAGTCTCTGCCCCTGTGTGGGGGTCCCATCACACAGGACAGAGATGCCATGTCTCTTTGGAAAACCTGGCTTTATTAACACAGCGAGGTCCTACCTGTGCTCCCAACCCCACGCCTCTCCTGCAGCACAGGCAGCCGCTCCCCTTGCAAACAAGCCACTGCACTGTGCTGCCCTAGCAGAGACCTGGCTGCCATGGACACAACCAGCTGGGGCCAAGCGGGAACAGCCCACATTGCCGCCGATGGGATCTGGCAGCCCACGGAGGCAAGTGCTCACTGTGGGCCCCTCAGCCCAGTTTGCCAGGCTCCCCAGGAGCTGTGGTAGGGGCTGAGCATTTGGCTCAGTAACAAGCCCATTTGGCCCCAGCATGGGGGTGTGGTGCGCACAGCTCCAGCGCACGAGCAGCTAGCACCAGGAGGCTCAGCAGGAGGGAACAGGCTGGCCCAGGAACCACGGGTCGTGCCAGCCCTGGAGAGCACAAGGCTCCCAAAGCAGCACAGCTGGGAGAGGTGGCTGGACCAGGACCCATGTCAGGGCATCCTGCCCTTGTGCAGCCTCCCGGCAGGTCTCCGCTTCTTTTCCAAGAGCCAGAGGCAGTTGCTGTTCCCAGGGGTCTCCCAGGCCCTGGCTGTGCTACAGCAACAAGATCCTTTCCTGAGCAGCAGGTACCCATGAGGTCTGCTCCACTCCCAGTGGGCAGCAAGGGCAAGGGTGGGCTGAGGGGCTCTTGGTTCTGGGCAGCACCTTGGCAAGGCAGCGGGCTGGCCAGACAGCCCTGCCAGCTGGCACGGGAGATGCCAGAGCAGACAGGCAGGAGCCGACGGCCCCACGCTTCCCTTGGTGAGTCCTTCCTGGCGGTTTGTCCTGCCGCCTGACGTCTTCGTCGCGTAGCGTCCTAGGACGGCGTGTGCCTCGGCAGCCCTGCTCCTGCAGCTGGCTGTGCGCCCGTGCCTATCTCCAGCGGGTCTGGTAAATGAGCGGGTAGAAGACGTTCAGGAAGAGAGCGACAATTGCGGCCGTGGTGGCCAGGACGAAGTATCTGACGCAGCCTTCGTCTGGGTGCTGGGAGGTGCCTGGACTCCGCTTCTGGCCACGGGGCCTCCAGGAGTTTCTTGCAGGCCTTTGGGGTGCCTCGAGCTGCAGTTCTTGTTCTTCAGCCTCCAGTTCCTGCCAGATCAGAGAAGCCTGCGATGTGGAAACCTGCGTCAGCACTTGCAGAACACAATGGGCAACACCCCTCGCCATCCCCCGGGGCAGGCGGCTGCGTGTGAGCCCAGCCCCGTGCCCAGCCAGCCCGCCTCCCCATGCAGCACCGTCACGGTCGCGCCCGCCCCCGCGGCTCTTCGGGGTGTCTGGTGCACGGGGCGCAGCCAGGGTCCGGCGGGTGGCTCTGCGAGAGGGAGTGCAGGCAGCTGCCGGGCAGGGTCTTCGTGGGGCGCGGAGCAGGCAGCCGGATCCCGGTGGAGCCGATGCTCTGGCAGTGGTGGGTCCAGATGGCGAGGGAGCAGACAGCGGCCAATCCCAGCCCAGCTTTTCTGATCCCAACAGGATCTTTCGGACAACGGCCAATCCAGAGCCAGCAGGAGCAGGAGGCGCGGTCGCAGCGCAGCCAGTCACAGGTCTGCTTCAGTGGGTGGGGATGCTCCGGTGGTCAATCGTAGCCCAACTTCCAGGAGAACCATCCACAGTCACAGCCCGGCCCGTCTCAGTGCCGGTGATCACGCAGGGCGGCCAGTCGGGCACAGTCTCCGGAGGGCACCCGGTGCCCAGGAGGGGTGCGGGTGGTCTGAGGCTCTCGGGGACCTGCTGAGCCCTGGCAGGATCCAGCAAGCCCCGTTGCTGTGGGGGATCTGGCACTGTTGGGGGCCCGATGAGCCCCAGGGGACCTGGTGAACCCCAGTGCTGTGGGGCATACAATGAGCCCCCGGTGTTGTGGGGGCCCCTGAAGGCTCCCGCTGCCGGCGCGGGACAAGCAGAGCAGCCTTGCTATTGCCCAGGCCACCCTCGGGGAGCGGGGCTGCTCCGGGACACGCACAGCCCCCCAGGACAGGTGGACACCAACGTGCCAGACACGCACTGGCCCCAGAGACAGGCAGCTCCTGTCCCTGGCCGAGAGGGCAGAGCCGGGATGCCTCACCAGCACCAGGACGCCTCACCAGCACCCGGACGAGAGCTGTGCGAGCCAGACAGGCTGGGAGACCAGGCCAGAAGGGCCCTACAGGGCACACGCATGCAGCCGTGCCAGAGATGGGATAAGCATCATCCTCAGACCTCATGGGACCATGGGGGTGCCAAGCACAGAGGGAACGGCTGCGGCACAGCAACACAGAGGGGCTGGCCAGGCGAACGCTGCACCGTGCCACAACCTGGGCCTTCCTTTCTGATGTTCACACAAAGGTGAGCCCAACCATTCCCTGCCAGTGCATGCCAAAAGCACCCTGCCGGCTTGCCCACCCCTCCCGGGCAGCCCGGCAGCAGAGCTCGCTCTGGCAGGTTTCTCTTCAGCACCCTGAAAAGGCTGCCAGGCCTCTGGCTCAGCACGGGCATTTGCCTTTTTTGCACCTAGCTTGGCCCCGAGCTGGGCCCCAGCAGAAAGCGTCCCCCACCCTGCCTCGAGAGAGGCGGCGGAGGGCAGGTCCTCGCCGCTCCTGCCACAGCCAGCTCCTATTCCACCGCACAGCCTTCCCCCGGTGCAGACCACAGAGGGCCCCCTCCTGCTTCCTCCAGTGCCCTCCCACCAGCACTCTCACCCTAATAAGGGAACCAGCCCTCCTGTAGTCCCTCAGGGCAGGGACCCTCCCAAGCTCACAGCAAGAACAGGGGAAGACAAGCCCCAACATCCAGCCTGTCGAAGAGGAGCAGGCACCATACCGCAGCTGCGCCAGGCTCCATGGGTGCTGGCAGAGGCAGGCCAGGCCCGACGTGCAAGCACGTTTTAAAGAGTCGGTGGCTCCAACAGTGCCGGAAGAGATGCAAGCTCTCACCTGGCTGGCAGTGGCTTCGGCAGAGGGGGTATGCTCGGCTCGGTGGTCTGGGGGGTGCCCTGGCAGGGGTCTCTCCACAGGAGAGTTCCTCCGGCGGTAGAAGAGGACATACGCGTATCTGGTTACCACCTGGCTCTCGTCCACAGTGGTGACCGTGCTGTCGTCAAAGAGCCGCCAGCCTGAGAGAAGAGAAGGGTTAAGCAAGCAGAAAGGCCACAGCTGCAGGAGAGGGGGGTGGCGAGGCTGGTAGATCCTCACCCACGTCGCTGCGCTGGCTGTTCTTGTCGTTGGGCAGGCGGGCATACGCTGTGTAGTGCCCCCCAATCATGCCTCCATAGTGGTTGATCACAGCGTACAGGTCATACATGGGCAGCTGCTGCTCGCCCTTCCGGCCAATGCAGAACTTGCTCAGGTCCAGGCTCCTGGGGAGAGACAGGGACAGTCAGGGTGGGCAGCGTTAGGCAGGGAGAGGCCAGGCAGCGGCAGTGCCAACCCAGGCACTTCGTCCCCCAAGCTCTCACCGGACGGGGAAGTCCACCATGTCGTTGATCTTGTCCCTCCAAATAAAGCTGCGGAATGAGAAGCGCTTGAGCTGGATGATGAGGACGTTGGGCAGGCGCCACAGCATCAGCTGCTTGGAGGCCTCACGGTGCTGCTTGCACTTGGGGCAGTACCTGGGGGAAAAGTGTGCTCGTTACCAGCGTGGGGAGAGCCCCAGGTCTCACAGCCCAACTCCAAGGTCCCCCACATGTGGGGCTGGCAGAGGGGAGGTGGGAGGTCTCAGTCATCCCTGCCAGGGACAGGCCAGCACAGCCCTGCAGAGCACTGCCATTGCTCCCTGCTGGCTTCTGGCCTCCCTGCCCAGCGCACAGGGAAGGTCAGCCCAATGCTCCAGGCCACCAGAAGAAACGGCATGCAGGCCCAGCAGCTCCTGGGAAACCCCCGCTGCCGCCTGAGCCCACGGGCTGGAACCCACCCTGCTGCCTTCCTCACCACGCTTCCTCTGGCGCCAGGACTTCGGGCTTGGTGAAGAGATTGAGGCACTGCTCCAGGGTGAAGTGACCAGCCCGGGCTGCTTTGCTGGCCGAGCCTGGGTCCTCCACGCACTCCAGCTCCTTGGACTCCACCAATACAAACTCCTTGAGGCGCTCGTTGTTCTTCCATACCAGGGCGAGGGAGCAGTCGTCTGTCAGCTCCAGGGGGGTGTCACCTGCAAAGGGGAGCACACCTCACACACCTGCCCTGCTGGGCTAGGCCAGACCACCTTGCCAAGGCTAGGACCAGTCCTGCCTGTTCCAACTCGATACAGCAGTCACGCAGTGCTGCCAGGAGAGGACAAGTGTCCCTATGGGGCACCTCCGCAGGCACAGCCAGGTTTGATGCCCTGGGGTGACAGAGTCCCACAGCCAGCGGGGCGAGACTGACACAGCCCCTCTCAGCAGCACCTACATAACCAGCACCGGATGCAGGCGTCCCATTCAGACACAAGGTGACACAGAAATCACAGACCTTCCGTGGATGCGGGAGTTTGAAGGGAATTGGTCTGTTTGCTGAGGAGAGCAGGAATATCATGCCCCAGAAGAGCTTCCAGATGGCAGCTCTGTGCAGCAGAGCCCTGCCCTCCCCTATGCCAGATGCAGCTTCCACTGTCCAGCCCGGGGCCATTGTCACACCTGGGTTCACCTTGTGCCAGGCAGCCTCTGGCACCCTGGCCAGGCAGATCCATCACCCTGTCAGAGGCTGCCAGGGATGAAGGAGGCACTTTCCAGGGCTCTGGGCTCACCTTTATCTTCCAGCTTGTGCTCGCGGTTGGCAGCATCGATCTTGTTGATGTAGAACTGCGTGGCACGGGCACTCAGCGAGTCTGGAGTGTGTTGGTACCCAGGGATGGCAGCTGTGGACATGCAGGGACAGATCCGTGGTGGCACTGCCTGTCTGCCCTGCGTAGGGGCCAAGAATTTGCAGTGCCCCCACCCCCACCTCACATGCTACGGTGTTGCAGGGACACAACCACGTGCCCCGTGTCCTTGACTATTTTTAGCAGGCGCCTGCCCCTGGCAAGCTGCGCTCCTCTGCCTGCCTTGCCCCTTCGCTGCACATTGCTGCCATCCTGAGACGAGTGTCTGGAAACGTGACAGCCAGGCAGCCAAGCGTGAGGCTGCTCCCGTGCAGCTGAGTCAGAGTGAGGGAAATGCTGCGCTCACAGCCCCGAGGGGCTTAGTCCGTGCTGGGCTCTGCCCTCCCACGGGACTCGGAGGCTTCTGCCTTCCCACAACAACACAACACTCCAACCTCTTTCCTAGTCAGGTCTCTGCTCTGTGCCGTGGGTGCTGCCAGGGCAAGGCAGAGCATGGGCAGGCAGGAATTTCAGGTGGGGCAGCACTACCAAAAGAGCTCCCAGCGCCTTGTGGATGTCCCTGAGGTCTTTGGGCCAAGCTCAAAAGGGGAGAACAGATGCTGTGGCGGGAGGTCATCCCAAGGAGGGAGAATCACTCCTGTTTTGTCTTGGGGCTGCCTGGGTTCCTGGCACAGACATGGTTAGCACCGCAGCACCTCTTACCTTCTGGCTTGAGGGCTCTCTCATAGGACGGCTCCTTCTCGCAACAGCTGTCGCCCTGCGACTCCATGTGCTCGGAGAAGCCTGAATCCAAACTCAAAAGGGAACTCCTTGCTGCCAGGACCTTGCTCCGGACTGTGCCAGCATCCCCCGTCTCTGGGTGCAGCTCAGGCACAGCTGGCGAGAGCGGGGGCTCCTGCAGGAAGCTGGAAGCTCTGTCCCCATCCCCCAGCTCAGGGGCAGAGGTGGCTGCTGCACAGCTGCTCTTGGCCAGGGGCTCCAGCTTGTCTGGGAGCAGAGGCTGCAGCCCCTGCTCCGGTGACATCCGGCCCAGCTGGAACGGAGGCTGGAACACGCTGACAGAGTACCTGGGCAAGGAGGTGGCAGTCAGAGCCGGCCAGGCACAGGGCTGAGCTCAGCTCTGGAGCAGAAGCACCTCCTTTTCCCAGACCCTCACCTTGCGTAGCCCTCCAGCAGCTGGGCCAGGCGGGCATAGGTGAGGCGGGATTCTGGCACACTGATGAGGAAGGGGAAACCAATGTTCTCGGGGCGGCACAAAGCCTTGTGGTCTGGCCAGTGTGTTTTCTGACACGCCCTGTAACACATAGAGCCCGAGGTGAACCCACCACTCTGGGGTGGGTTTGTTGAGGATGGGGGGGGGTTTGTTGAGGATGAGGGGAGCGCTACAAGCCAGGCTGGCTCCCTCCCAAAGGCCCAGCCCATCCCATACAGCTGAGCCCTCCCATCTAGCCCTTCAGTGCAGGAGACCCTCCCTCCCTGCCAGGCACCAAGCCAACTCACACGTTGCAGTAACCGACTCGATAGCACCTCGTGCAGCGCCTGAGCTTCTCATCCTCTGGCAGCTGCTTCTTCTGGCAGGCTGCACACTTGGCGATGGGGCCGCTAGGCACCTGCGGACGCTGCAGGAGAAAGGACCCATTAGACAAGGAAGGGCACCCAGGCCAGACAAGGCAGCCTCAGTGGGCATCCAGGCTTGCTGTAGCTAGTCACCCTTGCGTGCAGCTCTCCCCCTCCTGCTTAGCCCCACTGGCAGGCTCAGCCTCCTTGCATGCCTCCCAGTAGTCCCAATATCCCCTCTTACCTGCTGGACCTGCAGCTCCACGACCCGCTCCTTAGCCAGCTCTGGGGACAGCACCTCAAAGCAGAGCAGCAGGTCCGTGGGGGAAACTGTGTCCAGCGAGTTGGATGGCAGGAACATACGGTGGAAGCGATTCTTAATCACCTGCCAGGAAAGCAGTGGAGTGGGGCTGTGTGAGGGCTGCTCCTTGCTTCCTCTCCTGAGAAAGCCACAGACCTCAGCCTCACAGTGAGCTGCAAGGATAGCAGCACCACAGGGATGCTGCACTCAGCTCACCACCCCCATAGAGGAGGATGGACAAGAGCAGTCCATGGCTTGCTCCCCTGCTTGAGCACTCTCACCTCTGCCAGGCGCAGGTTCTCTGGTTTCACACGTACGCTGTGGGCCACTGAGTCAAGTACCTCCATGGCACTGGAGTTCTCCTTGCTGATACTCACGAGGAACTACCAACAAGAAAGTGAAAGCGCCACATCAGTCACACCACACCGAGGCATAAGGGCCCTCACTCAACACAAAGCTCAGCCTGCGGGCACATGACCAGCTGCCAGGGGCACCTCCAGGAGCCCTCTCAGGCTACCTCCCCAGATTGGATGGTCTCCTTTACCTTGATGGGTTTCTTGTGTGGCTCCTTTGCAAAGTAGTAGACAGTCAGCACCTTCTGCTTCTGTGGGAGGGGCACGGGGAGGTACAGGAAGGGGTCGAAGGTGATGGACACCTGTAGACATGACAGCACACTCAGTTATGGGAAGTGCTTGTGGCTGAGATCAGTGGGGCAGCAGCCCCAAGATCCAGCCGTGCCCTGTGACCTGTGCTCTCTCAGGGTCAGGAGCCTGCTGCCACGTAGCCAGGACAGGGACAGAGCCTCCAGGGCTGCACTACCTTGGAACACACTGGGCACACCAGCTTGGATTTATACTGGCCCTGGAAGAGGTCCACAATGAAAGAGTCGTTTCTCATTTTGTGTCGCTGCCAGGCCTCCTCAGCTACCACCTGCAGGGAGAAAGGGCTCAGCACTACGCTAAACCACCCGGGTCGGGGCTGCACTCACGATGGCTTTGGGGAGAGACACCCTGACCTCATCGGGCCTCCCATCTGAGTCAACGGTCTCTGTGTAGGGCTTGTTCTGGATCCGGTTGAGGTCCTCATGCAAGCCATCAAGCAGGAAGGCCATGAACTCCTGAGCGTCATGCTGGGCATAGCCAGTGAACTGGCTGGCCTTGCTGGCCACAATTGCCTAGGGGAGCAGAGTCGTTAGGGCTGGCCAGCAGCCCCCTGGCAGCACTGCCCATCCCACGCACAAAGCCTGGCTGTGCCCACTCATGCCCACTAGCTCTCAGTGGCACCGGCAGAGCAGCCAGGTGCCCACAGAGGAGTGCTGCACTCCCACAGCAGCTCCTGCATAGTGCTGCTGCCTGCGGCCCTACCTTTAGTTTAGAGGGCTGAAAGGCATGGTGCGTGCCCTTCCACAGCGCTCGCAGCAGCATGGCAAAGCCGATGGCCAGGCGTCCCCCCGTCCCCAGCGGGTTGTTATAGTTGATTTCTGACTCAAAGGACCGATCTGTAAGAGATGCAGGAGAAAGAGCGTGGCCGCTGGCTGCACCATCCAAGCTGCAGGGTTCTGCCAGGCTCCCAGCATGGGCTTACCATGGAAATAGTCACGCAGCTCCCGGGTGTTGGACAGGGACTGGATGACGCTGTTCATGAAGCAGGTGTTGCCCAAGTTCACCAGCCCCGTGAAGCCGGGCAGGCACACTTTCTTCTTCTCATCCTCGTCCTCATCATCCTCCACGCTCTCGGTGCTCACGGGGCTATGTGTCATTGGTGGCACCATGCATGTCGGTTTGGGCTGCCAAAGCAGAGGTGGGTGTGAGGGTGCTGTGCTTGGGTGGGTCTCTCTGGGACTACCAGAGGAACCCAAAAGCCCAGGGCACGCCTCAGATGCAGCTAGACTGGAGTCACCATGCCATCTCCCACCAGGACTGGGACAGGCAGGCCAACCACTGCCCCCAGACCTGCCAGCTATGACTGAGGAGCACTGCCTCCTCCTCCAGGAGTTTGCCAGTCCCCAGAGCAACACGAGGAGGTGAGGTCCCAAGCGAAGGACAAGTAGACCTCCCCTCCCCGCCCCCCAGGTCAAATCCCATGCGTCCCCACTCACCGAGGGGATGTGCGGCTCTTGCTTCACTGCCACGTGCTCCGGGGTCGTACGGGCTGCCACGCCATCCAGACCCCCATCTTCCACACGCGGCTTCTCTTTGTCGCTGCCTCGGGCCTCCTCCTTGTTGGACAGGGGGTGCTGGTTACTGCCCGGAGGGTTCTTGTCCAGAGGGGTAGGGCCTGTAGGCATGGCAACCTTTGCACCACCCACTGCACCTTAAAAAGGGGGAAGGGTGGGCCTGTGGTTAGCAGCACCACGCTCTGCCCACGGCAGGGCTGAGCTGCTCAGTCCACGCTCACACACAGGCTCTCTCCTACCCCTCTTCCTCATAAGCAAGGGGAACAGCAGTACCCTTTCCCTAGTGCTGGGCTCACCCTGCCCCACATCCCTCCTGCCTGCACCCACTCAGCCACTCTCCTTCCCCATAATCCCACACCGGAGGATCAGGCACCATCTGGCCGTTGCCAGCGGTGAGGAGCGACCGTGCCCCACTGGGGTGCAGCAGGCAGGCAAAGACAAGGAGAAGGCAGGGTGCAGACCTCGTGTGGCTGGAGCCTCCAGCCCCCCCCAGCGCTGGCTCTGGCGTTTCTTCAGGCAGACATCGATGCGAGACACCGTGAAGTTGTACGTGCACTGGTCTGGCTCAATAAGGTTCCTGCAAAACACGCAGCAAGTCAGGGGTGCCCCAGACCCCCCAGCAGCTTCAGACATGCCAAAGCCTCTGCAAGGCAGGGTCACGGCCTCCAGGCAGTAGGGACCCAGCCAGCACCAATCCCGAGGTGGCCCTGGCAAAGCGGAGTGGAAACCCTTGAGTCTGGCCACACTGAGCACAGAGGGCCCCTTTCCTGGCAGATCCATTCTGCTTGGCTCCACATGCCCCCTCTCACTGGACATCCCACCCAAAATGCACACAGGCTGGTTCGGCTCTGACCCCAAGAGCTCTAGGACAGCTGGGGGAAGACCGCGGGCAGGAGGCACTGGGATTTCCAACCCTGCGAGCCACCAGACTGAGCCAAGGCAGCCCAGTCTTGGGGCATTAGTGCAGCCTGGTAGAAGGGAGACCCCCCGGTGCGGAAATGAGCATGCCCTGCGCAGCCCTGCCAGCCGGGACTGGCTCCTGCTCCAGTTCTGCGCTCTCAGCTCCCTCGCCCCGGTGCAGGCTGGGAGGACGGGAGCTGTACCTGAGCTTCACCTGCCACCGGAACACTGTGTGGGGCCCACAGCCAGGATGGAGGCGGAGGAAGTTTGTGTCGCTGCAAAGATATTGAAAGCGAGTGAGAAGAGGTGAATGAACAAGTAGCCCAGCCACAGCCAGGAGCTCCACAGCAGTCTGGCACCGTCCTGAGACACGCGTGTACCTTGTCTGGAACACCAGCGTGAAGTCCTGCTCCCGGAACAACACCCTGGACGTCTCCTTGTGGATCTCCTTCACGTAGACGTGTACCACCACCAAGTCATTGCCCTTCTCATATGAGTCATTCTTGACGAAGGTCAGGCTCACAAAAGGCTCTGGCTCTGAGTGAGGAAAGCCATGGAGAGAGGTATTACCTTCCTTGCATGCCGAGACAGCGCTGCAGGCTGACCCAGGAGAGGTCCTGAGCAGACAGACCTTCCCAACCAGGCCAGCCCCTGGGCTCCAGCCACTCACCATCAGCTGCTGCTTCCAGAGCCACGTCGTCCTTGGACCAGTCCCTCTTCTCACCGTCTCTGCCCAGGGGAGGAGTGGCCACTGGGACAGCCTTAGAGCTCTCTCTCAGAAGAGGCGTGCAGTCCCGGGCCCGCAAGGCCTCAGCAGGGCTGCCTGGCTGCAAGACTCTCTTCTCCAAGCAGGTGGCAACACGGTGGGGAAAGACCTCTGTGGTAGTCGCAAGAGGTGGTATCTCCACAGGAACAGTCTCCTTGGCCAAAACCACAGCCTTTCAAGACAGAGGGACACAGTAAAAAACAGATACCGCTACCCCCAAGCTGCCCTGGTCCACTCGCCGTGACTCCGATCAGCCAGGCAGGCACAGCCCTCATGCCACCCGCTTCCCCCACACACCCCATGCTCGGCTCAGCCTCGTTAGCACCAGAGCACGTGCTCAGCCTAGCGACTGCGGGGTCCTCACATCGCCCTCTCCTCCACCACAGCCAACCCACGCCAGCCCTCAGCATCACCTGCAGGACCCTGAAGCCCATCTCATCGGCAAGGATGGGCCCCTTCATGAGCAGCATCCCCCGTGCAGGGGCAGAGGGAGCAGGGGTACCTTCTCCAGTGGCGGTGCAAGGTCTGCAATGGCCGTCGGTGCATCGATCTGGTTGGCTCTGCCATTGCGGCGGCTGCCTGCCCTCCCGCTGTGCCCTTTGCTGGGCTCCACGTTCCCAGTGACTCTGGCATTTGGCTCCTCTTCAGTAGGAGCCACTTTGACGTATACTGCCCGCTTGGCGCTGGGGCCGCTCTGCATCCCTGGGCTGGCTGGGCTTTTTCCTCCCAGGGCCTCGCTTCTTCCCGGAGCACGCTTGGGGTTGGAGGGCTCCCGCCGGGACCTTGGCGGCTCTGCACCTTCAGCCCTGGGCTCTTCAGGGGCCAGCTCTGCGGAAGCAGCCTTTTCCTTCCCGTTCTCCCAGCATGTGGCCCCTTTGGCCAGCTCTTTGGATCCGTCTTTCCTTCTCTTCTGTGAAAAACAGTGCAGCACAGTGGGAAGGTATCCAGGAAGCAGCACCTCTCACGCTCTTTGCCAGCCCCTCACCCTCACTCCCCCTTCCCAGAATGTGCTAAGGCTCTGCTTCAGAACCTGGAGGCTATGTGGCAGGCAGGAACGGGGGTACGATGACACCCCTCCTCTCCCTGGGAGAGAGGCAGCTGGCTCACTGCCCTCAGGCAGCAAGTGGACACAGGATGTGCCCTACATTGCTCCCTGAGCAGCTCAAGAACAGGGAGTAAAACTCTCACCCCAGGTCCCCCAGGCTCGATAAGCTCCCTCAAAAGGCAGATCCTCCCCTCCTCACCAGGAGTGAAGACCAGGTATGCAATGGGATCTTCTTCTGGAGCACAAGCTGTAGAAAATTGCCCTTCTTGCACTGGACCTTGCTGCAGGAGCTCTCAATCTCCTCGTAGAACTGACAGCTCCACTGGCGCCCGTCTGCAAGCAGAGGGGAACTGGGACCTCAGGCAGTGCTCCAAGTAGCTGTCACCTAACCCACAACCCCCTTTCACCTGCCCCAGGGATCAAGGGAGCACTCATCCAGAGCAAAGGAGGCTGCAGGCAGGCTGCCACCATACCCCAGGAGCCTTCAGGGTAATGCCAGCTTCCCTGGATTTGCTTTGTACATCTGGCTGGCCTCCTTCCCAGAGGGAAGGCCCTGGGCTTCTCTGCCCCCAGGGGCACAGTCACTTTTCCAAGGGATACCCAGGGCTGGGACTCAGTCATCCCAGCGAGCCAAGGACAGAGATGCACCAGCGCAATAGCGTGTGCTTGTTCACTTGGCGCAGAGGCCAGCTCCTGCCCTCCTCAGCTTCCACCCTTCTTCTTTTACACTGCTCTTGTATCAGCCCTGCCTGCTGGCTGAAGCTGTGCCAGCTGACAGCAGGGCATTGCCTCTGAAGGAAAGGTTTTATGCCTGCCTGGATCAGCCCCACATCTAGCCCAGAGCTCTGCCAAGCCCCGTCGGAGAAATGCCCGCAGCAGTCGCTCCATTCCCCATACCTGGTAGTTTGACCACGCAGTCTGTGTCGGTGAAAGCAGCATCTACATCCTCCACTTTCAGAGCGCCGCTGCCCAAGTTCAGCTTGACAATGATCTCGTCAGCATTCTGCTTCCAGTCCAGCAGCAGCTCTAGGAAGAGGGAGGGAAGCGTCACCCACTCGCTGGGGCATGAGCCTGCAGTGCCCACTCCTTGGCTGGGGAACGCGAGCCTGAACGCACGCTCGATTCAAGGAGGTCAAGGCAGGGGACACAGACCATGCCGATTACATGGGACACTCACAACCTGCTCCCATCAGACAGGCCACAAACAAGAGCACATGTTGTGGCAGGGCAGGTAAATCCTGGTGGGAACTGGAAAGATCAGAAAGGCAGCCGCTGCTCTTGGCCCCGTCACGTGCAGCAGCAGCGGCTGGGAAGCAGGGGTGGCTCCTGCCAACTACAAAGTAATTGCTGCTTTCCCAGGGAGCAAGGAAGCCACAGAATTACTCTGGGGGATTCAAGTGGACTCTGACCACAGTCAGAAATTGCCACTTCCCCTTTGCATATGCAAACCAAGCAGCCCAGCTGCAATCACCAAAGCACTGTACCCCTGCCAGGTGAGCACTGCTAACACAGATGAAACACGGCCAGCAGCCGTGCAAGAATGCTGCACCCAGGGAGAAAACAGTGCAGCACTGTCACTCTGCTGCAGACAGAACCTCCATCAGGTGCCTGCCAGACTCCAGGTCTGGCCCTATGGTGTCCTGAAGTCTTCAAGGCAAAAAGGTGATTCCAATCAGGTTTGTTCTACCCTCTATGGCACAACCATGTCCTACTCTGTCCTCAAAGCAGGCCGGGACCAAAGCCGAAACCAGCCAACCGTGCCTGCTGGGTGACATGGCTTGGGATCTTCCCAGTCCAGCACGACTCCCAGCTCAGAAACAAGCAGGATACAGGCCAGCGGCAAGGCATCCCAGGGCTGTGCTCAGCGGCACCACGACACCTGAGTGGGAAGCAGCCTGCCATGTGCCCAGGGCCTCTTCCTTGCAGACAGCCCTTCCCAGCTACGTGCACCCTCCTCCGCCCCTGGGAAGGCTGCATCCTGATAAGACAAACGCTGTGGCAATGAGCACTCGGGTTAGATCTGCTCAATGCTGGAGCACGCAACAAGGACAAGGTGAGAATTTCAGATCCCTCGGCAAGGGCACTCCATGGCCATGCACTGACAGCTGGCGCACACCTCGACTTACCCTCCTCTGAGTCCTTCTCCTGGGCAGTCTCAGCCTGCTTGAGCTCAGGGCAAGACACTGGTGGGCAGAGAAGCAAAGCGCAGGCAGGTCTGTCATTCTGTCATCTCAAAGCATGGGCTGGCACACTGATGCCCAAAATTTCACACATCATCTCTGCCTCCCCTGAACCTCTGTCCAGGCCTTTCATCCTGCACGTGCTGCTCGTTTCCCTCCTCTGCTTCCTCACACTTCTCCTTTTCCCAGAGCCCTCCCTGCAGCACCACAGCAAGTCAGTTCCCCCAGGACAGCTGCTCTGGGCCACACCACCATATCCCAGTCTAACCAGCACCACAATGGGAGCAACCTGTTACTGCACCGCGCAAACAGCACTGCTTTGAGGCATGTCTCAGTGTGGAGCTTGTGGTAACCAGGCTGTGTGCCCTGCTCAGGGCACCAGGCCCTCAGTCTCCAGCCGTACAGAGGAGTCCTGCCTTGATCTGACAGGGAGAACCTGATGTTTGGGCGTGCTCAAACCAATTCTGCTGTAATGAGAGAACCACGCGGCCCAGCTGCACTTTAACATTCCCATTCCTGCGCAAGCTGCCAATGTCCACGGCCAAAACCTCCTTCCAGATCAAGCTGAGGAACCAAACCGACCTGACACCTAATCCCTGCTCCCTGCAGGATTACCTCCGACAGACAGAAGTGTCTCAGGGTCTGCTCCACCCCCACAGGGCGGTGAGCTCTGCCAGGCAAGGGGCTCAAAGCAACAGCACCTTGTCCTGGAGCAGAGGAACAGTGGTGACGGGAGCTGTGGTCTCCACCCTGGAGTGCTCAGAGGGCTGTCATTGCCTCCCTTGGCTACAAATCAGTAGGAAACCTCTGCTGACCACCGCAATCGCTGGTACGCAGGCACCAGTGGGGCTGGCAGCGTGAGAAGCGCCTCAGTGGCACTGCCTGAGGATCTACAGCTTGCTCCAGCCCCTCACCACCCCTGCACAGAGGGGACAGAGGCAGCACTGCCGCCCCCGATAAGGCAGGAGCCCCCCATGTCAGCAGGCACGGAGGGTCAGGCCTTACCAGAGATACGGCACACCTCCCACCTAAGAGAAAGCACAGTGCTGCGCGCTCTGCACCGCGGGATTTCGCATCGGGGACTGCAGCCGGCTGTCCCAGCACAGACCTCAGCAAGCGCTCGTTTACCTTGGCCTATAAAACATTGTGATTTTGAGGTTACAACAGTCATAACGGAGCACAGAAATCAAGCAGTTTTCCACGGCCACAGGAACTCTTGCCTGCATCCTGCGCACAGTCATTCCCTGCACCTGAAGCATCATTTTCATCACTGGATACACAGCAGCTACAGAGGGAATTACTCCACAGCAACTGTTTCACTTGCGCCACGTCTTGCCCTGACACAGAAGCTAAAGCAGCAGTCTCACCCGCAGGCCCTGCACTCAGCAGGCGCTGACAGCACCTGGTCGCTGCCTCGCAGCATCTGGCCTCGGCAAACCGATGGGGAAGCAGCACCACCTCCAGCTGCAACAGCACCCGTAAGCTTCCGTCCCACTCCCTCTGGATCAGGCCAGCTCAGCCCCAGCCAAAAGCAGAGTCTAGAAACAGCCACTGAGGCCGACTCCAGGCTTAAACTAACAAGGCCACAGGTCCAACGTTCCTCACATAGCTGGGGCTAAGTAGTGCCTGAAGGAAGGAGGTTACAGGTCCAGGGAGGACACTGTGCCGAAGAGGATCCCACATCACACAGGTTACTGTCAGCCACAGGAAGCGATTAGTTAAATCTGCTTATCCTGCAGCAGATGGCTGCGAGGCTCCCACCCTGCAGGGCTGAGAAACCACAGGCCTGCTCGCCGCAGCGCTGCCAAGGGGCTCTCACCTTCCTTGCTCTCCTGGTTGGCTCGATCCTTCTGCTTCTTCTTGTTGGTGGCATCGTCCAAGCCCCGAGACACTCTCCTCTGGCCAGGGGCATTGGTGCTGCTGGACATTTTCAGCCGTTTGGAGGACACAAACGGCCCGCCGGGGTCGGTAATGGAGTCTGGGTCAGGGGTGCGACGTTTTCTTCCTGGCCCAGCTATCTTGGCGACTCTCTGTGGTCAAACTCTCTGGCAAGGAACTAGTGGCCTAAAGAGAGGAGAGAGTGAGTGTGGCAGGAGGAGTGGGTGAAGAAGGTCCAACAGCATCAGGATCTGCTCTCTGCCCCAGCACCAGGCCCTCTCAGGGCCAGTGCCCTCACATGACCTTCACTGTGGTGTTTACGGGAAGCCCCATGCAGCGCTTAGTGAGGAAACCTACCTCATCACAGCTGTTACAATGCTTACTGCCAAAAGCATGGGCTTGTCAGAGCTCCCAAGATACAACTGGGGGTCTTCTGTATGTGGCACACATTAAAAACCTGGAAAGCAATTGTCACACTCATGGCTCCCACTACAGCAACACTGGCCTGGAAGAGCCGCCGGCACTACCAACAGCCGGAGGCAGAGCCCAGGGCGAGGACACGAGGAGGCCCTGATCTGCAGAACAGAGCCTCCAGGGTCAACTGGGGCAGCTCGCCCGACAGCTTGGGCCGGCAGCTATTTCAAACAGTGCCCCATGGAGAAGGGCAGGAACGGGAGCGAGTAACGCCCTAAGAAGGAAGAAAGGGGAGAAGCAGGAGCAAGCCCAGGACAGCCTCCTGTGACAGATGAGAGCAGAGCTCCCTGGCAAGAGGAGAGTTCCTCCCCCTCCACCCACCAGCTGGGAGCTTAACCAGCACAACTGCACCTTGCATATTCATCTCCCTGCTGGTTTACAGACAGCACCAGCAGGGCCTGGCCTGGAAACAGGACACTTCTCCTCCTCCTGCCCCAGGGAGAGGGCAGGGCAGGCAGGGTGCTCACCCCTGCCCCCTTAGACATGCCCTCCCAGGCAGAGCCAGCTCCCCTACAGGGTTTGGGAGCTGCTGGCCCAAGGCTGGTCTCAGTTTTATTCTCCAGTTTTGCCCTCAGGCATTCACAGCTTCATAGAGGACAGCTGGAACAACCCCCTGAAAACGGTCCTGCTCGAGATGCCTCTGTGGATGCAGTGAAAGCCGAGAGCTGGGAAAGCTTCCTCCCTTGCTGCCCCGGCAGCATGCCCTGACCCCGGTAGTGCTCGCCCATCTGCAGGGCTTTGCTGTGGGGGAGCGGGCCCAGCCACATGGATCCTGCCCACCCCCAGGTGCTGGCAGGCCGCAGCAGCTCCCAGCGCCCTGATTCACGCCTCATCCCTCGTCCTGTGGCCCTGCTCATGTCTGAGGACACAGAGCATCAGAGCTGCTGCCTAAGCCCGACAGCACCCTGGTCTGCCACAGCTCCACCAAGCCTGTTGCCTTCTGTGGGAGGCAAGTCGTGCCCTCAGGAACACCCCATCCTGCCTCCGCCCGTGTACCAAGCGCAGACCCCACAGCTCTGCCAGGGCAGGGGCCAGCTCCAAGGGAAACGCTCAGTTGGAGGGAGCACATTGGCAGCTCTGCGCTGCCTGCCCCACGTCGCCAGGGTGTTTGAGTGCTAGAAACACTCGGGGCAACAAGTACCCAAAGATGGAGTCATAGCCACAAACTGCAAAGGGAACCCAGAGAGGAAAGCAGTCCTGCCTGCCCTCAGCTCTGACAAAGCCAGTTCCGTGTCAAGCGCTGCACCCAAACAGTTTCTCTTCAGGCCAACCCACTCTCGTAACCAAGAGCCACCAAAGTCAAGCAAAAAGCTCGAGCACGAGTCCTCCCCAACTGCCTGCAACAGGCAACTCCCACCACCCGTGGCAGAGGACCCCAAAATGACATGGAGATGGGGACTCGGCAGGGCTCAGCACCAGCCCTGGAGAGCTTGAAAGAACATGGGAGGAAAGCAGTGCCATCCCCAAGCTGCTACATGCACTGGGTCTCCCTGGGATGCAGCAGCGCCTCTGTCTGCAGAGGGAATGGGAAGGGTCCCTAGCAGCAGCAAATGTGGCTGTGGTTTACAAGGCTGGGCCTCTGACGCTGGCGGGCTGCCGCTGCCAGCCACACGCCCACCACTCAGTCCCCAGGCAACACCAAAAGAGGTCAGCTACAGGCACTTCCTGGCACTGTGAAAGCTAACATGGGCTCATCAAACGCAGGAAAGTGGTTTTTTTTGCTGAATTTCTTTTGCCTCTAGGGTGAAAACCCCATGAGGAGTGGTAGATGAGAACCAGCAACTGCTTCGTGCAGGGCCAGGCCAAGCTCCGTCGCCTTCTTCCTGTACCTCTGAAGGGGTGGCACGGGGTAACCGCTGGGCAGGGTGACAGCAAGCTCCAAAAGGGGTCCTGGAAGGCTGAGAAAGGATCATCGTCCTCCCCAGAAGGGGTGAGGGGAAGAGCCAGGGTCGCATGTCTGCTGTCACTCATCCAGGAGAAGCCTGCTGCTCTCACACCTCACTGAGGGCTCGGCTCCCTCAGGTGCTTTGCCAACAGTTATTTCCTAACAGCAGGCAGGAGCGGAGCAGGGCTGGGGCTCTGCCCAATTCCAGCTGCCAGACCGATGCCAGACCGAGGCCACTACAGGCACCGTGGGGTTCTGGAGGAGTGCAGGCAAAGCGCAGGTTATTCCCATTCACCGATTCTAATCCCTGAGACTTTTTCCCCTCTCTGCCATCTGGAAATGTGCAGCCAGGCGGGACGTTCAGCCCACAGGTGTGCAGAGGCACGCAGGTTTTGGCACCACTAACGTCGGCACCGTAGGAGCCACTGCAGGGGAGAGATGGTGAAAGGCTGCCCTGGCTGGGTGCCAGGTATACCTCCAGAGAAACACCTGACGGGCTGGGCGCTCGTATAAAACCTTACCCAATCCTTCTCTGAGCCAGGAAAGCCTGGCCATGCTGCTGAGAGAGGAGGTGCCTCCTTGCCCTCTGCTCTCCCAGCCTTTGTGCCGGTGTGAGCATCCACGTGGCTGCAGTGCGTACCGGATCAAGATGCCAGCCGAAGCCAAACTGCTTTCTGCCAAGTTTGTCTTACCCTAGAGCAGCTCCCCAACCCAGTTCACGCTGGGGCTGCACAAACACTTTCACTGGCCAGAGGAAAAGGAGAACTCACGAACGGGAATAAGAGGCCAAGGAGAAGGGCTGCCCCTTCCCACGGCAGCACCAGACCGGGCTAGTGTAAATGCTCAGGGAATGACAGCAGAAGGTACACGACAAGACACAATTTGCCCCACGTGTTTGGAGCACACTGAGCACTTGGCAAGAACCAGGGGGTCTTCTCCTGCCTGCAGCACCCCCCACTCAGCGCCCAAAGGCCTTTACTGGGGTAGCTGTGGAGGAGCCTGGCTATCCCCTAGCCTCATGCTTCTACAGACTTCTGGCTCCTCCATGTCCCAAACGCAGCTGACAGAAACACCTCCCTCTTGTGCGCAAGTACTTTTGTCACCTTCCGCTCCTTGTCCCCCAGAGGGATCAGAAATCTCAGGACTCAAGCTTGTCTCTTACTACAGTTCCTTGGCACGCCTGACGCACACAAGACAAGCAGAGAGCTGCTTGGGGCAGGTGCCCGGCACCGCCACACGCAACACTTCCAACCTGTGTGGAAATCACCGCGTCCCCAAGGCGCCGCGACAGCAGCCAGCCTTTATAGCTGCGCCGTGCGGGGAGCCCGGCAGGCCCAGCTCCCCCGGGCCCTGACGACTCTCCGGGGAAGATGACCGACCAGACCGCGGCCGGTGGCGGGCCCCCAGCCTCTCCCGCGCCGCTGCCCGGCCTGACGCATTTGGAGAGGGGCAAGTGCCGGGGAACGGCGTCCCTGCCCACGGGCCGAGGGCCCCAGGCCCAGGCGGTGCCCCCAGCACGCAGGCAGGGCAGCGGGTCACTGCCAGCTCCTGNTGACGCGAGACGGGGGGCCGACCGCTGGTTGGTTCCCTCCCTCTCCCGGCGCCCGGCCCGGCGGCGCCATGGCAACGACGCTCCGCCGTGACGCCATCACGGCGCC
>VXBL01002117.1:46592-60518 GCA_013400195.1 Aramus guarauna | reverse complement strand
CCACCACAGCCCCATGGGTGCACAGGGTGCCCCGCCAAGGCCAGCGCTTACCCAGGAGGAGAGCAAGTGCCAGGAGGTCCATGGGCAGTCGCGGGCTCTGCCTGGGGGGACACAGAGACGGCGCTGCAGCAGGACATGGGGTACGGCGCGGGGTGCAGTGCAACCGGGGCCTCGTTTCTCCCGGCTCCGGCACAGCCATGCACCCTGGGGTGCACCCACCCAGCTCCGGCATGGTAGCGCACCCCAGAGACAGCACTGGGGGTCAGGTGGGGCAGTTGGGTCCCAAAGTCCCCAGGGGCAGCACCCAGTGCCCACCCCCATGGCTGTGCCCCAGCCCCACACTGCCCCGGGGGCTGTGACACACAGACCCGAGTTCATGCCCTGCACCCCCAGACCCTGCACGGGTTATGGGGCAGCCCATCCTGCCCCGCTCCGGGCGGATCCATCCCTTCGGGTGTCACCGGTGTCCCTGGGGGGTCCCAGGGCCGGGCCAGGGCCAGCCGGGGAGGGGAGCCAGGAGCACTGGAGCTGGCTGGGCAAAGCGTCCCTGCCGCTGGCCGGGGTCCCGCTGTTAAATTTAGGCTGGAGCTGTCTTTTGTGCTTCCTCCTCTCCCGGTACCGCCCGCTTCCAGCCTTGCAAGAGCTGGATCAAAGCCTGGCTCCAGCGCTGCCCAAAAACATCTTTCCTGTCCCCGCGCAGGAGCTGGCCCGGGGCAGGGGGGCTCGGGCTGGCGGGGGGAGCTGCAACTCTGGCCCCCCCCACCCCCACCCTGCTCGAAGCCGCGCCAAGGCAGCAGGCGAGGCGGTGCGGGGCCGCGTGCCGGCAAAGGGGTCCCCGAGCCCCCGGTACCTGGTGTCCTGTGGCATCCAGCGGGCTGGCGGTGCCGAGGCTGGGGGCACCACAGGGACCCACTGCCCCCCAGGCTGGGCGTGCAGAAATGAGCTGGGGCGAGGGCGGCGATGGGATGGCGGCAGCCGGCGGCCCCCCTTCCCCGCGGACAATTCTTATTCAAATGGGCTGCCCGCTGAAAGGGACGGCGGTCTCCAAGCTACGGGAATGTCACTGCCGATTCCTTCTGCCTGGAGGCCCCCGCCGCCCGCCCGCCCGCGGACGCCAGACCAGCCAGGCGTCGGCAGCCCGGGCACGCCCCGGCNACAAAAGGGTGCCTCGTGGGCCGGCGAGGCAGCGGCGCCGCGTTCCCCGGGCTCCCGGCACGGCACGGCAGGAACGCGACTGCTGCTGCTTGCAGCGAGGCATGCGGGGCAGCATGGCAGGATGGGCACCCGATGCTCCGGGAACCCGCCGGCGCAGCTACGCGGGGGAGGCCGCGGCACCGCCTTTTGCCCTACCTGGGGATGCCCCACGGTGGAGGTACCAGCACGGCTAGGCTGCCGGGTGGAACCGTGCCGGGCGTCTGCCCCGCCGGGAGCTTGCCTCGGCACAGCGACGGTGTTGCCAGCTAGGCATGTCCCTCCTGAGCAACTTGGCACTCCCCGCTGCTACAGCTCCCCGGGCAAAGTCCAGCACGCACCAGCCCCGGGAAGCGCACGGCAGGAGCGGGGGACCCAGCCCGTCTCTCCTGAGGGACCCCACACCCCTTCCTTGTGTGCCACCTCGCAGCGGCTGCCGGCGCCTGGCCTGTGCCCCGGGGCTGTGCCGTGCCCCAGGGCTCCCCGAAGGTGTGCCGGCTCCTACCTGTGCCTGTGGGGGCTGGGGCACCGAGCAGGTGGCCAGTGGCCTGGGTGGGCTGCAGAGTCGGCCAGCTCGGCCCCGCTGGACTCCAGCTGGGCTCGGCTGCTGTTCCTGGAAGAGGGCGGCCGGTGCCTGTCTCCTCCTCCACAGCCGTGCCAGGCAAGGGGAGGGACCTGCCCGCACTGAGCTTTAACCAAGGTGAGGCAGAGGCCAGGTACAAGCCGGCGGTGGCCCACGCGTGGCACAGCGATGGCTCGTGCCCAGGCTGGCCAGGAGCTGGCATGGCATCACCACAGGGCTGCCATGCCCGGTCATGCGGTACGCGGGGCTGCTGAGACAGGCAGCCTGGCCGGGACTCATCCTGCACCGCGTGGGCCCGTCTGTGCCTATCCAGGGCACGTCTCCAGCAGCGGTACCGGGAGCCCCGGGGCAGCATGGCAGCCAGCCGTGCTTCCCCAGCACCCGTGCCGGCTGGATCCCGCTCCCCCCTCCGTGCTGGCGCTGCAGGCATCACCATGCCCTGAGCCAGGGCCCCACTCACCTCGTGCCAGTCGGTGCTGCCCAGGATCCTTTGGACCGGCCAGGCCAGGGGCTGAGCTGGCAGCCCCGGAGCCCCGCAGGGAGCACAGTCACGTACCGGGGCCAGGCTCAACAGAGACCTCACTGTCACGCAGGGATGGTGCCTTTTATTAGCTGAGGCCAAAGGAAGGAAAAGGAGCCGTGTGCTCCCCACACCAAGGCTGCGCTCTGGCCGCCCGCCGGCAAACAAGGTCACGGGCACAAAAAACTAGCAGGTCCCAGGCTGCTGGCCACTGGGGTGCCAAAACCCATGCCCCCAGGCACACCCCGACACAGCGCAGGCTGGTCCCGCACATCTCAGCGGGGCAAGGGACACAGCTCCGCTCATCACAGCAGGCACTGGGAAACCTGGAGAAAGGGCAGGGCTGTCCCCGGCAGGACAGCGCGGTGGCCAGACACCACCACCTCCTGGGCCAGCAGAGCTGGCAGGAGATGAGCTGATAAAGAGCCATTAGCACTAGCCAGCCTGTCTGTATCACAGGGATCTTGCCAAGCAAACCTTATCCGCTCTGAGGAGATCTAAAGCAGGCTGATAAAGGCAATTGTAACAGGAGCTCAGGCGTTGGAAAGCAAGTAAAAGCTGGAGGGAAGAGACCCTCAGCGGGATCCAAGGGACAAGTGAGGTGTCCCAGCCCACGTTCAGGCACCTCCTGGCTTCCCTGAAGGCTGCTCCGACTTCCCACCCCAAGCTGCAGCCCCCTCAGCTGCCCCACAGCCAAAGTCATGGGGAGATGTCTGCCTGGGGAGATGACATGCCTGGGAGCAGCTCTGCTGGCCAGAGATCTGCCAGCAGCTCTGCCGCAGCCCTCTGTCACCAGCGTTTCAAAGCTGCTGAGCACCCCCCGCTCCCTTGGGCACCCACAGCCTGGGCTCCCCCAGCACCTTTCAGCAGTGATCACTTTTGCCGTCGGCAGCAGACCGAACAGCTTAGAGGGAACCGGCAGCGCTCACCGCTTTGGGGCACGCAGAGGAGGGGCCCCCCAAGCCTCAGCAGAGCCTCTGAGCTCCCGGGGCAGCCTCTCATGCCTGGCCAGCCCCGCTTGGAACAACTTCAGTGCACTCAGTGGGCGGCCAACGCTTCCCTGCACATCCTTAGCGAGCGGGAGAACCACTTAACCATTTCCCTTACCGAGGACCAAGCGCCAGCACTGGAGCCGGTGTCCGGCTGGGGCCACGGTCGCACCACTGTTAGTGCCAGGTCAGTTCACCGACAGCCCCGCAGCACAAACTGGGTCTGGATCGCACACAGGTGAACGACACCATTTCTGGTGAATTAGCCGGCCTTGTGGTCCTGGCTGCAGAACAGGCAGATCCAGAGAGAAGTCGGAGGGTGGGCAGGCAGGCAGGAGCTGGCAGAGCGCCTGCCAGCACAGCACCGACCCAGCGCGTCTCTAGGAACTAACCTGGAATGTGGATTTATGCCAGTTTACACCAGTTCAGCACTAGTGGCACTCATCGAGAGCATTTCCCATCCCAAGCCAGGCATTCTTTAATGGGGCTTGTGTAACCCCAAACCTCACTGGAGGGAACTGAGGGGAAGATGCCGTTCCACAGAGCTCACGCGGGGCTGGGAGGAGCAGTCTGTTGGTTCCCAAAGAAAAGCTGGACACACTGGGCGGTTCTGAGCACCATTTTACTGAAGGGCTGGACACCTGCTAGGACTTCATAACAAAAAGTTCACTTCATTTAAGAAAAAAGACAGTCTGGTTTTTGTCCCATTCCCTCCGAAGAGCGGAATAATACCAACGCTGTCTTTTCACTAAACAATGCCATTCCAAAATATACAACACTGAGTGTGGAGCAGCCCAGCCTCATATTAAACATTAAATATTAATATAGCTTCGGAAACATTCTACACAAACAAATGAAACAGTAAAAAGTTCACTCAAGAACAAGATGGTCAGTTGTTGTAAATTCATCATACAAAAGTTTGTTACTCGCCCTCCCGTGGGCTGCAGTCGCTGCTCCCCGGCCGTCACGGGATGTGAGCGGCTGAGCTGGCAGCACCGGTCCCAGCCGGAGCAGGTCGGTCACGCTGAGGCATGGAGACGGCTGTCTTAGAGACGACGGTTGGCAGAGACAAGCGCGAGGGGCAGGGCAGTGCCCACCCGGAGCCCCCGCGTCCCTCAGAGCGGCTGCTGTGCCTCTGCTCGGGAAATGCCACTCCTCGGGAGTGCTGCGCTGGGAACCGGGAGGGAACGGCCTCACACACCGACCTCACGACACGCGTTTCGTCCTGTCCCAGGCAGAGCAGCGGCAGGAGGGGAGGTATTTCTGGGGGTGGCTTTGCAGCACCTTCTCTTTTACAACAGCACCGCATGCCTGACTGTGGCTGTGAGAATCACCAGACTCTCACAGGGGCTGCCTGTAGCAACAGGAACGGAAAGGGCTAATTAAGACAACAAGGAGAGTCCCAGACGATAATAAGGCCTTTAAGGGACTCCCCGGGGCAAGGCCTAATTGTCCCCGCAGGGGAAGGTATTTCAGATGCTCACCGGAGGAATCGCTACCCCCTGTGAGGGCACCCAGAGGGTACAAGTCAGCACACACCAGGAGGGCAGGGAGTGGGTTACCTTCCCCCTGGCCACCCGAGCAGGGCTGGTTTGTGCAACTGGTGAAGGATGGAAACCAAGGGTACGGAGGGGCACCTGCTCCAAAAGGGCACCCACTCGCCCGTGCCCCAGAGCCTGCAGCACCACTGCCTGCGAGGTGCTGCCGGACAGGGCAGGACAGGCTCCGTCAGCTGGGCAGGGGCAGAGCGGAGGAAGTGCTAGTGGTACGCCGCAGACCTGGCTCCTCTGTTGGTAGATCTCCTGCAGCAGAAGCTGGCCAGCTAGGCGCTGCCAGTGTCTTTGGTTTCCCCTAATCCTAGATTCTCACCTTTTCACTAGACTTTCTCAGTCTTCCTAAGCAAACTGAGAGGTCTGGCCTCAGCACCACAGCTTTGGAGGCAGCAGCTGGCCAAGCTGCGAGCGCTAGCAGAGTCACATCTACAGACAGGCTTCACACGACACTCGGGACTGTCTCTCCCGCCTTCTGGGACAAGGTCTCTGCTCCACCAGCCAGCGAGGCACCTGGCACCCTCCTGATGGCACACAGCTCCAGGCAGGAGCAGGCTGCGAGGAGAGGGAAACCCGAGAATTGTGCTCTCCAGCACCGAGCCCCAAATGCAAGGGCCTGGGAGCAACCTGCCCTGCTGCCCCTCTCCACGGATGGTGCCAGCCCACTGAGCTTGCAAAGCCAAGGGCTGCAGCACTGTCAAGAAGGTGTGAGGTTCCCCAGAACAGCTGTCCTCTCCTCAGGCCACCTCAGCTCCCGGAAAGCCATCCCCATCTAACCACAGGAGCAAACAGGCCAGTGCCATTTTGAAGACGGAAACAGAAACTGTCATTCCCACACAAACCAACCCAGCTGCCTGAGCGGCAGGGGCTCCACACAGCTCAGCCCCGACCCTGCCAACCATGGCCGAAACAAGGATCCTCCCACATAAACCTGCCTGGAAAGCCGCCCACCTCGTGTCACATCATCCAGCTGCAGTCGAGACACAAACCTGCTCACCGTCCCCATGTGTCACTTGTGCTGTGGCCAACGGCCCAGCTCCTGGACAGGGCAGGGAGCTTGGACCCAAGCAGGGGAGAACCACGGGAGTGGCTGCAGCCCCCAACATGCTGGCAAGGTCTGGCCATGAACACAGCACAAGTCACAAGTATCCAGCTATGCAAGTACTCGCAACGCTCCACAGAGCACACCTCCTCCTCACACTGAAATACCACTAGTGGGCTACAAAACAGGAGTAACAAAATAATCCCTTCTTATTTTGCAGAAAAGTGCTTAAGAAATTCTGTACAAGGAACGCTATGGCAGCTGGCTCTGCAGGGGGGAGGCAAAGAGTTTGGAAGCACCGCGCTACATGGCTTGCAGGGATGAGGCCAAGGAGAAACTCCTCCAACTGAAAATAGTGGCAGAAGGTGAAATCTGATCACAGTGGACATGAGATTCAAAACATTTTTACCAATTAACAATGTGGTTTCAACTGGTATCTGATGTCAGCTTCCCCTTCAGCTGCCTGCAGGACAAGCTGCTCTCCCCACGGACCTCGCTGACGGACATGTAAAGCACACAGGAAGCTCGAGGACCTTGACTAGTGGAGGCAAAGCATAAACTCTTGCTTCTTGGCAGCTGAATAAAGGGAGGAATGATTTCCACAAAATCAGGCGGAAGATCAGCCCTTTGACAGCTGGCTGAATCATTTCTAGAAGTGACAGTGGCACAAATCCATGCGGTAAAAGCATTCCTAAGAGTCTCCAAAGCTCTCGGCTGTCATGGTGCCCAGGAACAGCATAGGCCAGGTTAGGCACTTGGATGAATTCAAAGTGACTAATACAGAAACAGGTCTGAACAAACCGCATACAGCACGCTCAGCAGAGACCACAGCACTCCAGGCAATGCACTTTTGTGTGCCCTGCCAGTTATGGCTGCGCAGATCCCTGGAAGGCAAGTGTTACTCTGCTGTCACAGAATAACATGGGGTGGAAGGGACCTCCAGAGGGAGATCTCTGGTTAGATCAGGTCTTAGGCAGGTCTGGTTTCATCAAACCCTTCACATCTTCCCTAAACACCAGACAGCAGCGTCCACAGCACAGCCCCTTCTGCAGCCTCCTGCACATCGGTGTGGAAGGCCTGGGACACCAGGAGCACCCGCACCTGGCCATGAGACGAAGGACGGCGGAGCCAACCACCACCAGGCTGCAGGCACCCCGGCTGCCAGCACCAGACCCCCTGGGAAACAGCTGACAGGCGGCAGTTGCCGACATTGGCACCAGGGGCTGTAAAGCCCCTCTGTGAATAACAAGCTGCAATCCTTCCGGTCAAGTTCCCAAATCGCCTGCGAGGCGAAAGAGGAGACATCAGGAGGGCAGAGAATCGAGGTCCAGTGCTGCCCAGGAGCTCAGGGGCCCTGCGGTCTGTTAGAGATGTGCAGAGGAGCTGGCAGAGACCAGACTGATGACGGGCAAGTCCCTGAGGACAGAGCTACGGGGTACTTGCTTCCCTGGCAGGAGCCTCAGCGCTCCTAACGCTTGCCGCTCCCTGCAGAGCAGAAGACCTCTTGCTGGTGGCCCGGGAAGGACACTGGGCAAGCTATTGCCACCAAGCATTCACAGAACTCAGCTCAGTGCCTGGAAAGGCAGGACAGCACGAAGGCAGTATGTTCTGCCGGATGTGTTAAGCAACAGTACAAGCCAAGTCCTTGACTAGCAAAGACCCAAGCTGTGAAAGACCAGAGGTGACAGAGAAGAGTGGGGAGGCAGGCAGCAGCGCAGCAGGGGGAAGAAATGCAACAAAGAGGAGGGATGTGGCCCGATAAGCTCGCCTCAGGTGCTCAGCTTCCCGCTCAGGCTGGAGAAAAAGCAACCTCGACCCAAATTCAGCCTTGTTGATGCACGGTTGTTTTTCCCACTGGAGGCCAGGAGCTCAGCTGGGAAGTCTGTGCCGCAAGAAGAGGCTCCAGAGACAGCTCTCGGTGCCCTTATATGGGACTGGGAACAGGGGAAGCCGTGGAGCAGCCTGTCAGGCAGCGATACCACAGGCAGGAGTTCAGAATCCTTCTCGGGAAACAGCCAAAAAGAGAAACTCCAGTGCAAGACTTCCAGACCTGGCATTTCAGAGCGTGGGAATGAGAAAGGTCCGAAGGATGGGAACAAAAGGTACAAAGCAATTTTTGGCTGGTTAACAGTGATGGAGGGTCCCTCTTCATCCAGCATCTTGTCAGGACAGGGAACTCTCTGCCAGGGCATTTTAAAACACAGAGGCAGAAGAAAATATTTCCTCCTCCTCCTCTGCAGCCAACCAGCGGCATTCACAGGTCAGTCTCAAACACTGCAAGTTATGATCTCTGACAGCAGCTCAGATACACACAGTAAAACCACGCAGAACCAGAGCATGTGATTCAGGGCCTGCAATCAGCCCCCAAGGGAGAACCTCCACTCTGCTCTACCTGGATGAGGGGGGAGAACCCCGGCTGTGCCTCGGGATGCCCAGCGTCCCTGTCCTCTCACTCCCTCATGAACCTCCTCTCTGCTCTCTGTGCCACGGTTTTCCTCTCTGAGCTGGGGATCAGACGCTGACCCCTTTTACAAAGCGCTGAAATCCAGCCAGGAGCTAGGGAAGGGCTGAAACGTAAGGAGATGGGGCTTCCCTGGGGAGCTCATCCCTTCGGCCAATGTCCACAAAGATTACTAGGTCAGAAACTGGTATTTTGAGCTAGTAAGAGAATGAGTGGATTATCAGCCCACTGCTGCAGAGATGTGAACGTACGGCAGCGTAGTGCCGGCCCCATGGCTGGCCAGACACTGCTCCCTCTCCCGAAGCTGCCAGGTTCTGCTTTTGCAGCATCCCAACAGAGATCATTGGAGGCCATCCCTCCGAGGTGACAGCCGCAGCACCAACTGCTCCAACATGGTGTTTCTCCTGGAGCTTGCAGATCCCTCCCTGCAGAGAGCAGACCCGATGTCCGCCAGCGCACAGTCTGCATTCCCATCCGACAGCACGTCCCTGGCGCAGGAAGGCTAACGCAGCCAGCTGCAGCGGTTCCGTAGTGCCTCCTGGGGACGGGCAGAGCCTGTGCTCCGGGAGCTTTCACACCTGCCACACACCTCCTCACAACATCCCAGCCGGCACAGCAAAGCTATCACCCATCACAACACGGTGCTGATCTCCCCTCCTACTGCTTCACCCCCGCAAACTGACAGAAAGAAACAATCTGTGTTTAAGTTGCTGGCATATATCCTCTCAACCCTTCTGGTTTTCTGCTTTAATTCAGGCTCAAATACCCCACTGAGCTCTGGGACTGGCAAGATGTATCTAACACATTCAAACACAGCCTGTGTCTTCTCCACCAGCACTTAGAACCTGCTCCTGAAACATCCAGCAACAGCAAAGCAGTTACGTGGTGGGCAGGACACTTTATGCAATTCTTACTAACAACTCCAGCCCTTTGGCTCTAACACTCACAGTTCACATTCTACGTTTACACCTGGGGCACGGGAGAGTGGAGTGACACTGAGTGCTGACAAGGAATCACTCTTTGGAGACAAGCCCTACCATGAGTTCAGAGCTTCTGCTACCAATGAACGGAGGAGGCACCTAGAGACGTCAGGCAGACTCGCAGGCAACAGCCCTGTAATACTCCTCTACTCTTATGCAGAGGTAATACCGAAAATATGATTAAAACTATAGTCAACTATCAGCTGGTAATTCTCCAAATTGCTTGGCATTTCTGGAGATGAACAAGTGGCTATAACTCTGCCTGCCTCTGAGCTGCTCAAGAGAGCCCAGAACAGACTGTCACAACACTGAGTCACAAAGAAAACCTGGCACCTTTCAACAAAAGACTGGCTGAAGGGGAGGGGGGAACAAAAGCTATCGAACCCAATCCCAGAGGGATGGAAGAAGTGCATCTTCCCACAGTTCCTGGGCCATATGCACATATATGGATATATAGATATATAGATAATAAAGTTATAAAATTTGATCAAAATAAAACCAGTAAATGTACAGCTTGAAAAAGAGCAGTATCACAGTGCATCAATGTCATGAGAAAGTCCCGTGTTCTCCCCCTGCACGAGAGCGCAGCCTGCCACGTTCAGAAGAGCGCCCGTGGGAAGCGAGCCCTCCGACCTGCTTGGCTCGCCACAGGCGAGAGTCACCGTCCCACGTTCCCGAACAGGTTTTTGTATTTCTGCAGTCAGTTCTGCATAGCAGTGGTAGACAGGCAGAAACAGCACAAAAGGAGGCTGCTCTGTCTGCAGGTTAGTCGACAGATCGTCACCAGGCACCAGAGATCCAGAGTCGCTCTTAAACTTCTCCACGCTCTGGTGCTGGGCTCGTATTTACTTACTTACAAAAAAAAAAGTGACAAAGTGAAGAAACTCAGGGGACACTGTGAGAATGGGACAAGGGCTGAATTCGGATCACAGGGGACAGGTTGACCCTAAGAATCTTCTGTGCTCTCCTCCTTACTTCGTCATCAGAAGAAGAGTTGCCCACCTTGATGGCCCGGAATTTCAGCAGGTTCAAAGTGCTCTGAGCCCGTCGAGATTTATTTTGGACTGGAATGGTATTTGCTTTCTTCCTCTGCGGTGCTTCTCTTGCCTCTGTAGCTCTTCTCTTTTTCTGCCCAATGCTCTCCCGGTAAGTGCTGCTGTCCTTCCACTCTGTTTTTCCCACCAGAGGTTCCTTATCTTTGATTTTCAAGGTCTTGGACTGCGTTGCTGTGGTGCAGCCCTGGGACGAGCTGCCTGTGACTCTCCCGTTGAGGACTCCCGAGGCTTTGCAAGCATTGCTCTCCTGCAGCACTCCACCCTTTGGTCCCTTCAGAAGATTTAAAGCAAAAGTAGCAGTATCCGGTGCTTTCTTTATCAAACGCTTGTACCCCTTACCTTCTGTTATTTTAGTGCTCTTGCCTGAAGAAAACTGCCTTGACGGACTTGAAGCATTGAGGAGTTTAAGGTCCGAGGGTGAGATCCCAAGACGCCCTCGTGTGTACTTGGATTCCAAATGGGATGCGGTAGTTTTCAGCGGCACCAGAGCTTCCAGAACCACCGACAGTCTCATGGCTGGATACACGTCAGGATACATGCTCGCAGGGAAGCCCACTGCTGCGGCCTTGGATGTACCGGATCTTGTCTGCTTCAAGGAGCTCAAGAGGAGATTTGTGGAATCCCCTTTAGGGACAGGCTGAGCGGAGACTTTCGAAGAGTTCACCGAAACGCTGGTCGGCGAAGCAGACACCTTTGCCACGGCTGCGGTGTTTCTAGCCGGACTCTTAGCGGACTCAGCGGCGTTGGGTTGTGCGGTTGTGCTCTCTTTTGTCTGACTAGGTGTGTCTGCCGTGCACGAGCTGTACCCGTACACATCCTTACTCCTCAGAATTGTGGGCTGGTAGCCCTCCTCCTTCAGGCCCTGAATGAAGGCCACCAGCTGGGTCTCTGTGTCTGAAAGATCCTTGGACATCGGGTTGAAGACTCGGAGGGCTTCCTCCAGCACTTTCTGTCCTGCAGAGGAAATTCTCGACCAGGAATGGACAGCTTTTTCTTCCACATTGTTCACTGCAATATTCATGGCATTAGGCAAGCGGGCACTTCAAAAAGGTCCAAATTACTGGAAAAACAACCCTTGACACCTCAAAAGGAGAGAGAAGATAGTTAGCTTACAGCAACTGAAATCATCTGGCATTTTTAAGTGGGGATCTGAAACCATTAAGTCCATGCATGACTACTCGAACATTGGGTTAGATTCTGGGCAAGACCCAAGTTACAAGCATCACCAAGAAAACTGATTTCTCTCTGAAGTAAAACTAAAACATCTCTTGCAGAAATATCCTCAAACCTAAACAAAGATTTCAGGCAATCCCAACCAACCCATCCCAAGATGAAGGTTTCCAATGAAAGGGTTCCAATTTCTCAGCGAAATCTGCAGCTTGTTTCCAGTTTGAGTCTGACACATCCCAACTTCGGGTAACCAGATCTCATTTTCCCTTGGTAAAGCAGCCCTTCATTGAACCCCCTCCCTGTGCACGATCCAGCCATCTCAACGCTAAGCAGCCTGAGCACCTCAAATCTATCTCAGCGTCACGTTCAATTTTCCAGCTTCCTAATTGATTCTGCTCAAAAATTGATTCTGAGTCCCTGCCAAAGTGGCATCATCCTCCCGAAGATCTGACAGCAGAGTTGGAGGCTACTTCAGTTGTGCTTCATTGATGCCAAATACTGTGGCAAGGCCACACCGCTCCTTGCTGTTCTTGTTTGAACAATGGTCTGCAACTTGCTGTCGCAGCAAACTGGTGTTGATCCAAGGGCACTCACTGTCAAGTGAGGAGGAAGCAGGAAATTCAAGCAGGGCGGCATGAAGGAAAAACACATCGCCGGGGCCAAGCGCACAATGGCCTGAGGGACAATACTGGGATCATGCTTGGGGCACTACACAGCTGTCTGCCCAGGACAAAAGTACTAGCTATTGCCTTAAATTAAAAAAAAAAAAATAGGCACTGAAGAGCAGTCCAGGCAGGACTTTGTGATGAACCCGGGAGAACTCCAATCCTCTCACGATGAGCTGGTGACCTCGCCAGCTCTGCAGCTGGACGCTGCGCTGAGAAGTTAATAGAATCTTTAGCTTCATTGATACCTCTCAAAATAAGGAAGATTCAGTGAAAAATCCTTTTCAAGGAAATGTGGAAGATGTTGGAGAGGGCAGTGCGCAAGCAAGAAAGCTGTGATGGAAGAGTTAGCGCCTGAGCAAGCAACAAACTACTCATGTCTGACGTTCCTCCCAGAACTCCGGTTTCACCACAATGCCAGAGCCTGGGAGCGCCGGCCTCAGCCTGATGCCCACGCTGCCGCTGACTGCACGAGCAGGGAAGAGACTCAAGCCAAAAGCAGCTGCAGAAGGGGAAGCACAGGTCAGCGGGGGGGGGCGGGGGGGTAAGAGCCTCCGCATGACAGACTAATCTCAGTCAAGTGTTCTGCAGACGTCACGGCAGAAGAGGGATTTGGAGGAGGATAATGCAGTTGTTCTGCAACAGGCAGGGGATCTCCCACGGAGGAGGGGAGGCAGGCAGGGAAGTGCTCCAACAGAGCTGCGGCCGGCGTCATCGGCCAGCGGTGAGGTTTGCCGCCTCCAAAGTGAACAAGTGGTAGGTAGCGGGCACAGCCAAGCCAGCAAGGATGTGAAGCTTAATCCTGATCTGGTAGAGAGGGAGAAACCAACAGAGAAGCACAAGTAACAACGTGCGCTCAGCAGGCTGCAAAATGGATCATCTTCCGGCTGCAGCAAACCCAGGAACAGCTGGGACACCTTACGGGGTACTCTGATGTGGAACGGAGAGGCTGTGACATCTCATCAGGGACAGAACATCTCAACATTGATTCGCCCAGTCTTGTTTTTGTGAAAGTTGTAGGAGGAGGAGGAAAGCCGGCCACACGCAGGCACACCCCCAGACAGTCCGTCCACCCCACAGCCAGTTCCCCTCGCTTGACACGCTACCGGGGGACATGCCCTGCCTCAAGCGCCACAGGCCGGCAGCGCTCCCGGCACGCCTGCAAAGCACTGGCGGGACCCTCACGCAATGCTTGAGCGATGCCAGCGCAGGTTGAGAGGCCCGGCTGTCCGGGCACGGAGCTCGAGCAAAGGGCTCTGCAGCGCTTCCCCGCCTGCACCGGACGGGCAAGACGGCTGCCGGCAGGGCCAGGACGCGGAGCTGGGGCGGGCTCTGCAGACGGAGGCTGGCGGGGAGACCCAAGGAGGGCTCGGCGGGGGCTGCCGGGGCGGGCAGCCCCCCGGGTCAGCCTCTCCTCCTGCTCCGCCGTTCGGAGGAGGAGACGTCCCTTCCCGAGCGTCCGTCCGTCCCTCGCTCCCCTCGCAAACGCCCCCCTCCCCCTCCCCCCAGGCTCGGCCCGGCAAGGAGGGACCGGCGGCCGGAGAGACCCCAGGGCGGGGAGAGCCGCCCGGGGCCGGTGCCCTCCCTACGGGGCTGCGGGGAGGTGATTGGTGCAGACNGCGGCGCAGGCCCGGGCCGGCAGGGGGCGTCGGCCGGCGGAAGCGGCGCGAGCGGAAGCGGTGCCGTTTCCAGGTAACGGGAACGGCGCTGCCGGGGCCGG
>VXBL01002117.1:6888-46465 GCA_013400195.1 Aramus guarauna | reverse complement strand
GACGCGGTGTCGGGGCAGGGCCCGCGGGCGGCGCTCAACACCTTCCTCAGCACCGTCACCTGGGGCCGCGCCGGGGCGGCCGGTGAGCGCCGGGGCAGGGACCTGCGGGGGCCGGGCGGGCGGCGGGCGGCGGCGGCGGCTGAGCAGCCTCCTCTCTTGCAGGCGAGTGGCAGTGGGCAAGCGACCGGCCCTCCCTGCGGCCCCCCTGTCCCGGTGCCCTCAGCTACTACAGCCGCCACGGCCGGGACCCCGCCTTCACCGAGACCGGCCCGGGCCGGTGCTTCGGCGGGCTCCACGCCCGCCACTTGCGGCTGCTGGAGTGGCCGGGCCGGCAGCACGACGTCTTCTCGGTGCAGGGAGAACAGAGCAAGCGGTACCACCTCATCCTGCCCGCCTTCTTCCGCCTCCTGGACGCCCTGCACCGGGACGGGAGAGCCTTCGCCGTCGTCTTTAGGACCTTTGGCACGGACTTGCCCCGTGCCCTCCGGGCCGTCGGCTGTGCTCTGGCCGGGCAGCACCCCCGGTTCCCCGCGCTGCGGGATGTGGCGGTGAGTGGCACCCCGAGGGCCTGGCGTGCTGGAGAAGGGCAGCCAGACGTCCTGCACGGAGCTGCCCGCGCCAGGCTGCTCTCAAACCACGTAGCCAGCCTGCTTTTAAATGCGCTGGCTTCTACAGAGGGGAATTACGGCCGGCTTCTTGAGATGAAGCTGTTAGCCAGGGGGGAACACATCTGCGTGAGGATCCTGCGTGGGAAAGGTCTCCTCTTGGGGTGTCCCGGGTTGGACAGAGCATCCCTTCTCCCGGAGAGGGGCCGCTGCAGCAGAGCAGGGACTCCCTGGCTGAGATCTGATCGCAGCCGTGCTCTGGCCCTGGCGGCACACCAGGCAGGAATGCTGGGAACAAGCTTCAGAAGCTGCTTCAGTTGTTCCTCAGAGCGTTGACGAATAACAGAGATTGGAACAGGGGCAAGTGCAGTCAGGAGGTCATTCCTTTCTATCCCAGGGGAGGGGATGACTTTTGTTTTGGGGGTTACACCTCCTCTTGTCTTCTCCCCAACGCTGTCCTCCCACGCTGCAGTGGTGGGGAGTCTCCACCCTGCTGCTTGTTGTCTCTGTCAAGGCATGAAACAACCTGTCTGCTTCAGAAACGTTTCATCTCCTGCTTTTTGTGGTCCTGCAGCTCCCTGTGGACCTCGCCCCTGGCCAGATACGCTGCAGCAAGCGAGAGGTGGTGCTGACAAGGGGAGCAGAGCGGCTGACCACTCGGGAAGATGGAAGAAAGCTTTATGACTACTTCAGCTCCTTTGAGGGAATTGGAGGCTTTCAAGACCACTTTGACTGGTGAGAAACAGGGCACTGAGGAAGCGGATTGGGCATTTTCTCCTCTCCTGTGATTCTCCCAGCTTTTCCACTCTGGGATAGCTCCTGGTTTTGAGGTCTTTGTTACTGACGTGCTCCCCATTTTGCCTATGGGCAGCCTGATGGGGCTTTCGCATCTTTCCTCAGGTCCCAACCCCTGGTGTACCTCCTACTTTTCTCCAAACACCCCCTGATTTGCCACCTCGCTACAAAACACTTCTCTTTCCTGGGAGGCAGCAGCAGGCAGAGGGACAGGATGGTCTCCATCCTGCTTCCCTGGCTCGCAGGGCTGCCCTGAGCCTGCAGCACAGCGTGACCTGCCTTTACTGGAGAGCTGTCGTGCTCTCCCTCCCCTGACTGCGCCTTGTCCCGCTTGCTGTTTCAGGTGGGCCAGAAATCAGTTCTCTTCCCGGGGTGGGAAGCCTCTGTGGATCGACCCCCACGATCCCAGTGTTCACCACATCTTCATTGACGACAACATCCGTCTGGACGATGCGGACACCATTGTTCATCCCCAGGTAGGCGGCTGAAGGCCCCTCCATTGCCAGCTGCCTGCGCTGTGGGGTGTCCCTGGTGACATCAGGCACGTTTTGTCCCCTTTGCATGAGCGTGAGCCTGCAAAGGGGGAATCAAGGCATAGCCACGGTGTCACTGCACCCCAGGTGACCAGTGTCGGTGGCAGCGATGTGCGGGGCTGCCCACAGGGAGGGTGAGATGGGCTGTCAGCAGAGAACAGCAGGTGCTGGCTGCCTGCGCTCGCTGCTGAGCGCCTCTGCTCCGCCGGGGTGAGTCAGCCCCGCTCCTGGCGGCAGCAGCAATGGCGGCGGGCCAGCCAGCCTCGGCGTGCGGCCGCGGCTTGTCTGTGGCACCGAATTGAAAGGGCAGTGTTTGTGGTGGAGCACGCTCGGAAAAGGGAACAGTTATGCAGACAGAAATGCGCCTGGCAGTTGGACAGCTGTCAATGCTTGAACAAGAGCTGCAGCTCCACAGGCAGCCTGAACCCCTGCTGGTTTCCATCCAGGAGAGGCAGCACAGGGAGGGGGAAACCTGCAGAAGCTGGTTAATGGTCAGCCGGGGAGCAGCAAGGGAGGGGATGCTCCTCGGATATTCCCTTCCACACAAGTTCTCAGCTCAGTGGATTTGTAGCTGGTGGCAGGATTTGTCACTGCCCGGAGCAGACCTGTCAGGAATAGGCTTTGGTCTGTGCCATGCCTGATTCACGTGAATTAATGCCGACGGCTCTGCTGAGAGCCTGAGGTCCCTGCATGCAGCAGCAGCTGCCTGCGTGTCTGCAGCAGCCAGAGCATGGCTCACGCAGCTCTGCTTGCTGCATCTCAACCTCAGGCTGTTTCCCTGATCGAGGAGCTCGCTCTTTCGCCATCTGTAGCCAGCAGAGCTGGTCAGTCGGGCTGCATGGCTTGTCTCAGGGCAGCTGTGCAGCCAGCCCCAGGGCTCCCCCACACCGGATCAGACAGGTAGGGTCAAGTTATGGTGGCAGCAGACCGTAGTGGGGTCTGGGCAGCAGCCGAGCATCTCACCAGCAGGGCTTATCCCCACTGCTGGGACTTTGCTGTCCTGCAGCCAGGATCAGTAGGTTGGACACCACCTTCCCCTCCCCGTGCGTCACCAGCTCTGCGGTGTCCCTGGTGTCAGTCACAGAGCAGCACTGGGACAGAAACATTACCAGGTGGCCTTCAGCAGAGCCATGGTAAAGATCAGAAGGTGAAGTCCCTGTTCCCTCCTGTGCGACAGGCTGTGGCAGCCAAAGGAAGAGCTGTTGGCAGAGGTTTACCTGCGGTTGGCCGCTCCGCAGAGCCGTTTTCTTCCAGCTGCATGGTGTGGCCCGTTCCTTAGGGGGAAGCCCAGCCGCATCTTGTGACGAGCTGGTTCTGAGCCAAAGGGGCTTCACAGGAGAGAGGGGAAATTTGGAGAAACTTCACCTTCAGCTGCTGGAGTGGAGACAGGACCTCCTGCCCTCTGCCACTGACCCACAGCCTGGCCGAGGAGGAGGGCAGGGTGCACCGCTGGGTGCGTACGCTGCTGCCCGGCTCTGCGCTCGTCCCCTGGCGCCGCTGTCTGCAGAGGATGCGAGCGCTTCTGTGTACTGCTCTCTCCCTGCAGGTGTTTTCGGAGCCGGGCAGCAGCAGCCCCAGGCGCGCTCCCACCTCGGAGCTGTACGACATTTGCCTGGTGCAGACCGACCTGCTGGAGGCCATTGCTGACGAGGACTATTTCCTGCGCTGCGTGAGGAGGTGTGAGGAGAACTATGACCGCTACCTGGCCTGCGTGGAGAAAGATACCCCCAGCCCACAGTGGGATGGACAGTGATGCCACCTCGCAGGGCCGAGGGGCTCTGGACTGGGACACCCCCTACTTCCTGCTATGTGCAGGCCAAGTCCCAGGCTGGGCTCCCGCTTCGAGGTGTCCCCTCTCTGATGCATGACATACCCGCTCGGTCCTACCAGGAGCCTCCGTGCTTGAGCAGAAGCGTCCTGGGAGCTTGTGTGATGGGATCCCTGGAGGAAACAGCTTTCCTTTCCTCAGCAGCGCGGTGGGGAGTCACCCACCTGGCTGACGGGGCAGGGGCAACACAGGCAGCAACCAGTGTTCACACTCCCTTCTTGCTCCCACACTGGTGGCTGGTGTGGAGCAGGTGCTGGGGTCAGCGCAGCGTTACCAGCAGCACACCCGAGTGCCGTTTGTGCCGTGGTGTTCTCCTTGGCAGAGCTAGCGATGCCGTGTCACTTCTGCCTGTTTTTAAAGCCAACGTTTCTAGCTTGTTTCTGTTGTGAGTTTCCTGCCTGCCCTCGGCTCTGCCCGTGCTGTACAGCGGAAAGCGCGTTTCCCCATGTGTTGTCACAGGGCTCGGCCAAGTGGGGATGAAGGTGGGTTTGGACCCTTCCTGATGACCCCGGCGTGGTCATGCTCGGAGTGGGGCTGAGCTCACGCTCTGTCCCCGGCAGCCCCGCAGCGGTGACGGGCAGGGCTCCTCTCCAGGGCAGTGCAGCGGCTTCTCAGCTCCCTGAGCCCGGTGCTGGCGTAGCTCCGGCACTGCCGGCGTGTGGCTGGGGGGGTGCAGAGCCGGGGGCTCCGCCGCTGNCGGGGAGAGCAGCGGAGCGGGCGGAGAGGTGAGCACGGCCGCGGTCCTGGTCCCTGCCCCGCTACCGGCACCGGGGAGGCGCGGGGAGCCCGNCGCTGGGGGGTGCGGGGTGTGCAGCGGGAGACGCGCAGAGCAGCGGTCCGGTGGGTGCGGGAGCAGGATCCTGGGTGGGGGGGTGTCCGGTCTGTGCACCGGGAGCCTCGGTGGGTGCGGGCTGCGGGCGGGAGCCCGGGGAGCGCTGGGGGGTGCGGGCTGTGCAGCGGGAGCCGCGCAGAGCAGCGGTCCGGTGGGTGCGGGCTGCGCGCTGAGAGCAGGTGCCTCGGCGGGTCCGGACCGTGCACCGGGAGTCCCGGGCAGCAGGAGCCGTGGGGGGGTCGGGGTACGGGCCGTGCACCGGGACCCCCGGGGAGTGGGAGCTCTCATGACTGTGGGCTGAAAGCCCCGGGGTGCGGGAGTTGCGGGGGGTGCAGGCTGTGCATCAGGATCCCCAGGGAGCGGGAGCCTCACTGGGTGCAGGGAGGGAGCCCCGGGGAGTGGGAGTCCGGATCGGGCGGGCAGGGAGCCTCGGGGTGCAGGAGCCCCGGTGGGTGCAGGTGGGAGCCCAGGGGAAGGTGAGACTGTCACACCACCAAGGGGAGCTGGCTCGCTGGTGCTGGGGGGAGTGGTAGGTGCCCGAGTGCTGACTTGGGTGCTCTCCCCACAGGAGGTGGTGGGCAGAGCCGGGCCAGCACCAAGCCAGGCCGGATGGGCAGCACAGCGGGGCCAGGGACCGGGGACCCCCGGGGCGGCTGAGCCGGCCCATGGCGGCAGGCGCGGGCGCCTTTGCGTGGGCCGCCTTCCCCGCCATGCCCACGCGGCGTGTGTACTGCAGCGCAGCGCACCGCGACGGGCAGCTCTTCGTGCTGGGTGGTTGCGGGGGCGGCGGGCGAGCCCTGGGCGCCGCTGAGGTGCTCGACCTCTCAGCCCAACGCTGGACCGTGCTCCCGCCACTGCCCACACCACGGGCCGGTGCCGCCGCCCTCGTCCTGGGCAAGCAGATCTTGGTGGTGGGCGGCGTGGATGTGGCACAGAGCCCCCTCGCCTCCGTCGAGGTCTACCACGTGGATGAGGGCAAGTGGGAGAAGAAAGCGGCGCTGGCTCAGCCCTCCATGGGCATCTCAGCCGTGCAGAGAGGTGAGGGCTGGGGATGCAGGGGCCAGGGATGCTCAGGTGGGATTTGAATCCTGCTGCTGCTTGGGATGCAGCACGAGGCTTTCACCCAGCAGTCAAACTTGCCACTTAATGGCAGGGTCATGATCCTGCCCCAGCAGCCCCGTTGCAGCCCGGGGCTGAGTGATGCAGAGCCTCTCCAGACAGAGGAGCATTTCCTGGCTGCCCTGGCTGGGAGCTGTGCCAGGGCAACCAAGCAACCTGCTGCAGCTCAGCTCGGCATACTGTGCACCAAGCATGTTGTAATTCCTGCCCAAACTTTGCTGAGCAGCCTCCGAGCCTTGGTACGGCCCGGCAGCCCATGGGCTGGGGGGCCAGAGTTGGTGATGTTCACAGTGCCCACGTCTGCTCCTTGGCTGGGGATGTGTGGCATAGCCCCGGGCTGCAGCAGGGTGGGCAGGGCGGAGGGGACAGCAGGGCAGCGGTGGGAGCGGGCAAGGGTGCCGGCCATGCCAGGAGCAGGAGCAGGATTTGGCAGCATGGCTGTGTTGCCATGGTGTCTCCAGGGAGATGGTACTGCCGAGAATAATTAGAGCCAATGGCCTTGTGCTCCACACTGTGCCTGATGGAGAGGGGGGCGAGGCTGTCCCAGTGGGGTTGGGGCATTGCTGGCCTCAGGCCTGGCCGTGTTCACTGTTTCCCAGGCACCCCAGAGCGGCAGCTGGCCGTGGGGCTCAGGACCACCCGTGCTGCCTGCCCTGGAGGGCACGAGGGGACTCCCAGCCCCCCGGCACTGCCCGTGGCTGTCCCCACCTCACTGCCACCTCTTTTGCAGACGGGGCTGTCTACGCGCTGGGGGGAATGGGTGTGGACACCTCTCCCCAGGCGCTGGTTCGCGTCTACGAGCCAGCAAAGGACCACTGGCAGCCTCTGCCCTCCATGCCTACCCCCTGCTACGGGGCCTCCGCCTTCCTGCAGGGCAACAAGATCTTCGTCCTGGGTAGGTGCTGCTGGGGCGAGCTGAGCATCCCCCTGCGCCCCTGCCCTCTCCCTCCGCTGCCTCCCTGGAACAGGGGGTGACCTGTTGCCCTCCGGGGTGGCTACGTGCTGCCCTCCCGCACTGGCCCTACAGCCAGCGGGCCTCATCCCACTTGCTGAGCCCACCGATGGTGCCGGCTCGGGATGCCGGCAGCCGCAGGGTCTGGTTTGTGCACAGGGGGCCGGCAGGGCAAGCTGCCCGTCACCGCCTTCGAGGCCTTCGACCTGGAGACGAGGAGCTGGACACGCTACCCCAGCATGCCCAGTCGCCGCGCCTTTGCCGCCTGCGCCATGGCCGACGGCGTTGTCTTCAGCCTGGGGGGGCTGCAGCAGCCGGGACCCCACAACTTCTACTCCCGTCCCCACTTTGTCAACACCGTGGAGATGTTTGACCCCGCACAAGGTGAGCTCTGTGTCCCTGGGTGGGGTGGGAGCTTTCCCTGTGGGTTCAGGATGCCTCCCTGGGTCTTGGTGAGGGGTGTCCATGCCCGAGGGACACGGTTCATCCAGGTTCTGAGCATCAGCCCCTTGCAGCCATGGCGGATCCTGCCCTGCGTTCCTGGGGTGCCATTAGTCTGGGTGTCTCCTGGCCTCAGTGTCCAGAGATGTCTGCCTCACGGAGATGAGCTCCGGCAGGTGATGCTCACACCCTCTCACCCCCAGGTGCATGGAGCAAGTCAAGCCGCGCCATCCGCATGAGGGAGAAGAGAGCTGACTTCGTGGCCGGCTGTCTGGGAGGAAGAGTGGTGGCTGTGGGTGGCCTCGGTAATGCCAGGGGTAGGCACGTGGCCATGTTCCCATCCCCGTCCTTTGTGGCACGTCAGTGACCTGTATGGTGGTGGGGAGGTCGACTGTGCAAAACTACGGGGGTATCGCAACACCCCCCACAACCACATGGCCTTAGCTCTGCCTGCTGCATGCCTCCTATGCCACCCGTGTGCTGGGAGGACCCACTGCCCTGCCCCACAGGCTGCCCCCTCCAAGCCACTTGCCTGCTTCACCCCCCCAGCCAGGCTTTCCCCAGCTCATGTGCAGCACGCCGGGCTCACGCAGCCCGTGCCAGCTCAGCCCTGCCGCGCAGGGCCGCAGCGCCGCATCCCTCTCCCGAGAGAGCTGGGGAAAGGTTAGTGCTGTCACTCAGCAGCGGGGATGCAGTGGAGAGGGCTGCACCGGCCACAACGCTCCCAGCCCTGCAGCGAGTGCTGCCGGACCCCGCTGAGCTCGCCTGGGGCCAGCCAGACCTCCTGCCCTGCGGCAGGAGGAGGTGATGTGGAAGGTGAGCCGTGCTGGCCGGATCCCTGCAGTGTGGCGTTGCTCCTGAGCCCTGCTGCGGCTGGAGCCGCCCTCCCTTATCCCCTGGTGATGGCTGTGGGGTGCCAGCATGGGGGAAGAGCCGGCAGTGTGGCATCAGTGCCGACAGCCCTCCCCGTGGGGGTGCTGCTAAATCTCTTCTGCCCCTGCTAATTGCCTCTGGGATCACAGAGCACCCACAGCCCAGGGATTGGGGACCCCCGGTGTGTGAAAGGGGAAGGGCAGAGCCTGGGGTGCACAGAGGGCTGTGGGTGGGCTGATGCCATGTCATCTCCTGCAGGGAACCAGTCCTGCCCGCTGGACTCAGTGGAAGGGTTCAGCCTCTCACGGAAGAAGTGGGAGCCGCTGCCCCCCATGCCCACTGGCCGCTGCTCCTGCTCCAGCTGCCCGGCGCCCAGCCTGCTCTTCGTCATCGGTGGGGTAGCCCAGGGCCCCAGCGGCGCCGTCGAGGCTCTGTGCCTGCGCGAGGTGCCATGAGTGGGGCCCCGGGGACCAGCCCCGGCCGAGCACCAAGTGCCTGAAGACGGGGACAGGGTGTGCACGTGCCCGTGTGTGCGGGTGACCCGGCTCTGGGGTGATGCCAGGTGCCGGAGCAGCCGTGGTTTCTCGTCATGCTTCAGAAACCGCTCTCGGCTCCTGCGCCACTGTGACAGCGGAGCCCGGGGCAAAATCCTGCCAGACAGGAGGGCTGCGGCCGGCGGTGTGGAGAGAGCGGCGGTGGCAGGACTGTCGCTGGCCGCGCTGCCCCATCCAGCCCCATCCATGCCGCGGCGTGTCCGTGCCATGTGTGTAGCAGTGAGTGCTGTGTCGTCGTAGACCCAGTCAATGTCTCATGTAGCACAGAGGTGCCCTGTAGCTCAGTGCCTAGGAGGTGACATAGCACCTCAAATAAATGAAACGCGTGGAATTTTAACCTGCTGGAGTCATGTTGTCCCTGGTTATCCTTTTCCGGGCAGGGATGTGCTGCAGCCTGTTGGGAAAATCCTCTCCCAAGGGAGAGCCTGGTGAGCCCTTCCCAGGCAGGGCCTGATGCCATGGGGCAGGGACCACTCTCGCTCCTGTCCCAACTGCTAGGGCTGATGCGATGGAAGGATCCACCCCTCCTTTCGGAGAGGGAGAGCTGAGCAGTGGTTGCCCTCAGCAAAAGGGCTGCGGGGGGTGGAGGCAGCAGCAGGAGACAGGTTATGTCGGAGAGAGCCGGGGTGCGAGAGACGGCAGGGCATGGCGAGGGCTGCCAGGATGCTGAGAAATAAGACGAGGTGCCTAAAGATGCTGAGGCTCCTGGGCCCCGTCCAGCACCACAGCCCTGTCTCAAAGGATGGAGCATGGCTGGGTGCTCTCCCAGGCAGGAACACCACATCTCCCGCTTACCGGCACCAGGAAGGAAAGGTACGCTTTGTGCTGGTGGTGTTTGTGGGTGACATTCAGGGGTGCACAGGTGAGGGGGTGACCCCCACAAACTGCCTGGTGCCGTGGGCTTGCCTGAACCTCGTTGGGCTTTGCTCCATGCAGAGTCACACGTCCCAAAGCAGAGAGCGGCGGTCGCAGACACAGGCAAGGGATTCGATCTTTCACTGATATGGTATTAGAAAGATCTCGCAGGTCCGGGTAAATATCAAGCACGGATGCCTGACCTTTCAGAGGAGACAGCCAGCGTGATCGTCAGATGGGTAGCAGAGCCGGAGAGACAGGAGGCCAAATCCTGGCAGAGTGCGGCAGCATCCAGCACACCACTGGGGCAGGCTGTGTTGTCTGCCAGGGGCATCGTGGCATGGGAAAAGTCAGAAATTATTCAAGAAGAGCATTCACAATATGTTTTCGGTGTCGTTGCCCCATCGCCTCCGCTGCCCTCCCGGTACGGTGACCACGGGGTCTGTCCCAACATGCCGTGTAGCCATTTACCTGCATTTTGGGAGGAATATCCTGGGATACCTGGGCTGGTGGTACCTCGGCTGATGCCATCCCTGCATCTGCCTCTGGAGTTTCCATAGAAACCACCGCTGTGCCAGAGCCAGCATCAACAGGGAGCCCCGAATTAGTGATTGAGCCGTACCTCGGCAGCCAGGGGATGTGCCAGCAGGCGAAGGTCAGCTGTGCTGGGGGGCTGGACAGAGGGACCCCATCCTCTGAGCATGATGTGGCTCCAGCCTTCTCCCCTGGATGTTGCGGCAGCGCCCCGTTTTCCCAACACTCCTTGACCTGTGCTCAGCCCTGGTGGGCTTTTCCTTCCCGGGGTCCTGGGAGGTGACAGACCCTCAGTGCCGCCACGGGCTGGAGTACCTCTCCCCAGCCTGCCAACCATTTCCAGAAGCCAACAAGGTATATAGCTTCACTCTCACCAAAATTTTAGTCACAGGGGACCCTAAATCACAGAGCTGCATTGGAAATACAGACCTGATTAATAAGCTTTTCCCGCAGGAGCATCGCATGAATAGGATAAATCAGATGCTGAATCACCAGCAAATTGACATCCCTGTGTGCCAACTTCACAGCTTTCCCTGTTGCTGACAGGACGCCCAGCGCTGATTTACCAAATTCAAGGCAATGCCGGCTATGAGTGCCAGGAGATGCTGGAGGGGGAAGCCACAGCTCAGGACCCCCTCGCTGTTGCAGTATTTCCAACAGTGAGGCCGGTGGTTCCTGCCCTGCAAGGGGTTTGCTCCTTTCTCAGCAGCACCTTGCCTCGTGCACACAATTGCCGGGCACATCGACCCACCCCAGTGCCATTTGGCTTGGCTCTTCCACCTGAGGCAAACAGAAATCCATGACCTTTCCTAAAAGTGTGGATTTCTCATTCTTTTCTATCTCCGCTTTTGGGCACAGGACCATCCCATCTGAATGAGGGAGCAGGAGAGCAGCCAGGACGATGGCTGAGGACATCTCAGGGTGGATGGAGAGATCTTCAGGCAAAGGGATGATGGCCCTGACCACCCTTGAAGACTGACACGTTATTAACTGAAGAGCTCCTGTGAGTTTCTAATGAAATGCACTATGAAGAAAAAAAAAGTTGAGGGACGTACCAAATATATTGCTGTCTATCTCCTGGCAGTTTCTGCTAATTCTTACTAAATGAAAGGCTTCAAGTATCTGGCCACACTCCCTAATGCTAGAAGTACAGTCTGTTACTTCAGATATAAGAAGAACTACGAGCCAGTGCCTGGCAACGTGGCTAATCTCCCCGGAGTGTGTTATGGATGGGGGAGACTGGAAGTGGAGGTAGCTGTCAGACCTATAATTAAAAAAATGTGTTTCCTTATAGAAATTTCTTTCCGTTGTCAGGAGAGATGGAAATACAAAAATCTCATTTATCATATTCCACAAACTCGGTAGACACTCAAACTAGAAAGCCCAAGCCAGACCAGAAATAGGAATAGCTCTGTACAATAACTTAAAATAACGTGCCGAGCCTTATCGCCAGTGTGCAAAGCACCGGCAAATCCTTTCCTAAGGGCAGTGGAAGTGCTGTGAATGGGTACAGGGCTCTACAGTCTCTTCTGAAGGGAGTTCTGGATCAACTTTCCAATTACGAGCAGTAAAACGATGGAAAATCACCATTTATGATGCAGGGCCATATAGGACCTGGAGGCACAGCAAGGCTTTTGGCAGCAGCGCTGTGCACTGGGCTGTACAACGGAGGTGTAGGCAGCTCAGGAGCAGAACAAGGCTTTTATTTACTCAACAAGCGCAATAAACATTAATGTTCCCATCAGCACGGCTCTCTGGAGGAAGATTTGCCTTCCAACCCACGGCTGTCTTGGACAGCCTGGCCATTATCCCATCCCTGAAGCAGGAACACGATCCAAACTGCGATTCCCTGCTCCGGTCCTAGAAAATCAACCCATTAGAGGCTCATCGTGCAGCTGAGAGTTAACCAGCCGCCGTGATATATCCGAGCTATTTATACCAGCCCTAGCACTGTAGTGACAAGCAAAAACAATGCAGCAAAGTCACTCCAAGTAGTTTCTTATGGGCAGAAGTCCAGAATTTTTTTTTTTTTTAAGTGAAAGCTTATTTTCTGTGGGATTTGATTAGGAAACCAGGTATATATATCAAGAAAGCCATTATTTTGACACCTCTGAGCTCCAGGCTGCCTTTGATACTAAAGCCAAAAGAGCATAAAGGGGAATGTGAGTAGTTCCCCTAATCTAGCCATGAATTTACATCAACCTTATTTCTGCAGTGGTTTAGTGCTTACAGAGTATCTTCAGAACCAGAAACCAAACGTTTTAACCAGTATTTAAATTGTTTTGGATTAAAGGAGAAAAAAATAGGCAAGTAAACGTGCCTGTTTTCCACTCCTGAAGACAGAGCATACAGAAGTACAAAGAAAAAATTCCAGTAAAACCATATTTAAGAATCTTTCTCCGGGGAGTGTTTAGATGATGGGTTATTTTTGTCATGCTTCTAATGGGTGAAATTAAATCGTTGCTGCATTTCTGCACGAGGTGTTTACACGAGAGACCACACAGAAATAAATGGCCGCCGTGGCCGCCGTGCTCCCGTGGGACCAGCCCTCGGCATGCCGGGCTCCAAGCTCCCCGTGTGCCCGGGGGGTCTGCTCCCCCATGTGCCATGGGGAGAGCCTGGAGCTGGGGCTGATCCCGGGGGCTGTGGCCAGGGACCCCCAGCCCTGAGGTGACCACGGAGACCCCCAGCCCTGAGGCGACCATGGAGACCCCCAGCCCTGAGGCTCCCGTGAGGCCCTGTGGGGAGCCACTGGGCCCAGCCCTGCGGCGGCCATGTCAGCCAGCCTGCCCTCAGCCTGCAGGGCCGTGCCCCCTGCCAGGATCTCCCCACAGCGAGGGGGCACAGGGGGACGCTCCCCGCCCTGAGCGGGGCTTATCCGTCTCTCTCCATTTTCCCTCTCTCTCTGCAGGGGAGTGTGGCGGCATGGCCGCCGCGGGGTAGGGGAGGCCCTGAGCGCTGGGGCCATGGTGAGGGCCGGGAGCTCCCAGCGAGGGGGTCAGCTGTGAAAAAAAAACCATGAATGTTAATGTCTGGAATATCAAGGAGATGTTGAGCACGCCGACAGCCACCGGGTGAGCTTGGGCCGCGGGGTGGGGAGTAAAGTTTGTGGGGAAATTGTCTATAAAATTAAACACTTGGGGTGTTTGATAGCGATGGGGTGAAACGCATCTAGAATTGATCTATGGTTAATTACAGTCTGGTTAATTACGGTCTGGTTAATGGTGGTTAATTAGCCGGCTCTATGATCCTGTTTGTGCCTACATTGCTCCCAGCGTGCCAGGCACCACGATAGATCCACCATTGCTGGGAATTTAAAAACCAGCATGGGCTGAAAGCTGTTCTCGGGTTTATTCGGGGAAGTCCTGTGGCCCATCTGATGCAACATGTCTAATTAGGTAAGTTAAGTGTTCTCTGTCGCCTTGTGCAGAGGGTAGGTAAAATGAATCGTGATTTGCAATATTGTTACACACATTATGTAACTCTAAATTTATTCCATATACTGCATCTGTACGCATGGCTTAATTTTTTTCCCGGCTGAAGTCAAAGAGCAGCTAGAACTCCCCACATCTACAATATATAGTGAAATAACAGGTATTAGCTGCATGTGAACACCTGGAGAGCAAATACATAAGTCAGGCTGCATTTTTTATGGCAGAGTATCACCTTATGCATCACAGGGTGAAAAAACAGAGCAAGATTTATCCCCTGTGTGATTCTGGAGAAGCTAATTGATGAATTGGTCCTCTGAGCCTCTGTTAGTTAAATAACCCACTTACATAACTAACTGTTGTTCGAATTCACAGTTTTAGTCATACTGTCTCTTTGGCCTGATGTTACCATGATGATGGATGAAAACATAATAGTAGTTTTCTTGCCCATTATAAAAATACTTGTCATATATATATATGAATTAATTGAATTTTGCACAGATGCAGGGGTGAAAGGGGAACCAGTTGAGGGAAAAACATATTTAAATCTGTCATGATTTTGTCTTTATAAATATGCATTACATAATTCTATTGTCTTCTTGGTACCTGAAGATTTTATTATTTTTTTTTAACTTTGTTTTCAATAAGTTGCTTCTAAGTGGTTTGAAAACCTATGACTTTCTGGTCAGAGACTGAGCAGGGGAAAATTAGAGATTATATAAAAATATATAATATTATATATAATAATATATAATTATATTTGATATGATATATAATATAGCTTTTTAAATATATAAATCATTCTGTGGAGCTGTGCAATAGGAAAGGAAATGAGTGGAAGAAGTATAGGTGCCTGTTTGGAAAGGGATCACTTGAATTCTTTCCTCCTACAAAGTCTCATGTCAGCTACAAAGTCTTCCCTTTTAACTTGTTTATTAATGCAGCAAGAAAATACAGGCAAGATTTTAACACCCGCTCCTCAGCATTCCACATTTTTTTTGCAAGTGAGTTCAAAAGGGTCAAATCGGGCATAAAACGTTACTGAAAATGCAGGTGGGTTTTTGGAGGAGTTAAGAAGGGGGAGAAGGTTCTCAGGAGGAGAATTAACTTCTTCTAAAAGAAAAAGAAAGTTACTCATAGGAGCGTGCGTATGTGTGTGTGTATTTGAAATAGGGGGAAAGGTGTTGATTACTTTTTCCTGTCTCATTTGTGTTCCTAGAACCCTTTCTCACCACAGCAGGGTATGCCATATAACCCCAGGAATACTGTCTTTCAGGGAGCTTTAAAAATGAAACATAAAATCAGCGTACAATCTAGGCAGGGTATGAATCACGCTTTAGTATTTGCAAGTTTGAGTCAGGGTGTTACTTCTGAGAGCAGCTGCCACCAAGTCCCTAGGAAATGCAGAGCTCCAGCGACACAAAACCCTCATGGCAGCAGTTCTGCACGAGCCCAGGATTGCTCTGGGTTTCATTTGTTATCTGTCTTTCAGACACACACGTGCTGCTTCGTAACCACTAGCAGCCTGAGAAATAGGGTGGGGGAACCAAAGTCCTTGTTTTTCCTGTTCTTGTGTATGAATATTGATATAATAGAGATCCTAGAAATGCAGGAGAAGGCAGATTATGTAGTTGGACACTGTTAACATTAGGATGCCAATTATTTAAGAAGGTGGGAGGAGGTCACACACATAGAATGACAGCTATACGGTGGAGAAAACTTAGACTCAATTTAAGTGTATCGACAAACGGCACAATTTTTGTGGATTGAAATGCCAGACTTAATTAAGGAAAGTGCCAGGTTAGAGCAGCGCTGCTGCCTGCCCAGCCGGAAGGGCAGGCGAAGAAAGATTGCAGAGAATGGGAGAACAGCAGCCGCAAAAGCAGTGATGCTTCAATCAGCCTTTTATCAACTGAGTAAGCGTCACTGGGGCGTGATGCTGAAAACCCATTTTCAAACACCATAAACACCTGCCTTGGCCAGGGATCTCCCTGGGGAAGAGATGCATCTTGCCTTGATCCTGAGCTGAACTGAGCACCAGACCCACATTCAGGGTGTCGTTACTCTAGTAGTGCTACCTAAGAGTGACAGCAGTGAACTAGAGTCAACATCACTCAACAGAAGCCAAAAAATCCACTACTGTTTAATTTCAAAAAAGACACTGTCATAGTAATCAGGAAGCTTGTTAAAAAGAAATTAAACTGGATGGCCAAAAGGGTTAAATGCTTGCCTGAGGCATAAAGATTATTTAGACCTCATGTTGAAGCTCAGAACAAATGCGTATCAGCTGTCAGATCAGATGGGAGAAGGACCGGTAGCAGACTGACATGGTAAAGACAACTACTGGAAGTGAGAAGGCATCGTTCAAGAAATGGAAGACAATAAAAACTAGAAAAATAGAAACCAATGTATTATGATTTTAAATTGAAGTTACCAGAATTTTCTTGTTTCATGAGAAAAGCAGCAACTTGCTAAAGGCATAAAAGCTACTATATACCTACCTCTAAAGACAGNCATATATATATATGAATTAATTGAATTTTGCACAGATGCAGGGGTGAAAGGGGAACCAGTTGAGGGAAAAACATATTTAAATCTGTCATGATTTTGTCTTTATAAATATGCATTACATAATTCTATTGTCTTCTTGGTACCTGAAGATTTTATTATTTTTTTTTAACTTTGTTTTCAATAAGTTGCTTCTAAGTGGTTTGAAAACCTATGACTTTCTGGTCAGAGACTGAGCAGGGGAAAATTAGAGATTATATAAAAATATATAATATTATATATAATAATATATAATTATATTTGATATGATATATAATATAGCTTTTTAAATATATAAATCATTCTGTGGAGCTGTGCAATAGGAAAGGAAATGAGTGGAAGAAGTATAGGTGCCTGTTTGGAAAGGGATCACTTGAATTCTTTCCTCCTACAAAGTCTCATGTCAGCTACAAAGTCTTCCCTTTTAACTTGTTTATTAATGCAGCAAGAAAATACAGGCAAGATTTTAACACCCGCTCCTCAGCATTCCACATTTTTTTTGCAAGTGAGTTCAAAAGGGTCAAATCGGGCATAAAACGTTACTGAAAATGCAGGTGGGTTTTTGGAGGAGTTAAGAAGGGGGAGAAGGTTCTCAGGAGGAGAATTAACTTCTTCTAAAAGAAAAAGAAAGTTACTCATAGGAGCGTGCGTATGTGTGTGTGTATTTGAAATAGGGGGAAAGGTGTTGATTACTTTTTCCTGTCTCATTTGTGTTCCTAGAACCCTTTCTCACCACAGCAGGGTATGCCATATAACCCCAGGAATACTGTCTTTCAGGGAGCTTTAAAAATGAAACATAAAATCAGCGTACAATCTAGGCAGGGTATGAATCACGCTTTAGTATTTGCAAGTTTGAGTCAGGGTGTTACTTCTGAGAGCAGCTGCCACCAAGTCCCTAGGAAATGCAGAGCTCCAGCGACACAAAACCCTCATGGCAGCAGTTCTGCACGAGCCCAGGATTGCTCTGGGTTTCATTTGTTATCTGTCTTTCAGACACACACGTGCTGCTTCGTAACCACTAGCAGCCTGAGAAATAGGGTGGGGGAACCAAAGTCCTTGTTTTTCCTGTTCTTGTGTATGAATATTGATATAATAGAGATCCTAGAAACGCAGGAGAAGGCAGATTATGTAGTTGGACACTGTTAACATTAGGATGCCAATTATTTAAGAAGGTGGGAGGAGGTCACACACATAGAATGACAGCTATACGGTGGAGAAAACTTAGACTCAATTTAAGTGTATCGACAAACGGCACAATTTTTGTGGATTGAAATGCCAGACTTAATTAAGGAAAGTGCCAGGTTAGAGCAGCGCTGCTGCCTGCCCAGCCGGAAGGGCAGGCGAAGAAAGATTGCAGAGAATGGGAGAACAGCAGCCGCAAAAGCAGTGATGCTTCAATCAGCCTTTTATCAACTGAGTAAGCGTCACTGGGGCGTGATGCTGAAAACCCATTTTCAAACACCATAAACACCTGCCTTGGCCAGGGATCTCCCTGGGGAAGAGATGCATCTTGCCTTGATCCTGAGCTGAACTGAGCACCAGACCCACATTCAGGGTGTCGTTACTCTAGTAGTGCTACCTAAGAGTGACAGCAGTGAACTAGAGTCAACATCACTCAACAGAAGCCAAAAAATCCACTACTGTTTAATTTCAAAAAAGACACTGTCATAGTAATCAGGAAGCTTGTTAAAAAGAAATTAAACTGGATGGCCAAAAGGGTTAAATGCTTGCCTGAGGCATAAAGATTATTTAGACCTCATGTTGAAGCTCAGAACAAATGCGTATCAGCTGTCAGATCAGATGGGAGAAGGACCGGTAGCAGACTGACATGGTAAAGACAACTACTGGAAGTGAGAAGGCATCGTTCAAGAAATGGAAGACAATAAAAACTAGAAAAATAGAAACCAATGTATTATGATTTTAAATTGAAGTTACCAGAATTTTCTTGTTTCATGAGAAAAGCAGCAACTTGCTAAAGGCATAAAAGCTACTATATACCTACCTCTAAAGACAGCAGAAGCAGAAAGCCTGCCAGAGTGTATAAGACAAATATATGATGAAAATATTAAAGCGACATTTAAAAGGGATGCTGTAAGTTAGGGCCTGCTTGGGTCACTACTTTCTATGGCTTATTTCTGCTATTGAGAAAAAACTTCCAAATTTAACAACCTCATTCAATCCATTATCCCGTGAAATTCCATCCCACATAGCAGGGCCACATGTTTTGAAGTCGCCTGAAGGTCCCAGAATAAGCAGAAAATGAAGGAGACTGCCAGGACAAAGACAGAGAGAGCAGCCATAAAAATCCCAAGCCTTGGAGGAATGAGGAACTGCAGGCTGGAAGATGGCTCAGACTGGGTGGCAAAACCCCCTGTCTCCAGATGTCTCATTCTTAATATGATCAGGGATACGTTTTGTGTAAGTAAACAGAGCTGCTCCACGGAAATCCCAATCCAAAAGGCCCTGAGAGCCCCAGCGACCCGCTCAGGACAAAGGGCTAACATGGTTTCCAAGGTGAGGAGCCTCTGGGCAGTATTGAATCACAGCTGAATGAATAATGGAGTGGCTCATAGAAAGTAAAAATGACCTTGAGGTATTAAAACAAGACGAGAAGAACTTTGAGCCTGAAATCTGGAAACTGGAGACAGTGTTTGAGCTGAATAACCAAGAGGGATTTTTTTGTGGTTAAGGCCGGTGCCAAGATCTGTTTGTAGAAATTCCTTTTAGGATATGGTGGAAATTATTTGCAGCAAGCAGGTCATGCTGTTCCAGAAAGCAGAAAAATAATTTTATGCTGTGGCCATTCCCAGTGAAGAGATGGGAAATGACTGCAAGCTGAAATAGCCGCTAAAACTCTTTGATTTAAACTCCTTCAGGCCCCTGGATGCTGAAGTTCCTCTGCACCCAAAGCCAACACTGATCCTTGCTCATTTGCTGAACACATTGGCAGGCAGCAAATCACGACGACAAAAGCAGCATAGCAGAGCTAGAGGCAGTTCCTATAGATACAGACTAAAGCCAGGAGGAAGAGCAGGTGAACAGCAGCTCTCAGAATTTTGATCGGATTTGTTGTGATACAGCCCTGGTCACTAAATGAGGAGGAGCAGAAAGGGGTTGGGAGATTTTTCTGGAGGGGAATCAGGGGAAGAAGAACTTTATGGCACTGATCCTACTCAAGATTACTACCAGGAGAAAAAGATCTCTTATTCGGGAAAGAGGCTTTACTGCACTTTGAAGAAATGTGTCAGGAAGGCATAAGTGAGCTTCACCCACAGTGCTTGGAAAGAAGAGGGATGTTGGCACAGGTTCAGCAGGGATGACAGCACCAAATAAAATCACTTACAGCAGCACCGCGTTTAAATGTTATTTTGCAAATTGTAGAAGACTTGGTTTGCTTTTCCAACTGACTCTTAAACCTTGGTCTTGGCACGTAAGAATGGATCCAAACAACAGAGTAAAAATTACCAATTTTAAAAAAGACTGATAAGGCCTATGACAATTTATAGTTACAAATTTTTAGCTTGTCAGTGCCCCTAGAAACATCTAGGAAACACAAGAGGAGGTTATTTATCACATGCTGTGTTTCTCTTGGTGTGCTGTATCTGACAGCTGTCAGCTGGGGGCAAGGCAGAACCTTTGAATGAAAGATGCACATTTGCATACGGTTGTGCTAAAATATTTGGAAGTGGAAATCGGAACTTAGAAAAATGAAAGAGGCTCCCACAAGATCTAACTTCTCTTGTGGAGGAGGAATTCCCACTGACAACAGGGAAACTGAGGCTGCTAAGAACTAGCTGACTCCCCAGATATGCAGAGGGCTGCAGATTTTTTAGGTCATGCTCATATGACAGAAAGGGTTGGAGTTGCCAATCCTGTAATACCTTGCATAAAGTTACGTGGGAAAAAGAAACCATTCCATCGGTCAGCAGGGGATGATTTAGTGGTTTTTGGAACTGGCAAGAACTTAAATGTCACTTGTCTTACATGTCTAAAGCTGGTTTGGCTTTGGACGCATATGCTAGGGCAAATACCATAGGAACACTGTGGGCACAAATGCATGAACGACTCGGGGAGAGCTTGTGTTAGCAGAAAGCTAAAAGTATTCCTGAGATAAACTATTGCATCACCTAGGAGGGACTTCTAACTGGGGTTAAATATCTAGGATGTTTCCTCGCTGTTTATAAGGAAGGGTTTATATTTAGGACGGATCATGCAGCTCAGGCATCCTAAAGGGAACGGTCAGGTGTTTGGAAGAGCTGAGTTTGCCTGATCATGGATCTGATCACAGATCTGATGACGGTTGTCTGATCTTGCCATCATGGATAGGCCTGGGCTGAGTGCGGCCAGGCTGATGTCTTGCCCAGATGTTAGTAAATTAATTGCCAGCGGTGTTAAGCAAGGGAGAAAGAAATGCGTTGCTCAGGGGAATGAGTGTATTCGAAAGAGATAACTGTTTCATCTCGTCTCTAATTTGCAGAAGTGCCATCATTCTGAAACCAACCACTGAGATAGTGGACTTAAGACAGAAAAATTAGACTCCAGAGCAGCCGACAGCCACCTTTAGTCGTAGTGCTGAGTGAGCCTGGGAAGTCCCTTGGCTCATAAAGTTCTCTCAGCTCAACACTCCTCAAAATACTGGTCATAAAGCTCTTTGTTATAGGAGTCTTGTACTTCAGACATTAAGTAATGTGAAGGGACTGAGAAAATGACCAGGTTATGGGATGAGATATTCACCAGTCGTATGGGACACTTTCAAAGGGGGTTTGAAGGACAGTAAAACTCTTCCTTAAACTAAAGGGGAGCTTTTTCAGCTAGAAGCCAAGGAGGATTTAGAAAACTGGTGCAGGAGATGTGATACTCCCATTGCAAGAAGGGATCCTGGCCCTATAGGATCACAGCAGCCCGTATGAGTGCATCTCTCCCTGACATGCTGGCTGTAGGTTAAGAAATTTTTTTTTTTTAACAAAGCTTAGCTAGTGCTAGTGAAAGTTGTATTCAAATTTCTTTCTTAGTAGATTTGGGGTCTGCAGGCAGATCGAGGGGGACGTTTTGAATTCAGACAGATTAATCAGGCTTTTTGAGAATCCAGAAACCCATACCTCATCTATTTTTGCCGGCGTCTCAGTGTAGTCAGTGAGCTCAAAGCCAAAAGTATTAATATGATATTGCCACTGACACCACTATATAATGAAAAGGGAGACAGAGCAGTTCAAGTACTGCTGCTAAATCCCTTCCCTGTTGTGTGTATGATGTTTGGGCTCCTTCCAAAACTGGGGATTAACCAAACACGTCACTGCTAATAAATGTTGGGGTGATCATCTTTTGTTATACACATGAATTAGTCTCCTGTTCCTTCTCCTTTACTTATATGATTTGATATGCAAGAAAAATCCTGCGCAAGAGTCTCTCTCATTAATTTTGGTCCGTAATTCCTAGTTCCAAGGACAGCAACACACCTCTCCATTTTGGTATCTTAAAACTCAGCAAGAGCTGAGAGTTGAAATCTGGCCCAGCTTTCTGTATGTTTGGACCTAGCCTAAGCACTCCATCAGACCTTGTGGACGTGGAGCAATAGAATAGTGCTTACTTGAAAAAATGTAAAGAGTCTGTATCTTTGCTAGCAAAAAATTGAAGCTAGTCTCTGACAGAAGAAGAAGTGGTGCAGCTGTGCAGGGAAACTCTTGGCTGAGGGAAGCTGGTACCATGCCACGATCCTAGTCCATAAAGCAGTAGAAGCCGTGAGTCTGAAGAGGAGTAGAAACAGAGCAACAAAGCACAACGTCAAGGCTAGCTGGAAAAGGTTTATTTGGGCAAGGCTCAGGGGAAATGAGAGAACTTTTGAGTAGCATGTTATTTGTTTGAAATATTTCTAACAATTCAGATCAATTTGTGTAGCCATATGCTACCTATTTATTTGCTGTTCCAGTGTGTCAGACTTAAGGCATCTGGAGAATAAATGCCCAAGAAATGTCAACTATCAGTCAGAACGGTTTACTCTGTTGGCACTGCCTTTCCAATAAGCTGAGAAGCATCTGATTTACAATAGAAATTATTATCCAGAGTAGTGAAAAGGGAGAGAGACCTGATACTTGCTAGGAGCAAACCCCAAGGTGTCCCTTAAGTTAGGACTGATCGACTAGGCAGGTAGGACGAACGGAGTTAGGTGGCCAGTCCTAGCTTCGATCTTCTATCTGCAGGACATGCTGGGGAAACACCTTCACCCCTGCCAGGTGAACACAGAGCTACTGCTCTGCATTCGTATGGCTGCGACAGTTTAAGATAAGCCAGTTGGCTTTGTGTAGCAAAACCACACGCTGTTAAACATTATCCAGTTATGGGAATGGTACCCTCTGAGTGGAGAGTGAAAACGAACATGTTGGGGTGGGCCGTGCTTGAACAGTTCCAGCAGGTTGTGTAGGGAATTCTGTTTGGCTTTTTAATTGCTCGAGACTCATTCACAACCGGCTCTGCCCCATTTCAGGCCTAATAAGTTTTCCATCCGGAGCAGCGCTCCTAGTGACTACTCAAGTTTGAGCGATTCTCAGCTGCTCTTCGGCTCCCAGTTCTGCCCGGAGAATGTGCAGTTGGCAGCAGCGCCGCTGGAGCTGGGCACACAAGTGGGACAGCACAACTCCCAGGACGTGAGTCTTGCTCTCCTTCAGCCTTCTGCAGGCACACAGCCACCGTTCGCAGCTAATGGAAAATGCTGAAATCAGGTGGTAACATTTGCAAATGTTAGTAACTGCTGAAATCAAGTTATCTTCTTGATACATACACATATTTACTGTGACTAGACAAAATAGCAGCCTGGTTGGCTGAAAAACTGGGGATCAGTTCTTGGGAATAGGGTATGGTATTAGGATAGGTATTATTTTCTTTAATCACATTTTTTAATTACTAAAATAATATGAAATTGTTCTCAAGCTAATATCTTTAGACCACCTAGCTAAGGTAAAATATTCCATCTATTCGTTCTTTGAAAATTACTGTGCTGCTTTCTCTTCATTAGCTTTCTGCAAGAATGTCAGAGGCATTCAGTATTTACTTCCATTGACTGGAAATTACCTTGCTATATTGTTGTTATGGTAGATGCTTGAATGCGTTTGGATGAAGAGCTTCTACACTCAAAATCTTTCTCCCACAGCACATGTTTTCTGATGTTACCAGCCTCACTAAAATAGTTCTTGCACCACTAGCAGATAGCACCAAATCCGAATAAAAACACCTGAGAGCAAAGATTAGGAAAGTGGTGGCAGCTCCATGGCCTTAGACTGTCCTTCAGTTCCAGATCATATCTGCTGTCCTCTGCGTTTTGCTGGAGATCTTGTCCTTTAACTGCAGTAGCTTTTCATCAGACACAAAAAAGGAAATTCACTCTTCATGATAAAAGAAGACAATTTAATGGATTTTGCATTTTCTTATGTTTTAAGGAAAAGGCATTTCCGTTTTGGTCACACAGTGTCTGGAAAGTTTGTGGAATTAAGGTCTTTACAGCTTTCTTATGCAGTTTCTTGTTCTGAAATGTATATTGAAGCCTGTGAAAAACTGATCTACAGTCTAGCGATGTTGCTCATTGGCAACAAAATTATGTCATCCGACAGGAACTTCAATAGGATTTTCTTTAGATTGGTGTAGAGGAGCTCCCACTGACATCTGTAACTTTTCCACAATTCCAAGAACACTGGTATTAATTTATAGTCTCTGTGTTCGAGCATACAGGGAAAAAAAATCTGCACACCTGATGATCTCAACCAACTGAAAATCCTCAAGATGAGAGAAAAGCCTGAGTCTGGAGGAATTTGTGCTGGCTCTCAGTTCCACAGGGAATCGATCTAACTAGGCACATTAAGTGAGCCATAATCTCGTGAAATTCTTAATCACCTCGTCCAATCTAATCTGTCACGTCCAATCACTGTGATCTCTGTCTGAAAAACACTTGGTACGCAAATGTTTTTTGCTAATTAATGTTCTGATTATTTGTATACTTCAACATTTTTCTTTCTTTTGTGTAACAGAGCGAGCCCAGCATTTTTACCAAATACCAGACAAAACCACAGTTATTTGATGAAGATACAAAAGAAAAAGGTTTGCTTAATTTTGGTGCAGGAAGAGTGAAAAGTGTCTTGGAAAATTTTGAAGTGAATAAGAACAAAATAAAGGACAAATATGATCGGTATGTAGACATCCATTGGAAATTTTTTCTGTGCTTGTGGTTTTCACTCCCTGCAGCTCCTTCTTCCCCTCTTAAAAATCACACATGACATATTTCTCCAAGAAAAGTATATGTTCAGGTTTTAGATAATCTCTGATTGGAAAAAGTCACAGACTAAGAGAATAGGGTTTATTTGCAATGCGATTCATGTAACACATTCAGCCATAAGCCACAAGGAACAACAAAATTCTAGCCTGATTTTACCTTTGTCCTTCTTTATCTAATCAGCAGGTTTTTTTCTGTATTGATTCTCTGCAAAAACTCGTATTTCTCGAAATACTATAAACTGATCAAAGGGACTCTGAGGACAGCCTTTACGTTTAGGACAGATGAGGAGATTGCCAATCATACACGTGTGCAGTGGAAAATGCAATGATTACACCTTTATAAATCTGCACCTAGCTCTAGAATTTTACTTGTGTACAATATTTTTAATACATTGTGGTTTTGGTAACAGACAAGTGTAATTTGCTAATGTAATTTGCATCTGCTCTTTGTCAGATGTTAAGAATTAAATGTATGTGTAGGTCCTAAAGGATTTTAAGGAACAAGCTAACAGTTTCAGGCTCAAAAATGAAAGATGGCAAAATCCCCAGTGCACCTATAAATAATTCTTAGGTCTGTACATTTGGTAATGTAACATCCGAAGTGAAACACATTTTTGTTAAAAGCCTTTGATCAAATCAGGCTGTGTATCTCTTTCTCTTCTGCAATGGGCACTATGCTTCTGATAATGCAGAATTTGATTCTCTAGTGCCTATTAGAGAAGAGGAAGATTTTTGTAAGTGAATTATGGAGAAATTAACAAATAGTTTTAAATTTTAGGCAGAAGTCTTAATTATCCTTTATTTCTTCTTTAAGTGAATTATGCTCCTTCCTGCACTGCAGACTCGCTCCCAGATTAGAAGTCTGTTTATAGAAATAGCATTATTATCTTTACAAAGGTAAATGTATAATTTATCAATTTGTATCCCACGCAAGTTTGACTATTAAAATTAATATCTTCCTTTCCATAAGGCTAGAAAGATTTCAGAAGCCCTGCCCAATTCTCATAACTAGATTTTACCTGACCTCCACCTTTTTGGTCATTGTGATTTGGATCACAAAATGATTGATTTTAAATGACCCGAATCTTCAGAGAGGAAATAAGTTATCACTTTGCTTAGCAACGGTCCTTGCATTTTGGTTTGATAGGGTAATAATGAATATAGCCTGGTTCCTGATAGGCTCACTCAACTTAAAAGGATGGATAACAAACCACAGGCGTAATCTCAGGAGAAAAGGATTTGCAGTATTTGTTCTTCCTGGCTTGGGCTTTGTTGTTGCTGAAGCTTTTCCCATATTTTTCCCACAGTTACTTAAGTCCAAATACCATACTCGTGTATCCCAGCAACTGGCACGTCACCTCCGCCAAGGCTGGGTCCTTCCGGAGCAGATAGCGCGGTGGTAACACCCCAGCAACTAATGGACAGTTGTGTAAATGCCAACTAAAACTTTGGAGAGAGGCAGAAATGCTAGGCCAAAAAATGGAGAGTTAAAAAAAAAAAAATCATTTCACATGTATGATGTATATATGCATATGTAGGTATATTTTTTTTTCTTACTCTACATAGCAGAATCCATGCTTTCCTAAAACAAGTAAGGTGACTTCAAAGGGTTATGCACCTTTCTGTGCTTACATCATGCACTACCCTATGCCTTGCAGTGTTTCATGTCTTGTGTTTACTGTGCTCTTTTCAATTTCTGTCCATTTCAGTAACTTACATGTCTGCTTTATACTTGGTGGTTTGTTTTTTTTTTCATTTTAGTGAGGTTTTAAGCACCTTTATTTCCAGTATCAAAGACAAGCTTCAAGGGGTAAGTTAATTCAAATTCAGAGTGCAGAATAATAAAGTTAGAAATGCTGCAGAACCTTCTCTCATTTACTCTGCTGATATTTGAATTATTACACTGTTTATCTTGAGCACTCAAATACTTTAAACCAACAATTGTCAAATTTTTTGCATATGCCATTGTCTCTGTGGCCTGTCCTTAGGGTCAAGGTCTTTAGGACCTTGCCTCAGGGTCAAGCAGTGGAATTTCTCTGGGTCATGGGAGCAAGAACAGGCTGTAATGGCTCTCTGAAGATATCAGCTCTTTTCTTCTGCCTGAAGAAAGAAGTCTGCTCTCAGGAATAAGTCAGTGTGGTCTCACTGTCAGATGGCATCTCCTCCAACACTTTGGTCCTTTGATTAATGTCATTATCAATGCTTTTTTTACAGATTGGTATCTCTATTTCAAAATCTGTTAAGATTTCTGCAACATTTCATGAGCCTTTTGAGCCATTCCAGATCTCCTTTGGGGTTGCAACCAACAGCTGGACAAATTGTTTAAAGCAACAGATAAATTACCATTTTCAGGCTGTTCCATTACATGAGTTGCAGTCGTTGTTCTGTGGCATTTGGGGCTGTGTTTTTGCAAAGAAAGAAAGGGCAATGTATTAATTTTCTCCTTTGCCTTTGTTTTTGCAGCTGCAAGCATGCTTGGACAAGTTTGGAGAAATGTTTGATTCAAGAAACAAATCCATTTTGGTTCACCTGGAAACCATTTCCAAGTCACGTAAGTCCTTTCTGTGTTTCTGTTAACAGCAGAGGGCACAGTCAAACTGCTGAATGTCAGGGTGTTGGCCCCAAGCTGGGGCGAACCAGGCAAGTCTTGCCACTCACAGCTGCTCTTCCTAAGGGAGAAAAGCAAGTAAGAGTTATCCATGCTATGGACTCATCTATTTTTCCATTCTTACTCTGTGATAGTCTCCTTTTCTCTGCTCTCTTGTACTGTGTCAAAGAACTTAGGTCTTGCATGTTTAGATGCCATGCACACATAGATAAATGCACTTCTATATTTTTGTGTTCTGCCTGGACTATGATCATTTTTAGACTATCTTAGCACCAATGGAATATGCACTAAAAGAACTTAGATATTTATATCCTGAGTATCCAGTTTCAGTTTTTAGGGCTTTCTCAGATTTTCATCTGTCAGTATGAAGTCTTCCATCTCTCCTCTATGCTTTAGATAGGAGCAAAACTAGTACTGCTCATTTCTTAAGAAGTACATAGTGAAGCACATTATTGCCATGACAAAAAGGTCACATCCCCCAAAAAAAGGCCAGTAATGTAAAATACTTTTGAATAGGTCCATTTCTGAAGTGGATAGTCACAGCAGTCTTTACTGAGGGAAAGTGCTTCCGAGAAATTGTTTCTAATTTGGCTTAGATCAGAGCCTTTGAGAGTGTGTTAGTTTTTAATGCTGGCATTATTTTTTATATAAAAAATATATATATTCTGCTCCATGCAAGTACAAGAGACCAGCTTCAATACACGCAAGAAATGTGAAGTGCCTTATACCTTGTGAGTTCAAGGCAGCAGACCTTCACAAAAGCAACTATAATATTTACTGTGCCGTAAAATGAGGCTTCCACGACGCACAGCTTTGACAGATACCCTTTAAGTCAACACACCCCTCTCAGACAAGAAGAGGGGAGTCTGGTGGATTCTGCACAAGGCTGTGATAGCCTGTACATTTGAAATACCACCCTTGTTATACTAAGAACACTCCCTTGCTGTGCTTGGCGAGTGCTCTTGGTGGGACCTTAACGTAAGCAAGAATCTGTCTGCTTTGGCCAGCTCAACAGGCTTCTTATTACACATTTGCCCATCTCCTAATTACTTCAGTGCCTCAACTTGTCCACTCTGCCACAGAACTTTGCCTCATTTCGTATACCTTGTGCATAGAAATTGTTGTCATGGCACTGAAAATCAAATCTATTGTTCATGATTCCCCCTCTTCATTCCATACCATTTGCCCAGCTGTCCTGTTTCTTCTCCGTACCCGTTTTAAATAAATGTGCCTTGAATTAAATGAGAAACCTCCCAGAGGTGCCTGCTGCTAGATTTTCAAAGCAATTGAAAAGAAAAATTGGCACTTTCTGTAATGTATCATGCTGCAGAATGTTGAATATATAATGAAAATCATCACACGCTCCACAATGTTGTTCTTTTTATATTTCTGGGAGGTTCATCTATCACTGGTTAATTGCTGATAAACACTGCCATTTGACTGGTATTAGAGTGATGGATAATTAAGTTCCCACTAAATAAATACCTGTACTAGTGCCTTGAAAAGATCCCAACTGAGGCAATTTCCTTGAAAAACTGGTATAAACTTCCTAAACTCAGGTGATAAAGATCTGATAAAGCACTGAATGCCAGTGGCTGATGATGCAGGACCTTGGGATGTGGGTGACATGCTAGAGACATGTTAAATCATTGGCACTGGAGGATTTTACATGTAGGAGAGGAATGCAGACGGTGAAGAGGCTCTCTTCAAAGAGAGAAGTAGTACACCAGGACATTCAAACAGCTCTGAAAAGCAAAGAGAGGTGGAACTGGAAATCAAATCTGTCTTCATTAAAAGCTTAATTATAAGGAGTATCATAGGCCTCATTTATAGCAGTGGGTAGCAAGCACATTTGGCAGAGTCTGCATAGCCACTGGGCGAGAACAAAACAGAAAATATTTTTCAAAATATAATTCCAAAGCATTTCCAAATGCTGTTGGGCTGGCATGCTCTATGCAGTAAGATTAAAAAAAAAAAATCTTCTCTTTTGAGGGTTGTCCATATGTGCTTGCACAGAGTGGATAGAGCTGTGTCTGGCACTGGAGGTGAGATAACGTTTGCCTGAGCAGCTTCCACCGAGGCACAGCTGCTCTATTCCTTGCACGCATCTCAGTGTGCTGTGCACAGAGATGTAAAGAGGCAAGCAGATCCTATGTCCTCTGTTCTTCCACCTCATATAGAGTTTCTCTGGTTGACTTGCCTGCTCATCATTTGCTGTTTCCTTCTGGTTTCAGCTCCTGTAACTCATTTCTTCTTATATTTTTCTCATTTTAATGTATATGCCCACACTTCCATCAAAACCTTCTATTTTTTAATACAAATCCCAATTTTCACAGCTCAGCCCTCTCTGAACTGCTTTGCTTTTCTGGTATCTGGTAGTTCCAGCTGTGACAACTCACAACAGCCGTATCCTCCGCACCACCTTGACTTCATTGCAAATGAGGAGCATATTCCCAGCCAGCATTCCACAGGCGATCCTCTGACGCTCCTGCCAGCAAGGGTGACAAAATAATGTGCAATATGTCCCTTACAGAGGTACAAGCTGATGCAATTCTCTGACAAAATCTGGTGCCTGGTGGGCAGTTTTCAAACATGACTTGCTTTCAGACTCCTGAGGCCCAGTATTTGCTGGCAAGGTTTCTGGGGGAATTCACTGTGTTTATAATGGTGGGATTTGAGCTTGTTCACTGTGAACAGTATGGTCTGGGATACAACACCCAGGCAGTCCCCTTACGTTCTGCTTTTGTAGGGACTGAAAAGCCAAAAGATTTAAAACCAATAAAGGAAATACGCCTTTCCAGGCATCTGCTCACTAGCTGCGCAATAACTGGCAATGAAAGTTGTTGAGATCAGGGACTTAACCAGACTCCAAAGCACCTCAGCACGGGTGGCAAGAGGCTGTGTGGTTGTCATGGTGAATGCCGAAACCCCTCATTGTCACACTTCAGGGCTTTGGGCACTATCTGCCATCGAGCAGGCTGAGCTCGGGGACAGCTTATCCCACAGTTCCCCCATGCAGATGTCTTCTGCCTGCTGACTACCCGGGCTATGTCCGAGCAGGATGCGGCTGTGACAGCCCAGATGTCTCACCCGCTGGCACAGCTCAGTTACTGCCCAGGGAGAAAGCGCAGTTGTCTGCTGAGCTCCATAGCTCTTCCCTGCTTGTGTCTCACCGGGTTTATACCTCCTTCTATTTCCCCTACTGAACCCGGGCGCGGGGGAACCAACCTCCCTCCAAAATGTTATTTAAAGCCTCTGCGCTGTCAGTCCCAATCTCAGGATGAGTTGCACAGGCAATGATAGATAGGCATCAGAAGCAGTTGCTGTTTAATATTCCTAGGCTTGGAGGCTGACGCTCCCTCCCTCGGCTGCTCAGACTGTAGTTTTCAGCTGTTGGGAGTGAAGGCTGATTTGTGGGGAACCCTCTGCAGCACAGGGTGGCAGAGCAGCCCACTCGGCAGGCCCTGGAGGTCCTACAGCCTTTTATCTCACGCCAAATTTCACATTCCATATGTTATATAAAGTAAACCAGTAGCATCTGAAGACAATGGTACAGCAAATCAAAACACAGGGGTGTTCCAGGTTGTAAAAAACTGTTTTGTTTAGAGTAAAATATCTTAAGAGAGGCACAAGTCTGTGCATAAGCTACCCATTAAATGAGTAAAGATTTTCCCTCTGTCATCGGGTTATTCAATAACTACCTGCTGCGGGGTTATCTGAAGAAAACTTTCTCTGAAGCAGCCATTCTTCATCATTTTCAAAGGCAAGAGACTTGACTAACAGGGTCCTTGATCTGACCGAATTTGGCCATCTCAATGCCTTTTTTTAACTCTAGATTAACACCCATTTTTGTTTTGTTTAATAGTGTTTGACAAGTCTGAACACTCCTCTGGTATGTAAGCCAGAGAGGGAAGGAGAATGCCCCTCCTCTGTACCGAGGGGTTTTTTTTCTGCAGAATACTCCTACACGTACAAATGAAACGCGTTCAAAAGACTGGCTGTTGGTTGCTTGCCTGCAGCAAGCTGTGCTGAGTCAAACGTATGTGCAGATCACAAGCCCAGTGGATGCAGTGCTATTTTTAGACTGAGGATACCATGTTGTAGAAGAACAGACAGACTAGGGAAATCAGAAAGTTTTAAAAATAATTCTGAACTAAAATTAAGCATGTGGGGAAGAGCAGCAGGCTGAGGTAAGCTTGCTGATGCTGGCCTTCCTATATCCTCACTATGCAGAGATGGAAGGTGATGAAGTGATGTGAAAGGAGTTTCCTCCTTCCCCAAAACCTGCTTTCAGATTGCAGGTAGCCCTTAGCTCTAACCAGGGACATGTAAAGTCTCAAAGGGCCCACTCAAACATTCACTCCACCATTACAAACATGTTCTGCAAACCACAGCTCTCTCCTGGTGATTTGTAAAAATGTCTGAATCTGTCAGAGCAAAAGACTAAAAGCTTAAAAACAGCAGTGAGAGAGCAGGGACAATCAAATTGCTTGCAACAGCCAGAGAGCTTCTTAGTTGAAATATGTGCAGATAAACCTCAGAAATCAGCCATGCTCCAACGCAGAACAAGGCAAAGCCGTGTGGAGATGGGCATCCTGAAAAAATGGAGAAATTCCCCTGAGCCAAGGTCTGTGAAGTGGTTTAACTTAATGCATGTGAGGAAGATGCACGGATGAGGCAACTACACTGTTCCTTCTTGCAAATCACAGCAGTGTGCACTGTGCCCAAGCACCGCTCCTTCGGAGGAAGGCAAAGAAAGATAAAAACACAGCCTGGCACAGGGGTTCCTGCTGCCAGGAGCAGCTCTTGGCAAGCACCCCGGCCCTCCAGCATCACCTGAGCAGCACCTCCAGCCCCATGCCACCAGACACCGCTGGTTTGCGGGGCTGAATAAGCCAAACATTTTCAATCTCCTTTCATAAGAGGAGATTATCATCTAAGCACTTAATTATCTTGTAGCTTTTCCCTGCACGTGTCCCAGTTCAATCTCTTTTTTTTTCCTTGCACGTAGATGGCTAGGACTGCGTGCGGGCTTCCAGCCACCCCAGGGTGCACAGCAGTTCCCGTCAGCCAGAGCCTGCACGCAGCCACACGCCGCACTGCCCTATCTCACCTGTAGCCCCTGATGTTGACGTCTGCGTCTTTGTGTCACCTGCTAATTACCTAAATGCCAGCTGGCTTTTGCAGCCAGGTGACTATGGCAGATTTTAAGCAGGTCTCGAGGAGGAGCAACTTCCAGAGCTGCCTCGTCCCCTCATGCCACCCCTCTCAAGAGCTGATGTTTTCCCTTTAATTGACGCTTACCCACCTAATTTTTCTCAGCTTTTTTCACATTACATGACAACTGAAAGCTTTGTTTGAATCTACAGAAAGGCCACTGCATTGCCTTTTAATAAGTCATCTATCTTATCCTAGTGTGTTACATTAGTCAGGCACAATTCACCTATTATAAAACCTTGTTCCATTTCATTCCATTTCCCTCTATGTCTTTGAGTACTCTTTCCCTTAAGGTCTATTTAAAACCTTGCACAATATGAGAACAAACTAGTAAGCCCGTAATTGCTCAGATCTCTTTCCTTTCTTCCTTCCCAAATGTACCTTTTGAAAATGTCCCTCGTTTTTACAGAAACAAAGCCTGTACGATCACTTTCTGCCTGTCTCTCCCTAATAGTTTTTAACTCTTTGAGCAATTCCATCTAGAGTTTGACAGAAGGGCACAGCTCACCGAGATAATTAAGTCCCTGCAAGCTTAATGAAAATAGCAGGGCAGGAAGAGGAGAGATTCCGAGTGCTCTGCGGCACTGCAGCCTGTGAGCACACCTCTCTGAGGTGAGAGGTGCTGCACTGAAGAGCTGAGATAAATACTCCGCGTGCAGGAATATTTTCGGCCAGGCTCTCAGCTCCACCGACACCAAAGTCAATCAAACGCATTGGATCTGTAGCAAAAGAGGATTAATTAATTGCAGAGCTCTTGCAGCCACTTGTTGGAACATAGGCTTTAGTCCGATTTTTCTTGGGTGTGCAAGTGCTAGTCCAGGACTCCAGAGTTTATTCTGGCCCATTGGCTTGGCAACGCTTTGTTTTAGCAGGAGTGCTTTACATCCTGTTTTGTTCCAACCAGCCAATGTTCCACCCCAGCCCCACCATCTGTACACACCTTCCCGCACTGTTCACAGGACAGACCGGGCACGTTTAGCGAACAGCTCTCTCTCTGCGTCAGAATTTATGATTTTAAAGGAAGACTTCTGTAAGGTTGCTGAGGATTTTTCACCTCCACATAGGCTGCAGACTGCATTCCCATGGTCTAGTGTATTAGGCACAGCAGTGGTTCCCATAAGAATAATTACAGCTGCATGGGAGGGGGTTATATTATTGTCCAATGATGTAACAAAAGTTCTTATTTTTTTATCAGTTTTTCAACAAGACTGACTGAAGCCAAGAACATCTTGCTCCAAATTAAGCCCCTTCTTCCCCACTAACTGGAAGTCCCCATTCTTTGCACCCTCCTTCATAATATCCCACTATCCCTTCAGGCAGCTTTCCTTCAGTTACCGGCCTCCTTCGCATTTCTGTCATGCAGTCTTTGGTTGCATTTCTTACCCATGAACCTCTCACATTCCCTCCTGTTACCAGCAATGCTATTCTTCCCGTCACGCGTTCGAGCTCCCATTTACCATCAGCTGCTGACAGAAGGGGGTCAGTTACACCAGGGTGGCCCAGATATATTGGGGTCCCCCTCCCCTGGCCATGCCTGTTGTGAAGTTGGCAGACAACCAAGCCTCAGCCTCCCTTGCATTGAGCCAACCAAGTTTTGCAGCGTCATGTAGCCTTTCATCTCCAGCTGTCATATTAATAGAGCCAGTAAATGAGGTTTGGCCTGTACTCAGTGTCTTACAAATTTCAAGTGCTTTGCATTAAACATCTACCCTATTGTTCATCGCTTGGGGCTCGGGGACATCTCAGTGGGTGAATCACTATGGTTGCACAGGACAGTGAAGTATTTCATGCCAAGCCATGGAGGAAGTAGCAATAGTATTGATAGTACTTTATTCACATTTACAAATGAAAGACTAAATGTGTTTTTTATTGATTTCCCTGTTTAGTGCAAGACGCTCTTCAAAGTCACTGTGGCTCAGTGCTGAAAGCTCTGACAGATAAAAGCCAAATGGAGCAGGCGCTGCTGGAGATGGAGAGGAGACTTGCAGCCGTAAGTGCTGAAATTAATCTTTTATTCTGAACCTTCGTTCTGAATTTCTCCCGCTTCTTCAAAATATTAACTGAATATTAAATTGCCTTCGAATGGTGGATTATAAAGTAGACTGCTTCTGTTATAATGAAGGGGGAAAGACATATTAAAATGCTAATTCTAGGCCAGATGCTGACTGATGCTCACCCAAGTGCTGGTTAACAGTGCTGTAAGCTCTGATGAAACCCTGGTCAGCAAGCCCAACAGTGGCCTGTCACAGAGCTGCTTCTTCACCTGGCACGTCAAAAAAGAACAAGTGGGTGTCAGAGACAAAAGAATGAACCTCCTGGACAGGTCTGGGTTTTTTTCCAAAGACCCTGCTGCAAGAATTGCTTTCAGCAAGGATGCATCACGCCAGCACATGAGAAGGCAGCATTCCTGGGAGAGGAGGCATGTGTTAAGTTAGGGGCATGCCGCAATCCCAAACCTCTCCCTTCTGTGGGACAGTTTGAGAAGAGGTATTACACAGGGAGATACAAAGTGCTGATCTTTGGGTTAATAGCCAACTTAAGGGATCTAACACATAGTACCTAAAATTTTCTTGTTCAAATACTATTATTGCACCTTTTAATGTGTTGCTTCCTGCTTCTGCTCTGCTCGCTGTCTCCCCAGAAAGACATGGAGCTTTTGGATGTGAAATCCAGCATCCAGCTGCTGAAGGAGGGTCTGGAGTCGCTGCCAGCTCAGCTGAGTGATCAGCACCTGAAGATGTGTGAAGAACTAGGCTTCCCAAAGCTCCCTAATGCCTTAGCTGAGCTGCACACGCTCATTTCCAGCACCAGAGTCCCTCCTCGCATGGCAGATAACTCTTCCCAGACCTCCCCTGGCCCATGTGCTCTGGGTGAGGAGAACGCGCGCTGGCCGTGCTGCTGGGGCAGGGGGGTTTGCAGCTCTTGTCGGTCTCAGCCTCCCTGCATGGCAGGGGGGGAGCAGCACGGAGATTCCCCTGTGAGGAACCAGGGGGCTGGGGATGATAGTACGTCTCCGGGTGACCTAAACGCAGCTTCAGGAGGGAAAGTCAGCCCCATTGCTACAGCGGTGTGCAGCAGAGAAAACACCTCTTTGCAGGAGGTGAAATACGGTTTGGAAAGAGAGAGCTGTGCTAAGCATCTTTGCGTGTGCTGCACTAACAGCCGTTTTTTGGGGAGCAGTCAGAAGAAACACTGTGCTGTACCACAGGAGGTGCCTCTACCAACTCCACTGAGGAAGGCGGTCAGGAGAGGCACCAGAGGATTTGAACCCATGACACCGTCACAACAGAGGCAGCCTCAAGTTTGCCACCTCTCTGCACAAAAAGATATGCCTGGGCGAAGAAACAATAACTGGGCTGCCAGCTCTGAGGTGGAGAACACAGCTGCAGGGAGCAAAGTGAAACAGAGACCAGGAAGGATCCCCTGGAATAAAGCAATGGGGAGGAAGAAAACGTGCCCTGCTATGAGAAAAGGCGAGCTCTCTCGATGTGCTGACGGAGGGCTGAAGCAAAGGAAGGCAAATGGGATTATTGAGTTGGAAAGCTCCAGAAAAAATTGCTTTCCCAGATACACGGTTGCTCTCCATTTGGGAAGCTCTGACCCGGTTTCTGCAGCCCCCAATCAGCAGATCCAGCCAAGGCTTACAAAGAATTTCCCGCCAGTGCCATGCTCTAATAAAAGCCTGCAACAACTTGCAGACAAAAGAAAGAGAAGTTTGGAAATTAAAAGAAGAGCAAATGTTTCCAGTGTAAAAAGGAATCTCTTGGATTCCTCTCCCCAGGAGAATATATTTTCCCTGTGTAGCACAGCAGGTGAAAAGCAGATGAGCTGCTCCGCTCTCCGAAGCCCTGCAGCCTCCAAGAAACCACATTCTGTCAATTCACTGGCTCAGCAGAATACAGCCTGTTGCTCTTTAGTTTTTGATAGTGATTATTCTGATTGAGGGGTTTTGTTTTGTGTTCGGTGTTCTCAGCACAGGCTTGGCTGTCTCGGTTGCAGTTTAGGTGTGTTACCTGCTCAGAGACAAGGCTCATGCCTGGGTGTTTGAAAGGGTTATTGCCGCTTTGATACGTTGTGAGGGACTGCGTGAACTCTGAGGGGAAGCTCTTGCCTAGCTTGGAAGGCTGATGGGATCTGTAAACTTTTCAACTTGATAGTTGTAGTAATATCTCTGTGGCCAGAGGCTTTGCTCTGGTTCTCTACTTGTAGTCTCTGTGTTGGTTTGTAATGTCTAAGAGTTCAGCTTTTTAGCTCCCTAGGCAGTAGGAGTGCTGTTCTGGGTGATTTCAGTAAGGTTCAGTTTTGTCCCAGGAGTGGTTTGTGAGCTTTGGACAGGGACAAGTTTAGCTGAGGAAAACCAAATCCAAACATCTCAAGTTCATCAGCTATTGCATTTCTCCTTTTAGGCTGAAATTTCTTGGCTTCAGAAAATTCAGGAAATTATTTAGTTTCTACTTTATTTGTATCTCTTGGCTAAGCAAAGAATTCTCCAACACACACTTTTCAAGGGCGGTGGTTCTCAAACAGAAGCCAAAAGATGTGACATTCAGATTCAGCAGATGAAGTCACTGGTCACTTCTCGTCTGTCAGGAACCTGCACCTCTCTGGTAAGGAGTCGCACCAAAATTTTCAAGTCAGAAAGGACCAGCCTGCTCACCTAACCTGGCATGCACAGCACCGAGATTGCTGGGCAGCCCTGGCTCCTGCAGAGCAACCCTTTCCAGGGTACCAGCTCAGACTATCGGCAGCTTCCACTGCTTCAGACATTTCTATCACGTTTCATTTTTGATCCGAGATGTTACTGGCAAAAGCAGCACTGAAGTATTGGCAAAACAGGTCTATTGCCATGAATCCAACCGGTCCAGCTTTGTCATCCTGAGGTGGAAGACCAGGATCCCTTTTTCCTGGCTTAAATAAACTCATTGTGTCTTCACCAAAGTCCAGTGTCTTTGAGTTGGTTTTTTGGGAGAGGCAAGATCCTGTTTCAGGGGGTGAGCAGGCAGCTGCTCTCCAGCTGTTTAACCCTCCAGGATCGTGGAACTGCGAGGATTTGTTTTTTTCATCTCCTCTCTGATGTTTAAAGAAGGAAACATCCAACCTTCCAGTTGATTTGGTGGCATTAATTAGCAAGGAGAAGGTAGCAGGGGTGGGTGTGGGGAGCCCCCCGAGCCTTGGGACACACACACCCACACACCCACACACACCCCCCCCAGGTCAGCGAAGGAGCTGGGTGTCCACTGTCAGCAGCAGCAGCAGCTCATTTCATGTCGCCCTCCTGCACCCGCTCCCCAGCACCCCAGCACAGCCTTTACTGAGCAAAACCTGCTCCCTGGGGCTCACCACCCCGCAGGTTTCGGGGTGTGCAGGAACAGGCACAGGCCCCTACGCAGCCCCCGGCCTGGACACTCACCCCGGCTGCGCTGCTGCCAGCTCAGCAGCTCATGGCTGAGCTTGGAGGGACCTCTGGAGGTGTCTGCTGCAAGCCCCCGTGCCGAGCCAGAGCAGGCCCTGCCTCACCGGTACCCCGAGGATGGAGGAGTGCCTGTGCCACGGGGTGCAACACAGGGCTGCCCTGGGGACACCCCGCAACCCTCCACCGCATGCGCACGATGGCACGCAGCAGGGTCGCGAACAAAACCCCAGAGAAAGGAGGTGTAACGGCAATGGCAGCCAGCGGTGCTGTGCCCCGTGCCGGCCGCCTCCCTCAGGGAGTGGGGGGAAGCCCCACGGTGCCACCCCGGCCCCCGCAGACCAGCCCCACACCCCCCTTCCCACTCGGGGTCTCCTCCAGGGTTTTTGCTGCCAGTAAGAATATTTGTCCCAATATGGCCATGACAGTGGTGACTCGTCTCCCAGCTTCACCGGACAAAAATGGAATGTGCGTGCTGCCGGCTCCACGCAGAGGCCCAGGGCTGGCATCCCCAGCCAGGAGCCACCGCAGTCCCGTGGGACACAGCAGCCTTCCCACAAGCACTGTGCCTGCACCCCGGCAGAACAGGTCCCATCTCCCTCTCTCCCAGTTCGTGCTGCTGGCGTGCACGGCCATGAGCTCGCTGTCTCTGTCTCCCTCCCAGGGGGTCCCTGCATGTGGGATTTCTCCCGGCCTTTGCCGCTGGGGGGCTGCCAGCACCTGTGTTTGTGGGGTCTCATCCCACCCGTCACCAAAGGTCCCCAGGGAACATGCCGGGTGTGGGTCCCCTGGCAGCACAGCCAAGGGGGGGCTGTGGGGGGCACAAGGCAGCACTGTAAAACAAGCACAGTGATCATGAAAATGCAAAGCTGGGCGCCAGGCTGTTTGTGGGCACTTAATTGGGGCAATTTTCTCCTAAACTGTGGTTTTATCCTGCTTCCTTGGGGGACAGCCTGGGAGAAGGCAGAGGACAGTGGGCAAAAGTGAGTGAAACCCAGGCGGCTGTGGGCACAAGGGTGTGAGAACGCAGGCTGCATCCTCTGCCCGGCGTTCCCGGCTGTGCAGGCAGGCAGGCAGCCGCTGTGGTGGCAGGGAGCAGGGCGCTCGTCTTTTCATCCGCCAATGAGTCACTTGGCAGCAGAGGAAACCGCTGACAGCATCAGGGACGTGGAGGTGTCTGCCGCACCCGTGCCTCGTGCTCAAGGCGCTCCGAAGACTGTGGCGTACGGGGCACAGCCGGCTCCCTCCCCGCAGCCCCACCACACGCTCAGCACTACGTCCATCCTGGCCACAGGGTGAGACGGGCCGGCTGTGGTGCTGCCCGGTGCTTCCAGTGCCCGGCACGGTGCAGGCTCATGGGTTGCTCCCCCAGGGCTGTGCTGCTGGCCAGCTCTCCCCCCGCTCCGTGTGGTCTCCCTGGCGTTAATCCCCAGATTAGCTGCCTGCCCTGCCTGCTTTGTGGGGGCCAGCATGCCGGCATTGCCCAAATTCCCCAGCCCCTGTGCTCAGCTGGCCGTCGCAGCCCCCCTGGCCCCACTGTCCAAACCCGCGCCAGCAGCATGGAGGGGTGAACTGGGGCCCAGAAATGCCCCGTGTGCCTGCGGTGATGCCCCGGGGATAGAGAGGTGGCAGGGAGCGTGAGGGGGACACTCTGCTGCTGCAGGCACGGTGCTGCCATGGGGACCCGAGGTGCCACGTGCCTCCGCTGGCCTGGGCAAGAGGAGGCCGATGGCGGTGACAGGGGTTTGCCAAGGCTGCAGCGGCTCATGTACTGCCTGAGGGAGCTGGGGTGCAGGCAGGGAGCCGGGGTGCAGGCAGAGAGCTGGGGTGCAGGCAGGGAGCCAGGTGCGTCACCGTCTGGGACAGAGCCCTTGAGCCGGTGTGACTTTGTGGTGCTGTGGCCATGCCAATGCCAGCCCAAGCCCTGGCAGGGCCGGCAGCCCTCCAGCGGGACAATTAACTGATTAGCTCATTACCTGCGCCTTGGCAGGGTCCCATAGCCCGTTGGCTGCCAGGGTGCCATGTGCCCCATGCAGGGTGGGCAGGAGGCGTGGGGCAGGTGTGGGGCAGGCATAGGGAAAGAGGGTGCCAGAGCCACCCACGGACCTTCCCGGGGACCCTGCCGGGGGTGCCCGCAGCCCACCCCACCTGCCCCACGGCCGTGGTGGGACCGGCCTCGGCAAC
>VXBL01002116.1:142777-160238 GCA_013400195.1 Aramus guarauna | reverse complement strand
CTGGGGGCAGGAGACCCGCCTCGGGAGGCAGCGGGGCTGGGGGCAGCTGCGGGGCTGCCCTCCCGCTCCTCCTCGGCAGCGGGGGCGTCCTCCAGGCCCATCCGACGTCGCGCCTCCCTGCCGCACCGGGCCACGATGACCTCAAACAGCTGGTGCACAAAGTCTCTTGCGTACGGGCCCAGGGTGCCCCGCAGCGGCTGGACCAGTCTTCGCTCGTCCAGGCCAAAGAGCTGCAGGCAGGAGATGACGAGCCTCTGTGCTGCTGCTGTTGCCCGGCGGTCACCCTCGAAGAACACCCACAGCTCCTGTCGCAGCCAGAGCAGAACGGGCCGGAGCAGCGTGTGGTCCCGTCGGAGGAGGGATGCCCAGACGTGGGGTTGGAGGCCGCCTGCAGGAGCCCTGGGCACCATCCCCGCAGCTGATGGCTGGGATGCTGCAGGGTGATGGCGGTCGTGGGCGCCTGGGTGTCCAGGAGCTCCTCCAGGCAGGTGGCCGTCAGCTGATGGTGCTGCTGGCGGAGCGACGAGGTGCTCCTCAAAATCATCGTCGCCGCGCACCGAGTGCAAGATGGAGGTCACCCTCCCCTTGCAGTGGGGGCACTCGGGCTTCCTTTCAGCAGTGCCCCGAGAGGGACTTGCCCGTTCCCCCCCCATCAGAGGCCACATCCTGTGCTCTCCTGAGCATAGTGTAGGCCTGCAGGACATCTTGGGGATGTGGCTGTGTCATCCTCCTGAACGTTTCTTTGGTGCACTTTGGGAGAGCACTTGATCAAAGGCAGGGGCTTGGTGTCCCCACAGCCTGTACTGGGTGCGACTCAAGCCAGAGGAGGCCATGGGCCTGCAACAAGGGATAGTATTGGCAGGTCCTTGGTTCTCTTCTCTTTCTAATGCTAGCCCTTATTCCTGCTCCTCACTTCTCTGCCCAGAGCTGATCTGTGATGGAAGTCTCTTCTTGTGAGAGTGAGGGAAAGCAGGTGGCCATGAATGGCTGATGTGGTTTAGGCCCAGCCAAGCACCACGCGGCCGCTCGCTCACCCCTCCCCGGCGGGGTGGGGAGGAGAACGGTCAAACAAAGTCAAAAGCCTCGTGGGTTGTGGTAAGGACACTTTACTGGGACAGCAAGGGAGAGGGAAACAAACAACAACAGTACTGATAACAGAGATACACAATTGGTGATAACGGAAAGCAATTTACCCATCTGGACTACTGACCGGATGCTCAGCCCATCCCCAGAGCCGCAATGAACCTGTCGAACCTGCCCCTCCCCGACCAGCCCCCTTTTCTGGTGAGCATGGCGTCACATGGTATGGAATAGCCCCCGGCCAGCCTGGCTCACCTGGCCTGGCTCCTTGTGACATTAACTCTAGCCTAGCCAGAGCCAGGACAATGGCCTAGCTCCGTTGTCTGTCCTGTTTACAGTAGCAGCCTATTAACTAATTTCCATGCCTTGGGAAGAGCAGTTCCTTCCCAGCTTTGGGGAAGTTGGTAAGCTAATTGTTTTTGAGACCAAGGTCATGTTTAGAAGGTGTCATCAGTGTCTCTTACTGTCTAGTCATTACACATGGGCTGGAAGAACATGAATATCCTCCAGTCAAGTCTCCCCTGATCCAACTAAACAGTATCATGACAGGACTTCCGTCTCTAGATAACTCTGGAGTAGAAATAGTAGCTTATCTCTGGTTATTCTTCCTCCACAGAATGCTTTTCTTTTGCATCTTTAACCTGTTTGATCATGTCCAGATATAATCACTGCTTTTCACTGATCCTCTTATCATTGACACTACTGTGAAGAGTTGTACTGAATTTGCAGAATCATTTCTGCAAAGCATGATTTTCAAAAGAGGAGCTACATGGAGTACATACAAAGGCAAACACTAATAAAGTTCTTGAAATGAAAGGTATTTTCAAAGCAAAAGTCACGGTGTAACCCAGCTTAATCTTAGCCAGCCATTCGCACGTTCCTCCATTAAAAATATTTCTGATACTTTTTCCTCATTAGATTAACTTCAGTAATATTCACTGCCTTTCAAACTGTGTTGGACTGCATGTAACTCCACGTCCACAGGAGGGTGTACTTGAATAAAAATTTAAGCAGTTTGCTGCATAGCTCTATTTTCATAACTTACTTTGTGCACAGTGCTTCTGTGTGCTGGAGATGAGGAAGCGCGAGGAGATGATGAAGGTGCATGGAAACAGACTGAGTGGCCCATCAATTCATAAAGTAGTTTGCAGAGCTCTTCTAATAGGTGGATATTGCACTGTTTCAGTCAAGCTTTGCTTCAAATTAGCTAATGCACACACAAATAGTAATAAATTAAAATAAACAAAACAAACACTGAGTCATTTTATTTATAATTTTGTTCCCTGCTTCAGATGGCAATATGACATTTTACAAGAAAGCTTTTGTTTCATGATTAACATTCACACATATGCATCTAAAATAGGAAATCTGACTTTCTGAAGGGTTGAACTAGACTAAAGTGCAAACTGCTAGCAGTTCAACAGCCTGAAAGGTCCAGAGTTCTTAGTCTAGTATAGAGAAACCATATCACAGTTTCACATCAGCTTTATTTAAAAAATTACTTCTTTCCAATATCTGCCTGGAGTATGACAATGGTTCCTACAATGGTTCCTGAGGGACGCAATAAGTGAGGGAAAATGTACTTCCACATGCATTGCCAGTAGGCTGCACGTCAGCTACACTGAAGTAGGGACTTCAGTGTAGGGACCTTCCTGAGGGACCAGGGTTTATCTGAGCGTTAGAAAAGTGGAAGTCTAGTCTTGCTAGACCATGTTTCTTGTTCTTTGCCCCTCTCTAGGGCCTCTGTGGTCTTTTATGATGGACCAAGGTGTGATGCCTTGGCAGAACTGATTTCTAGCACCTGTGGACTTGAACATTTTTAAAGCTGAAGCTATAAAAGAAGCTGGCACAACCTTAAATGCCAGCAGGATTGAGTAATACTCCAGTACTCTCCCAGTAGACTCAATGGCACCTTCTTCTATGCATTTCCCTTTAAAAGATTTATTATTCCTCCTTCCATCCTTGCTTTTGTTCAGTTTAAATCCTGAACTCTGGATATGGACACTTTATGCTGCTCAGGGCTGGAGACAGCTTGCACAGCTTGAAGTGCTCTGTCTTCACTGGAGCATCTAGGGACCTATTTCTGTTCTCTCAGGCTAATGTGTGGAGACTGCAGTGAAGATATCTCAGTGGTCATCCACTATTGCCACAGCATGAGTCCTGCTCATAGATTCATAGCTTCTCATGAGCCAGGGCAAATTACTCTAACCTGGGCAGGGACAGGGAAAAGGTGACTGCTGATCTTATTAATCAGATCATAACACTTGAGGAGAGGGAAGAATTAGAAAGGAGGTCTGATTTAATTAACAAACCATCTTGCTTTTCCCTTTCCTATTGGCAAGTGGTGGCAGATGTGTCTCTCACTGTCTCCTAGGGGCCTTGCAACAGTTAGAAACTGTAGCTTGAAAACAGCTCTTCTAACAAGAGTGCTATGCATGGCAGGGACTCAGAACAGGAAAGAGAAAAGAGAAAGTGCTGAGGTCCATTATTAAATTGATCATATTAATCTTATTCCTGCTGGTGACATATGCATAATCAATTAAGTTAATTATTTTGCTGCTGCCAGTGTTATGAATTTTGTGTAGGGGAACAGACATGTGGCTGGATTGCTTGTCTGTTGCTTTTTGTGTCCCGTGTCCCCCCCTTTCATCTTTTCTTAATGACAACATGGATTGCATCTCCAAACTCTGCCAGCACTGGCCTAATTGTGCTTTCGGAGAGCTGCAATCAAATTTCTGTTTGTCTAACTGCTAACACTTCTACCAGTGAAATGCTGACTGACTGCAGTGGGAGCAGAATTGAAGCAGTTCAGGCTCCCCTAAAAATACTATTCTAAGAGATTACTGTAGGAAAATAACATGATTCTTGGTCTGAAACAATGGTGACTTATTAGAGCCAATATCAATAGATGAGGAACCTGAGGCAGAGAAAGAGACATCTTTTTTGGTTATGTGGCAACTATGGAGGAACAACCAGGACCTGAGCCCAGGCGGGTTGGTGGAACCTAAGCCTCATTGTTTAAAGTTATGCCAAATGCCATTCTCTTGATGTCTTTGATTTCTCACAAGACATTTCATCCTGCTTCAAAGCCCTTGACTATTTGAAAACTATTTAGGGTCAGCTACAAGAACACCATCCCACTTCATATCACTCTTTCTCAGAGAAAGCATCTGCAGAACTGTGGCTGCTTGGTATTTCTGTGACAAAGCTAGGACCATTTTCTTTGATTCTTTTTCTTTCTTGAGAGAGACAGCTGCTTGGCTCCACTGACAGCAATGCAATTTTAAATTCCTGAGACTCCAATTAAAAACTAGATCTGTTTCCAAAACAATATTAATGACACACCAGGGGATGAGGATTTGAATTTATTGTCATGAATATAAAGCTCATCTCCTTACTTGTGGCAGAACAGTGAGAGAGTGTGCCACAGACAAAGCTTTCTGTCTAGCAGGGTGAAAGAGTGTCTCCCCCAACAAAATGGAGACTGCAATTAGTGCTTTTCCCCTTGTGATATGTCTAGACTACAGGACCTGGCACTGGTGAGACATGCATACCATTAGGAGTGGTGATCTAATAAAACAGCTGGCAAACTTTCTGTGCCAACTCTGCCTTGTGTCCAGCTCACTTGTTTTCTGTGAGACACTTAGCACTTGATGTTCCCAAGCCTATGGCATCTCTTTTCATATCAGACATCCAAATATGCAAAATTGCTTCTTCCTACTTTGAGTATTACCTGAGAAGTAGATCTGGTAGCACTTTTCATCTTATGACTACTCACTACTGGGATCTGCTCAGAAAAGGAGATGGTGTGGTGAGCTGTAGCAATTTGGGAAAAGGCTTTGCCTCAGGTCTGCCTTAGCCTGGTCTGCCAAAGCCATCAGCATTAGCTCAACTCCTTTTCTCTTGATGGTGATTACAGTGGACTCCTCGTGAGCTCAGAATAATTAACATAACTCTTCAGTTATCTGGCAGCATCCATCCTACCTTTCCCTTTTCTGAGTTGTGAGTGGGTAGACAAGAACCCCGTCTTCACCAAGGGGCTGGAAAATGGCTGTCTCTATGGGTCGCTCTATAACTGCAGCTGATGCACCACTGATTGCCAAAAGCAGATTTGTGGCAATTGTGGGGGTCAAAATTACTGAGATGTTTGCAGATCACAGTGCACAGCTGGGCTCAGAGGACAAAACATGATTTCAATGCTGAATTTGAAGGAAGGCACTTACATAAAGAAGGCAATAGGCCGTTGTGTGCCCAATATGGTGCATGGTGCTCAAGGCAATCAAGGCCAGGTTCCAGCCATAAAGAAATGTAGTTTGATCAAGTTACAACCATTGGCATATGGTACTTTAAACCTGTTTAAAACCCAAGCTTTAAGAACTGCTACATATATGCAGGGATGAAGAGTCCAGGGACCATCAGGTAGGAAAAAGCTTTTTCTTGTGGAAGAGGTCTGAGCTCATGACATCCAGATGCTGAGACTCAATGTGAGAAAAGCTGCCAACTGCTTGCTGTGTTCATCTGGTCTTTCCCTACATGCTGCTGTCAGAAAAGACACTGGCTTACATGGGACTTTGGTCTTGGTAGTACAGCTGCCAGTTTTTCCTTCTGTCTGTAAAGGTGCTTCTGAGCAGTCCTTAGGCAACTAAGGCCAAGGTCTTGGGCACTCTTACTCTCCTTAGTTCATGCAGCTTTGTACCAAAAGACAGGATAATTGATATACTTTTCATCTTCACCTTGGGACCAAAGGCAATGATATACAGAGAAGCTGACTCTGAAACACATTTTCCTTCTGAGGAGATTGCAGTATCTCTGCAGTTCTGAGACTGCTATGTTCGAAAATTCAAAGAACAGAGGGGTTTCAGCCCCAGAAACAAAACACTTCAGTGGCTTTCTCTATCCTCCCCACCCTTATTTTATTAGATTCTTCCTTAAATGCAGAAATGATGGCATTGAAAACACTAAAGAAGACTCTGGAGAGAAATGGAATGCCATATAATGGATGAAGAAAAGCAGAATCCGGCATTTTGGTAATGAAAATTGAGCAGGCTAATGTGAGGAGACTCTTAAAGTCTTAATTTTGCTCCTTACTACATATTGTGTGTTGATTCCCCAGAAGAAAAGAGCAATCAATACTTAATGGTGTAGAAAATCCTTCCCTTCCACTTGGTTCCTCAAGTGCTGCAAGGCATTCAAGCTGCAGATGTCCCATTGCCCTTTTCTTGGGAGACAGCCCACTGCAAGAACNTCCTCCCCCCCCTCCCCCCTGCCCCCCCTTGGAACAATCAGAGCTATTTGAAGAAAACAAAAAAGAAAATTTAAAAGGAAATTCCACACCACCAATGCTCCTACCACTCAGTTATATTGTCAAGGCCAGAAAAAACTGTAACTCAGCTACAATAGGTAAATTATTTGTTCAAACTTGACTTAAAGGAGAGTTTCTGAGTCATTGAAGCTTTACCTGTTATTTGCTTGGCAGGATTCTGGTATAAGCAAACCTTAAAAAAAGAGAAGTCTCCAAAGCAAAACTGGATCAAACAGACTTAGAAGACAGATTTTGTCTCCTTTCAGGACCGTACTTGCAAATTTTATTGCTGATTTCTTCCCATCTGAAATGTTGGATCAGGAATGCTGGTACTACCAATACCCAGACCAGCCTTTCTAGTTACTCTATATCAAATGGCATGAAACCATAGGAAAATGGGAACAGCTGCTGCAGTCACATGATAGATAGCTGCATTTTCAACTAGTTTGGCACTCCAGACCAAAGAAAGAACGGACAAATCTGTTATGGCACTCTCAGTGACTCTACATTTACACTGGTCCTTGGGATATTTCAGGTGGGGATTTTCAGGAATGTGTTCATCAGACTGCTGCAGCCCTGCAGGCTCCCCAGGAAGTGCCAGCCGGGCATCAGTGCATATGCACTCTGATTCCCACCACTCTTGAGTGATGCATTTTTAATACTAAAGATGTAAAACTACTGACTTAATCCACTGGGCCAGATGCAGGATCACTCTTATCCATATCTGTTCTTACAGGCAAGGATGGGGGAAGTGCCTCAGGGACTTCCTGAATGAGCTCCACCAGTTTTTCTTCATTTCCTTCAAGGAAGTAATTCAGAAAAAATGCAGGGTCTAAAGTGATAAATGCAAGGATTTGTCTCATTATATATTAGGTTGGGGTTGGGATGCTTCAGTCTCTTTTCATAAATATCTAGAATACAAAATTTCCATGACATAAGAAATCCAAACAGGTGGAAAGTTTAAGAGGACTTCTTTTTAAACTCAGCAGCAAGATCTTATTGTAACTGCCAGAATTTACATAAAAAGAATGCTTTTCTGTTTCAGGATGGAAGAGACAAGAGAGCAAAGAGATCGTGGACAGCTGCCATACCTATTTCAATGTGCAAGAGACTGGGAAGAATTAAAGATAAAATGGTTTTATTTCAAAGTGCCTGTAAAAAGTAAAATGTAAATTCCTTCATTACTGAAACCATTAACACCAATAGGCAAGCTCAATCCTTTCTATTTCCATGGAGACCACTGCAGTCTTGTAGAGCTCTGGTGTTGTGGGCAGAGGAATACTCTATTCAATTAAATAATACTTGAAAAGATGGATATGAATCTTCCCTACATATTTTGGGAACTCACATAACCTTTAGGCAGTGCAGCTACAACATTATAATAACAGCTTCTGGCCTCCAGTAACTACTTCCTTCTGGTGGAATTGCTGGATGTTAGAGGCACAAATGTCCGCAAACTGGTATGTGTCAATATTTGTGTGAGTGTTCTGGTAGTCTTTACCAGGGCCTTCCCCTCTGCAATAAGGACTAGTCTGTCTGACACTGCCATGAAAGGGTACAACCTCATGCTGTCAACTCTGAGCAGGTTTCCTCCTCTAGTACCTGTGCCAACCAGAGCAGAGGGCAGCACTGTGCTTACTTCACACGGACAATATTCAAAGTAAAGCAGAAAGCAGGCTGAGGCAAGCCATTTTTCTGGTCGTCTTGTCCATTTCCAGGCTGTGAGATCACTATAATGAGCAAGAGGTGTATGTAATGCCAAAGTTGCTCCTACTGATCACATATTTACAAATGTTTGTTTTGAACCAGTTTTTGATCTACTTACCAATTTTTCCCTCCCTCCTTCCTCCTGGTTTACATTCTGGAGCTTTACTTCTGTCAGCTCTAAGACTAACTTCCACCTGGAGCTCTTTCCTTAGGGCTATACCTACAGAGCCAGACATGATCTTGTGTAGCAGATGAAGATCTTGAAGAACTGAGGACAACTTTAAGCCCTAGAAATGCTTGGTTGACGGGCCTGTCTTTCTTACCAAGAGACTGAAGAGCTCTGCCTGGGAGCCAAAGGGTAAGAGAGCATGGGAGGATGAGCCCTCCATGAAGGAGATCAGCATTTCGCATGACTCAACCTTATGAAGTTTCTTACTCTTGCAAGCCTCAGTGTGAGCTGTGATCCAGTTTGCTTGGCAAGGACGAGTTTAGTCCATCACTATCTGCCCTTCATTCCTGTGTAAAAGAATTGCATAAAAATCCACTGGCCCAAATTTGCAACCTGAAAGAGCACGTGGGGAGGAGACTGATTACTGAGCCCTGGCATCTGATGTGAAGTTAGTTTTCAAATACTGAAAAATACTGTACTGAAGCACAGCCATGGAGCTTCTCACAGATGGATGCATAGCATAATTTTGGTATGAGTGCACTGAGGACGTACAGTCTGCTTGCATTTTCCTGGGCCGCTTTGTCTTGTGCTGCTGTTCCCAGAATCTAAAAGCCTGACTGCTATTAACTCAGCACCTTCATTGCTGAAGCTCCTGTGGATCTGTTGACAGTACCACTGCAGTATAAATATTTCATATATGCTTCTAGCACTACCACCTTGCATAATCAAAATATAGGCAATCTTTGTACCTATCACAGTTGCACTGGGCAATTCCTAAGCCCATGTCTGAAAAGAACACTTTAGAAGATGTACCAGAAAGGCCATCTCTTCTCTTGTAAACAGTATTTTAATTATTATCTCTAATCACAGTATAGCTTCATATAATTGGGAAATTCAAACTGCCTTGACTAAAATCACTGTTAACAAAAGGAAACTACTGTGATTCTCAGATTCTCAGTACTTCTATAATGTAGGCTTAGAGCTACATTTCCTGCTCTCTGAGCATGAAGCTCATTAACTCAGATTGGGATTAGTGTAAGAGAAAAGTAATGACTTTCTTGGTTTTCAGTCCTTTCTCCAAAGTAGGTGCTCACAGCCAGGAGGCCAATAACTGAGATGTGAATTTCAGAGACCAGTAGATGTCTTGGCTTAAAAGCACTAAAATTGTAGAGATTACTACAGTTCCCTACATCGAACTACCAAATCTTTGTTCTTATGCTGAAACTGGACTGACTAAACCATGAATGTCTAAACTGACCTATGAATCAGAGCAACGCCTTTGGGTGGATGAACGCTCTAAATCAGTTTGCTACAAAGTTAAGATAACTCAGGAAATCTCTCTCAGAATGGTTGCTTTCTCCTTCTGGGAAGCACCTGTTTTAGTAATTCCATGTGAGAAATGAACTTAAGTCATGCAGTTTGCATGCGGAACCACACCACTTGACTCTGCCAAGTCTTGTCTCACCTTCAAACTGATGGTGTATACTGTTTGAACAAAGATAAACTCATAAGCAGTAAAAGTGGCATTGCTTAGAGAAGCCAGCAGATCAAACTTTGATTCAATTTTGATGGATGGATGGATGGATGGATGGATGGATGAGGGAAAAGCAGCATCTTCCTTACCTCCTGCTTTCCCTATGTCTGTTTGCCATGCAGGTGTAGGCTGGACACTCCTAGATTACTCCATTGTTTCTCCATTACTGCTCATAGTGTCTTCTTCCCCAGTGCTACCTCAGCCATGTAAGTGCTCTCAAAAGCTCTCAGAGCTGCTCGCTTCCTCCTGTAGGTTAAATGCAGCTTACTGTCTTGTTCAAGAATAAAAAGGTGGGCTGCATGACACAGAGTGAGATTTCTGCCTTCCCAAAGTTCTCTACACTTTTGTCTGAAGACATGACTGCCATTTTCAGGGTGTCTGTGGTGATGGAGGCTTCAGGGCTGGGGCATGAACTCTCTCCATTTAAAAATAGGATGGCTCCCTATGATCCTCACCCGTCATGGGTGTGGATGTGCTGGCAAGAGATGTGAGTCCCTTCTGATGAGGGGGTTACCTAAAGCTTTTGACAGACTCTTTCAGACTAAGGCACTAGGAACATTATGGCTATTAATGATAAATGAAGCAGACAAACACAGTCTTATTCAAGCAGTAATTTGAATACAGCAGTACTGAGGCATGTGTCTTAGGACTGCTAATTCTCACCTGTTTTGCAGTAGTCACAGCAGTGCTTGAACAGTGTTACAACCAGAGATGTCAGCACTTTTGAGCATTAATTTCCTGCTGACATGCAGCCTTCTGTAATAGATGCATAATGTGCTCATTCAGTAACCAACATTTATGTTAACCAGTGACATTAATTAGTGAAACAAAGCAGTTTGGAACTGTATGAAGTTTGTAGTCGTGACCAGATGATGTCTGTCTTCTATTATTCTGTCATTCACAAGGCAGGCAGGAGTATATTACAAACACACTATGTTCTGTGAAACGGTCTGTCTGAAGCTATCAGGTAATCTGACAGGTGGCCACTGCTAGAAATACAGTGTGTGTGTGAAATGGGACAGCTTCTAAGTATACAGAGGGAAGGTAGTTTACACCAGCAGAGTTTGTACTTAGCCAAGTTCGCTGTTTCTGATGAAACTCAACTACCCACACCTCAGTGCTCTGTCTCAGGAACTAATGATACTCAGTAGATTCAGGGTAAATTGTTGGGCTAAAAGTAAATAAATACAAGTAACTATTATCTTCTGTAAGCACTGATAGGCTCTTGCCTGGAGAGAACTACAAAAAATAGTCACTCTCGACAGTGTGATACTGCAAACTCTGGTGATGAAATGAACCTCAGTCTGACACAGCATCAGTATTTGCAAAGCCTTTAAAAGCATAGATTGAGGAAGTTGAAATGAAAATTCAGTTTTCTTTGTATGTTGGCACCTGCCTCTCTTGCTTTTGGTGAACCATTCAGAGACTGTACTTTGAGGGAAGCCTAATTGGTACTACTTTATATGAACAGCTTGTCTGGAAACCAATGTGTCAATGCCTGAAGGACATACCTGGGCTTGACAGACATGTTTGGTGTGGAAGTCCTGATTCCCTATGGAAGCTATTGCTTATTTTGAAACACCACTGTAACAGCAGACCTAGCTCAATTCACTCAGTCAGTACCTTAAGAATATTGTTGTCAGCTGTGATTGTGATCCTTGATATCTCTGCTGAGTAAAACTGCTTTAATACTTGGCTGATACCCGTGTGGAGGTGTCAGAGCATGACAGGCTCCCATATGAATGTTGACACTCTGTATGCAGAGGTAAAGGACAGCTTATACTGCCCAACTTTCATAATTTCAACAGTGATTTCATTCTTGAAGACACCTGCAAATGGTAGGAAGGCATCTGAAGAAGTCTCTTGGTTGCAGGAAAATCAGGCCATAATGATATAGTGTTTTGTAGATCCTAAATATAACTCACAGAGCAGGGCAGGCAGGAGACGTCAATGACAAAAGAAAGAGCAAAAACGTGCAAGGATTAGTGGGAAAATCTCAGGGAAGATCTTTTGTGGGGTAATCCTGTGTGTTAGGCAAATAATTTTGTCTTTGTTTAGGGCATTTTTGAACAATTAAGTTAAAAGATTAAACCAAAATTACTGCAGATAATCAGTGTTAAGCAGGAAAAAAGCTGTTATGAACTTACTAATAGCATGATAAAAGGCACATTCCTGTGCTAGCCAGGTGTCAAGCCAAGTCTAAAACTGTATTAGCCGTGTTTATTTGTAGTTCAAGGAACTGAGCACAGGAAGCAGGGTGGTGTTTTTTATTGGAATGGCTGGAACTGGAAGACTGAAACATGTTAATTGTCTGGGATATTTCACTTGAAAACATACATGGATGCATCTGCTAAGAAGAAATAGACTCAGTCCTATCTGAATACCATGGCTGTGAATTCCTGTTTCTCAGTCAGTTCTACTATACACATTCATGGCCAGTTTTCTCTGCCCTGCACCCCGTATAGGCTCTATGTATGGATCTAGTCTTTGCCAGTCCTCGCACTTGCAAGACAACCCAAAGAGCTGCAAGGCAGATCATGAGTAACTAGCTAAGGACAAGCTATACAAAAGAACTCAAATAAAAGGATTTTTATTCCACTGAAAGAATTGCACAACCATAAATTTGCTTTTCCTTGAGAAGAGCATGAGGATTACAAAAGCTACTATCTTCTACACCTACATTAGCACTACTTGCCAGACACAGAGCAAAGTCTTCCTGTATCTGAGGCTCATCCAGGTATGTGTGCACAACTGACCTTACAGTAAGGTGGATGGGAAGGTCAGAGTTTTCTTACACCTGCTGTTCCTGAATTAGGAGAAAGACAGGTGTGAGGGCTGTGCTCTCTGCTGCAAAAACTGGAAAGCTGAGTTAAATTTCTGAATTTGGAGGATAGGTTTTCTTACACCTTTGTTTGAGGCGGTTATAGTCCCTGAGCCTCCTGTCTCCTCTCTGGAGGGTTTGGGATGCTAAACTTCCTGCTACAAACTCACAAACAGGAGCAAGGAGTAGACTCAAAGAGAATTCAAGACTTTCTAGAGACAGACTTGTGCAGTACTAGCTCACTAACAGGACCTGTGTTTCTGTCTGTTCTGCAGGTGAAAAGGGACTTCCTGGCTCTCAAATGCAAACTAACAGCTCTGCCAGGAGGAGAGTACAAGAGGCCAGCAGCTTGGGCAGTCCTCTGCAGGTCTGTCAAGGATGGAGGAAACCCTGTTTTGTTCAGTTTCCACTCCTCTGATAGTGTTCTTCCCTTTAATTTTCTTGTTATATTCTTACTTGAAAGCTGTACTTGTGTCAGGGTTTAAGCAGCTCAATTACTGCTTTTGTGTCTTGGTTATGGATCTGTGAGTTTGTCTGTCAGAGCTACTTACAGACACTCTTACTCTTGATCTTCCTCAAAAGCAGGCTGCCGTGGGAGCTGAAGGTCAGAGCGCACCACCACACAGCACTTGGCATAATGATGCCCAAACAGTACTTTACTTTTTGGAGGGCCAAAGGCTACGTGTCCACAAAACAGATCCATCTGTGGACATTTTCCTGCCCTGGTCATTCAGGTGACAATGGCATGTTGGTAGAGCTGAGGTGTAGTCCTGTTGTTTTCTGGGGCTCCACTTCCACAGATGCATACTTGCTGTGTGCCAGGTCAACCCAGTGTCACTGATATGCAGTGTACAAAGCCCGGTACTTAACTGGATTATCCCTGTTCCTCTGCTACTGTTTCCTGCTCTGCCCCTTTTCTTCAGAGATGTCCATTTTCAGCCAAGCCAGTTACATGCTGGTTGGCTAAGTAGGAGCAAAGGAAAACAAGCTGTCACTCATATTTCACTTGTCCTCACTACCCTGCCTCCTTCAGTGCCAGACAGAAGACAAATTGACTCTTAATCCCTCAAGACTTGTTTACAATAGCTTACAGCACCTAATGGATTTTAATACGTCTAGGAAGGCAGCCTTTAGACCAAATGTCTATACAATACATAACTTCATTGTGCATTTAGTGGTGGGGGTGGTGGAAGATGTCTCAACTAGATAGGAATGATGGGAGCTCTTTGAGGAGTAGTTTGCATTTCTTATTGGCAGGAGCATTACAAATGACACAGCCTATGGATTTATTTGCCATATACCTGAGTGAAGTGTTAGAAGATCAGAATTAGGAACTATGTGGAGGATGCACTAGCAACTCTTCACTCCATTTGCTCTGAGGATGCTACTGGTTTGCTTATGAGTACTTTTACTCCTTCTCTTCTGAGCATAAATTGGCTAGCAGGGTATGGGGAGAATGAGGCATTCTAGCTTTGGGAAGTCATTTGTTAGGAGTCACAGTGACAGGAACATTGAAAGACCACAAACAGGGAATCCTTGCTGCTTGGGGCATGAGTCCATCCTCTCTTCTAGCTCTTGGGCTCCTAAAAATGCCACTGGCCACCTTTTGTCTCTGAATTGGGTCTTGAGCATTCACAGTTTCTCAGGAATATGTCACCTCAGAACTACGGTATAGCTGACTTTTTGATTTCAGATCCCCTGAGTAACACAACTAGGGGAACTGAAAGGAGAGCTTAGGAAAATGGAAGATTGCCTGGATCAGGCTGATCATTTCATTGCATAAAGAGCTACTCAGCTGTTGTTAAAAGCCTCCTGTTGGAAGGAATGCTTATAAGACATCAAGTTCTCAGTTGGAAAGAATTTCTGAAAGCACCACAAAAGCAACTCTGCTGCTTCTGGGACCACAGGAACACTGGATTTCCTTGGTTGTTGACTTTACAAATCTGAAGCCAAAGTCTTTTGGCTACCATATTTATAAGCTGAATCCATACCTTTGATCTTTGTGAAACATAAAGTTTCTGGACAAGCTCACCACTGTCCAGAAAAATTCCTACTGCTTGATTTGGGGTGGACTGTGTTCCTTCTAATGGAGAAGAAATAAACCAACATAATCCGACTAACAGCAGGAAAACCTTGGTATTAACCATACAATGATGGTCAAGTCTTTGACTCCTATTTAGCTGAGCAGTTCTGTAGCTCTGATTACCGTATTGAGAGACTGAAAACTTCATTGCTGTGCTTGGATTTGAACATGTAACTGTCATTCAACAGTTGGAAACTACATAAAATTTTTTGAAATAAACTGATGGCATTAAATATCAAATTATAAATATCTCAAGTTCATTAGTTGGAGGGGCCAATTTGGTTCTGACTGTGAATATAATTTATTTTGCCATTAAAACAAGTGAACTATTCACCTAACTGAATCTTTATGCTGCTCTTACATCTTCAGTGTTCAAAAGGAGAAATGCTTGGATGATGATAGTCTAAGCAAAGTTAATAACAGAACTGTCTGTGGTAAGCATACCACTGTTATTCAAACCTGATGACAAAAATTCTGTTGCAATGCTGTAGCAGCTGTTTCTTCTTGCGCTGGAGGCTGCCTCATCAGCCCCATATCATTAGACTTCAGCAGACTTTGCACCAGTTGGAACACAAGATGTTGCAGGGCAAAGGACAGGAAGAGTTGCAAGCAGCTTTTGCTCTGAAGCCTTTTCTCTCACACAGACTGGTGATACCAACCTGAGCAATCAAGAATCAATCTCTCTTTGAAGATGCTACTACCATCGTTCAGCTCATCCTTTTATTGTTGATTTTCATCTCTGGAGTTGTGGCAAGGACTCAGCGTACCACCATAGAGAGGCACTGAGAGTGCTCAGACTTGGGAGCTTCTAAACTCCTTGTCCTCTTGCTTTTACTGCAGGGTATGGCTGTTAGTAAATGGAAATGACTATACCTACTGTACAGTCTCTCTGCACTGTATCAGAAATCCTACATGTTTATGCATGAACCTGTGCAGGCATAGTGAAGGGAAGGGTCAGAACTCCTATCTGATCCATACTAGGAATCTAGCTAGAGTCTTTTGAAGCTGACAGCTACTCTGGTTTGTATATTTGAAAATGTACCTCTGTTATAATGGTCAAAATACAGTCATGGGGACAATTTTTTCTTGCTCTCAGGAAAATTACTGTATCAGTTGATTGAAGATAGTAGTGTCAGACTTGACTTCTTCAGATGTACAAACAATTCCAGGACAGAGCAGCCTAGCAATGCTTCAGTCACACAGTTTCCCGCTAGATGGAACTAAAATCAATGGTTCTTTTAAATGAAATGAAATGAAATGAAATGAAATGAAATGAAATGAAATGAAATGAAATGAAATGAAATGCTCATTACAATTTCTGGTTGTGGGGAAGAAGTCATGTTTGAACTGATTCTTTTTCTGAACTGTAGTTAAAGTGTCCTTGAGGTTAAAGTGCTTGTTGGATAAGAAGGAAAAAAATAAAACCTGAGTGCATGGAGAAGAAGACATAATAATGATTTTTTTAATAATTCCTTCTTTTCCCCTTAATGATGCCTCCTTAAAAGGACATCAGTGACTAGAGGTTTTCTGCGAGTTGTGCAGCAGAAAATCTGTGATGTTATTGCCTGTACTAACTGCAAAGACATACAGCTGAAAGAAGGTGATTGGGTTTTAAGTGCTGGAGGACTGCAGATAATTTTAACCAAACATTTTAGCCAAATGCTCAGAAGCATCAAGGTTTACTAGTTCCTTCCTGCATGCATAGGCACTGCAGTGAGAGCCCTCCAGCCTACCTTTTGTTCCAAGAGTAAGGACTCATTACTACATATATTTGCTATCTTGATGCCAAAGGAAGCTCCACAGTAGAATTTTGTTAACACATCCCGTGCCTTAATTATTGCTATCTCAAATTTTAAGACTTGTGGAAATTAAATGATATCACAGAGTTCTGCTTCCAAGACCTAGGATCTGGTATAAATTGATTTGAACTCTGACAAGAGTAACCAACACTAATCACAAAGACTATTAGCCTGGAGTGACCATATGATGATGGAGGATACAGAGAAGGCAGATTTACTAAATGTCTTCTTTGCTTCAGTCTTTACTGCTAAGGCCATCAGGAATCCCAGACCCTGGAGGTAAGAGAGAAAGTCTGGAGAAAGGAAGACTTCCCCTTCATTAGAGATCATCTAGGCAAACTCAACATCCACAGATCTATAGACCCTGATGGGATGCACTCACGAGTGCTCAGGGAGCTGGCAGATGTTATTGCTAAGCCCTTCTGCATCATCTTTGAAAGGTCATGGAGAACAGGAGAGGTGCCTGAGGACTGGAAGAAAGTCAGTGTCACTCCAGTCCTCAAAAAGGGCAAGAAGGAGGAACCAGAAAACTACAGGCCAGCCAGCCCCACCTCCAGTTCATTCTGGGGGTCACCTCTAAGCATATGCAGGAAAAGAAGGTTATCAAGAGTGGTCACCAAGGGACCAATCGAATAACCTTCTGTGATGGCATGACTGGCTGGTTAGATGAGGGGAGACCAGTTAATGTTGTCTACCTTGACTTCAGCAAGGCTTTTGACACTGCCTCCCATAACATCCTCAAAGGCAAGCTTAGGAAGTGTGGGTTAGATGAGTGGACAGTGTGGTGGATTGCGAACTGGCTGAATGGCAGAGCACAGAGGGTTGTGATAAGTGAGACCTGGACAGGCTAGAGAGTTAGGTGGAGAGGAACCAAATGAAATTCAACAAGGGCAAGTGTAGGGTCCTGCACCTAGAGAAGAATAACCCCAAGCACCAGTACAGGTTAGGGGTTGACCTGCTGGGAAG
>VXBL01002116.1:126548-142766 GCA_013400195.1 Aramus guarauna | reverse complement strand
CTACACCGCTGACTTACGAGCTCCTAAGGTTTATGGTTGATGACCCAAAATGTGCAAAATCACTCACCCGTGTAAGATGAAGTCTCTCAATCGGTACAGAAGCTGAACCGCAGGTGGCGTCCCAACCCACGGGGACAGCCTCCGACAGCTGACCCGCTGCCCTGAGGGAGACCAACTCAAGATGGCCCCCTCATGGGACGATTTATACCCAATTCGAATCTGACCTGTGGTCATATATGATCATGTAGGTCCCTATTGGCCAAAGATCTCACCTTTGTCTCCCGTCAACTGAAGCTGCCAATGCCCTGTGGGCATCATTCAAACTGTGGCGGAAGGTTTTCCCGCAGGCTTTGTCAGGGTGGGTGCATCTGCCACAGTGAACCTGCTTTAGCAGGAGGGTTGGACTACATGATCTCTAGAGGTCCCTTCCAACCCCTATTGTTCTGTGATTCTGTGATATGAATGTCTTTCTGACCATGTGCCCACTAAAGGACTTTCTAGTGTAACTGCCCTGTCAAAATCTTGCACAGGTGCCCAGGCCTTGGAAGAAATATTTCTCCCTCAAGAACCATTTATGTTGACATGAGAAGTGAAGGGAAACTGATGTTCAGGGAGAGGTATGACTTGTCCAAAGTATCATAGCAAGGCAACTGCAGATCTAGGAGTAGGACTTTGCTTTTTGACTTGCAGCCCATATATTATCCTATGGGAAATCTTCAGGACTGAGCAGGAGATATCCTGCAAGGGTATAACACTGGTTTCCCAAAGGAGAGGCACTGTTTGTATTTAATGAAAATATTTTATGAGCCCTGTACTAAATTCAGTAGCTTCTGTTTTGCCCAAGAAACAGAATGATGCAATGAAAGATGAATAAGGAAAATCATCACGTTGGCTGCTTACACTCTGGCATCTGACAGTTGCTAGTTAAATAATCCCTTAATTCATCAGTGTAGAAGATAGCACTCCCTTAAGTTCCCCATTGGACTGGAGGCATTATCCCTTCTCTTCTTTGTCCATAAGCAACCTGGCTTGGGCTCCTAGCACACAGAAAAGTTTTTGCATCATCTTGGTTTATGCATATGTGTCAAGGAGCCAGCCAAGTTCCACCTGGATTCTAGTCGGAGAGCAAGGACAGGATTTGAGGGTGGCAGAGGTGCACTTCTTGCTCCCCAGAACTCCTGAAAGTACTGCTTCCTTCATTTTTTCACTTCTGGTTCAGTGATCTTGTTTTGCATGATGTTATGCAAGTCCTGTGTGCATTTTACAGGTTTTATTAAGTTGATTCTTAGAGCATTGGTGCTGAATCTGTTCAGAAGAAAGGGCTCTTCAGTTTAGGTCAAATCATTCAAGTATTCCCCCAAATCAGCAGTCACACCTGAGCCTAACTTTCAGATGCATGAAGGCTGCTCAGCCCTCTTCACATCAGTTCAGTGGGGGTGTTTAGTATCATTTTGTGTGAACTAAAATTGAGGCCATCTATGATTTTGATATTCATTACCGCCCAAATAGGTTCAAGAGGTGAAGTAGAAGAAAGGTAAAATTATTGGACTAGCTAATTGTGATGTTTCTTACTCTCCTCACTCAATGCATGCTACTCAGGTGACTCTGAGCATACTTAGTCATTAAGTCAGGAAAGCTTCTTCTTCCAAGATTGATTGAGAATGGAATTGAGTTCCCAGAAAAGCTCAGTTGCTACATGCAGTGAAGCGACATTTTAAGAACAAATTGGCCTGAAACTTCCTCACATAAAGGGCAATGCATTGCAGTAAATAACACACTGGGTAAGTAACTGGTTGGATACACTCTGCTTAGATCTTCGGGTAGGTTGTGGCAGTTGCCTTAACCCATGGTAATGGAAACAATTAAGGATGTGGCTACCTCGGGCCAGCCACAGACTAGAGCTTCACTGAGACAGACATTGTTCTGTTTCACTACTTCAGCACTGAATAGTTGTGCAGTGTTGAGCTTGGTTTCCTTTTGAAGAACAGATCAGGGGGGCTGTGCATGGTATCTGGCAAACTTTGCAGTCTTTTCCAAATAAAAGCAGTACCTTAGTGTGTTAACAGACTGACAGAACAGAAGGCAAGATCAATGGATCGGGAAAGACTCTTCAAAATGCCTTTGTGAGGCTGGTGAGCTAGTGATGCTCTATTTATAGAGAAACCTGCTTGCCAAGAACATGGAGGAGAGCGAATGGTGCCAGTTCTGCATTTCACCCCTGCAAAGTTAATGTCCAAATCCAGCAAAGTATCCTATAGCCTGTCAAGCTGTGTCTTCTGCCACCACTGGCCCATTTATCTCACTCCCTTTGTCTGAAATCTGTGTAGTCTGCCTGACTGTCTTATGATATATTAGTTCCGCTTTCTATTTTATAAGAGGAGATGGAAGGTCAGACTGATGCTATCAGAACATGAACTTTGGAAACAAAAGCAGGAACGCAGTGGCTTACCTGCAGCTTATTATGGCCTAGTATTTTTCTGAGTGGGAATGTATGGGGCTGTCAGTAAAACAGGACCATAGGCCTAGCTCTGTATTAATTTTGCCTATATTAGCATCTATCAATCAAATTGTGACAGCAGCTGGAATGGATTTTTTATATGTGAAGATAAATCTTTATGTTAACACTGATAATGGCTAATAGGACAGTTACTGAAAATTGTACTCAGTCTATGGCAAATTTTCACAGGATGTGATTTGATATCAGAGTGACTCAGCATGGCTTAATTTTAACCTGTATGCATTCACATATACAAAGAAAATGCTGCTTAGGATAGGTCATATATTCGACTTCAAGTATAAACTAATATAAAAAAGGTAACTATTTAGTTTCAGCCTGAACTTGGATGGAAAGCTCCCTCAGGTTTTGAGTGCTCAACCTTTTGAAAGGTTTCCTTCACTAGCCAGCCCTCAGCTGACAGAAACCTATACTAGTATGCAAATTCCTTGTGTATGTCATCTTCATCATCACTTCTATGCACCTGAGCATTGTGAATACCTCTCAAATGAGGATTTCAACTGCTTATAATGAGGATCTGGGCCTTGCATCCTTCAAGCTTGCAACATGTGAGGCTGCACCCCCAGAGACTGCCTTGGGACTGTTCCCTTCGTTACATGAGTAGGGTATGCTTTGCAATATATTAAGCATTGGAAAGTGTCCTTTTAACTCCTTGGTGCCAAGAAAGCATTTCATGTATGCGAAAGCTGGTACGCAACACATCTTTCTACTTCAGCTTTTGTCTAACAGGTTCATTAGGTATTAGGAAATTTTTCTGTCAGAGGGCAAATCTCTCTTCTTGATCTCTGTGTTTATACAGTCCCTTACTTTTCTATCTCATTCCCCAAAACTCTCATTTGGTCATTTGACTGTAGCTGTATCTGCTGGAATGCAGATAAACATCAACTAGACTGAGAGCAGTATGAGCAAGAAGCTCTGTGGGTGGTCTAATGTGTCTGTACAGGGCTATGCCCTTGAGACAATGCAGGATCAGCAGAGTCCCTGGGCTGAACCTGTGTCATTTTCTGTTGACTTTACACACTAGCAAATTAGCCAGATCCACCAGGAAGTTCATTTGAAGCTGAAGTGTTTGCTATAACTTGTCTTTCACCTTATTTCCCCCAGCTTCTGCTATTTATGAAGTAATTATTTGGAAACACCAAATCACTCCAGTTTCTGATTTTCTGGTCCTGCAGGTGGAGCAGACCTGTAATTTTCCCCAGTTACCCAATGAACACTGTCACTGTCAGCTCATACTGCCAAAGCCATTTGCTGCAGACCACCGGAAGAGCCATCTTGAACCCTATAAAGCATCACTGACTCCTGCACGCTCACTTTCCTGCATGTGTGTGAGCAAGACTTGGGGTACAGCTACTCAGCATGCTAAGGGAAATTTTAGACTATCCCACAATAGTGTGGAAGTGCCTAACAGAAGGAATAAAAACTGTGGCAGGCAATGGAGCAGGGTTTGCTGGGTGAAACATTGTCATCTGAGTTACCAGGAAAGCCGCACAAGGAGATGACAGTAACTGTCTGAAGCTGAGAATGAAGCAGTCAGATTGATATTCTGCAAAAAGCAAGGATGACTTTGCAATTTCAACACAACAGCTTTGCTGTCGCAACAGCTTTTTTCAAAATTTGGGAATACAGGAGGGCTGCCATTGAGCCTCATGTGGACCAGTATCCAGAGAGAGATACACCTAGCCCTTTCTCTAGTGACCTCTCCAGAATGACTGAGTGGCTTTTAAACTCAAAAGCAAAATTTTGCCTGAGTAAAAAGAAACCTAAACTATAAAGTAGGAAGCTTGAAGATACTGTGAGAGACAAAACTGAAATAGACAGGCTGGCCACAATTGTCCCACCCCAGGGCTGTCCAGGCAAACCTTTGCTTCCCTTCCATTCATCTGTGTGTAGTGCTCTCACTGACAGAAGTATGTTGGTCACTGAAAACCTTTCTGTCAGCTCTGAATTCTCATGGTTGCTTCCCAAAATTGCACAGTTCACATGAAGGCTGAGATTTTGTGGTGCTAAAATCATGCCTATAAACACTCCTGGATGTATGATTCTCAAATGCAACAGAGCAGAATGTTTCAGGCAAGAGCATAGCACAAAGCAGAAAAGTGCCAGAGAACAGAGCTTGATCACCATCTCTGACACACCCACAGGGGAATCAAACCCATCAGTCATGTGAAAATGGAGTGATTTAGAGCTATAAATGCAATGCTGTTTACGTAGATCACTGTCAGTTCCTGCTCATCTATCAAGCTGAATTGGAACCTCCAACTGTGTTTCAGGGTTTATAATTTTCTGATTTTCTTCCCCTTCTCCACATCACTGTGGTACATTCCAGATGAAAGACACTTGGACAAGCACAAGGGACTCTAGGTCTGACTCTAAACTCAGCAGAGAACAAATGGGCTGTGAAAGCCACTGTTCAAGGGTTCTGAGAAGGAGGTGTTAAGAACTTCCACAATCTGGTATTCCAGGCTATTTCTGGTGATGAGGCAATGCCAGCTGGTGTACAAGCGAGGTCATTTCACTCAGAGATGAGGGAAACTTAGGAAAACAATGATGAATGCATGGGAGGCTGCAAAGAAACAAAGAGGCAGCAAAATGCTGTAGCAGAATAGAGACTTGCTCTACTGTTTTGTTTTCAAGAAGTGCCCCCCACCCCCTACTTACTCCTGACTCCAGAAATCACAGAAAATTCCTGAGAATATCAGTGTGGAAGACTCCAATGGGCAAGCTGCATTAAGGCAGAAAAGGGGCAAAATTTCAGGCAGGATCAGGGACAAGTTACCTGCACCCTACCATAAAGCTCAGCCTAGCTGTCTTCACACTCAGGTCCCTTTAAGGAAGGACTATCTTTCAAAAATGTCCAAAGTTGAGTGGGTGTATAATATTCGTCTCATGTGATGAGCTCTCTGAGTTTTACAAGAAGAAAAAAGCTGTTAACAGAAATTTCAACTCTGGAGTCTGTGGAGTCCTTTGAGATGAGTGGACCAGACTCATTTGCTGACATTATGAAGTTTGATTTCTACTTAGAGTTCAAACTGTTCATTGTCTGGGTAAAAGTCTGGTTAGGGTTCTGCACAGCCCCTACTTTCGGGGACAGAAGAGAGCTGGCAGAGAGCAAAGTCTGTCTGTAATTGGAAAGACCGTAGTGACTTGCAGACTGAGTTGGACTCATTCTTTCCAAAATTATATTTCAGGAAGGGAATAATTCCTTTAAAGTTGGAAGTGTTGGATGACTGGAAGAATTCAGGAAGGCTAGACGGACACAACTTTTGATCTTCCAAACATTGTCTGACTTCCCATTCTCTGCATTGTACATCCTGCTGGAAATTAGTGGACCACCACTTGTATCAGGTGAGTGCTTGCTTGCATTAAAATGGCTAAAGGTCTTACTAAACATGCTAACAAATCAAATCAACCTGTCTTAGCTTTTTGCCTCTTAATAAGGAAACTCATTCCAAGGAGCTGTCTGTTTCCAGTGCGAATACAGAGCTACAGCATTGGGATTAAACCCACTGATCCCATTAATTTTGTCTGAGAGTCATGTGTTTTTGGTGTAACTAGGATTTTAAATTCCAAGTCATCCAGAGGAATGCATCCTTGTACTCAAGACAGTGGCTTGCATGCCACAGTGGCTCTAAGTTGTCTGTAATTAACCTGATAATTCTGGCTCCTGGGGCAAGCAGGGAATCCAATTACTTGTTGCAGGCATGTGGCCTCATCCAAATGTGATTAACTGGCTTTGCTAAGGCACCCACTCAAGACCTAATTTAAACCTATGGTAATTAATAATGTTATTTCACTGTGACAATATTAGTGATAATTCTAAGAGGAAAAAGTGCATTGGAATGACTAAGGTGCCTGCACAGCATCTCATAAGGTGGTAACAAGCAGCTAGGAAAAATCTTGGAAGGTTTTTTTTGCCAAAACTTACCTGATAAGTCACTCAATGTGAGATCTCTGCCATGTCAGAGAGGTACATGCTGGTACAGCAGCATGGGTCATCTTCTTGCTGCTGTATCAGACAAGGCATCACAAAAAGAAGTTTACAAGAACTTTATACAAGTGAAAGCACACTATAAATAGATGAGTGCAACTGAGATGTGGGTAACATGAAGCAAAGATATACAAGGCAAGTGAAATTTTGCCTGGACAAGGAGTCCAGGGCTTGAGTGAAACTTTTCAGGGCCAAAAAAAGGGAAAGCAGTGGCAGAACTTGTTGGCTGGAAATTTAGTTTCATAAGGACATCTAGTGAGAAAGCTTGTCATTGGATCAGATGAGGTCTCTCTACCATTTCCCAGCATTTGGGATTCAGCATAATGAAGCTGGAGTCTGGGATTTGGACAGGGAGATTTTGGGTTGGGTGGAACTCAGAAATCACATGGACTTCTGCAGGGATCCTTGCGGCAGTAACAACCACTGGTTAGGAAACACTGCCAGCTTTCCTATTGTGTAGCAACTGGTATAGGGAAAACAGTCCATTTCTCTCTGTTGCTGCAGTACAGACTGTGCTGTTATACCCCAGTGAACAGAACTGGAGTGCAGATTGAAAGTACTGTATTAATTTATAGCAGATCAGCAATGAGAGAAACTTATCTCCAGCACACTTAGGTAGCACCACTGTTTTTTCCCTAATTTTGTCTGTTGTTGTCCCTCCACTGTTCATTATGGACTATATCTTATCATGTATTTTCACTGTGTAGTCCCTGGTTTGATCAGAAAACTTTGGCTACCTGTGGAGCCTCAGTGGTCACTTGTAAAAAGGACAAAACACCTGCCATCCCTCTAAAATGTCTTCTATAGTTATAGGCTTCTGCAAGGCTTGTGGCCACTCTAGACCACAATCCTTCTGCAGCAAAGCACAAAATATGTAGAAATCACATAACAAGGAGATGCTTTCTAAAACGTGCCCCATAGCTAAAGGATCATGGAAGGGATATCTGGATAAAACTGCCTGTCCTCTGGTAGGAGGCCAGACTTACATGCCAGAAGGGAGCCTTCAGTCACAAAATAAGTTGACCTGCACAGGAAAACTTTCTTCCCAGCTCTGGCAAGTGACCTACCAGATCTGGGACATGGGGGGATACGGTAACAGTCTCACAGTTGTGCATAAGAAAATGGTCCAGCTGGAAGTGAGCAGCATGGTGGCAATGTTCTTACTGAATGTTTCCCTCACCTGGAGTCAGAGAGTGTTTTTCATATAAACAGCAACTCAAACCTTCCCCTCACCTCCCTGTTTGTAGCAAGAGGTATGAAAACTACAGTTCATTCAGATCTACTATGGACAGTGTTTGGTTTTGTTCCTTTTGCTGTTTTGATGCTTTACAAATAGCCATGGGAAAGCACTACTAAGCATCTCCTACATGGCCTGCTAGAGTTGTATCCTCCTGGGGAAGAGACCGTGTACAGAATTGCAATCATAGCATCTCTTCTGCAGCCAGCATATTTACTCCTTGGGATTGTTGCTTCACAAGAAATTAGACTGGTGTAACACTTGATTTTCTTAGAAATAAAGACACTGGAAGTGAGATAGTTGGAGAGAACCCTGTGCCTCTTTTCTGCAGGGAGACAATCAAACCTGGGAATGTCTTGGCTTCCCTTCTGATTTCAGTGAGCCTCATCTGTTATTTTTTTGAAGCAAATGTCTGTAAACATCAGGGATATGCTGTGGGATAGGTGGAGGCATTGATTACTCCTCTGAAACACATAGTTTCAGGGCCAAAAGTTCTGGGTTCGTATCCATGTGCATGTGGTACTCACCTTATTTTCCATCAACAAGCACAAAATATATTACCTCAAATGCTATTTACAATTACATGAAGCTGCTCGTAAATAATGTCTTTTCTCTGATCTTCTTCCCTCCAGAGAATTACTCTGCCCAGTTTCTCTGAATGTTGCCTCATCCACATCTGTGGTACCTCTGTCACTGATTCTTGGCATGGTGAATGGGGTGCAGTGACGATTGGGCAAGTTTGTCCAGCCAGCCAACCTCTATTTCTAGGACAGGCCATATAATGCTTTCAAGGGCCTTCCATTCAATTGTCTCATATTCAATATGGGGCAGAGTCAGCAGGTGCCAAGCTTGGGGAAAACCTGGAAAGCAGGAGTTAAGGCCTGGCTTCCTGGCAATAATCTTTTCCATGAACTGTTACTACAAAGGAGTCCTATGCTTAGCAAGTCCAGATAACCAAGACTAGAGCAGAGCCTCGTGGCCATGCAAAGCCTCATCATGATAGCTTTACCTTGCTGAGCACTGGAAGAGTCATAAGAAAAGGGGGAGTAGTTCAAGGATAGGGGAATATTCCTGGATCCTGTAAATCTACAAATGTGGGATTTACTTGGGTTTGGGTTAAATATTCGGGATGATCAAACAGTGCTGGCTGTATAGATCCCACCACTTTCTTCCAGAGCTCCTGTGCCCACACAGGTCTGTAGCTGGTCTGGTCATATAGCTGTCAGAAAAGCTCCTTGTTAAGGTAGACCTGCCGTGAACCACGTGGCTTGGAGTTATAATCTTTTGTGCACAAGCGGAACTAAAATTGATGAAGCAGAACACCAACTAGCTGAACAGAAGTCACCCAGTAGAACTTAACATCATGCATATGTCTTAACATCATGACCTTATTAAAAAGACAAGGTGCATGAAATTAGCCTGATGTCTCAGACTTACTGCTGCCTGATTATAGCATCCTGGCCTTACCTACTTTTGCTCTGAGAACTTGGTATCAAGCTGTAAGGCTTAACAGTGTTGCAGCTTCACATACTGTTAGGATGTGCTCAGGCAGGAGTCCTGCCCTGTCTTGAGATCCAAACTGTATACTCTGTTCCTCTAACTCAGAGTATACTCTGCTTCTCTCACTTTTACCTCATGCAGCTGAGATCACTAGGACTGGCTTTTCAAAGAATCCAGAGGGAGGTACTGGAGAGAATCTCTGTAAGGAGGCAGAAAAACCTTGTAAGTAATGCTGAGCCTGAAGTTCTCTGTTCAGTGCAGGAAGAAAGCAGTTGTCAAAGATTATTCCCCTTCTCCAGATGTTAATGCCTGGAATTCTGCATTGCTATATGCTTGTTTTGTATTTATCTAGAGACTGTTAAAATGCATCTATGTTTGCATTAATGATTTTGTGTGAGTGTGGGACAGAAATGGGAAGGACTAACTGGGCTACCTATCAACCATTAATTAGTCTAAACCAAAATGCAAAACAGAAAAAATAATTACTGCAGAAAAAATGGGAACATTCAAGCCTTGTTACAGTAGTGTGGGAGCTTTTCTCAACCTTTTGAATACAAAGCAGAGTCCTAGTGAAGTGTGTGTGTGCTTTTGAGGGGACTTTCTCTAGCAGCTCGAGGCTACAACCTTGTCTATTGTTCGGAAAAGTATTGAGACCAATGTGCCTGCTACTCTTGCATCTCATCTCTATGCAAGAATAGGGATTTTAGTTCTACAGTTCTGTGATTACTTCTATGAGTCAAGGTCACTCTCAAATCTTCAGCAAAATAACGTGTAGAAATTTATAACGGTGCATAGAGTTCCCTTCTGAGCTTCAGTCCCACTGTGCTAAGCCATTCTGGTGCCAAGAAGCCTAGACACAGTGAAACTGTAATATCAAGGTCAAATTTCTAATGATGGCTGAGAAACAAAATGCCGGGCCTCCAGCATGCTGGCTTGTCTTTGTCAGTTTTACAACCTCATACAAAAAAGTACTTAATCTATTCTGAGTAAAAAGACCACTCTAATATAAGGTTGTGCATGGGTTCAATGTATGAGGTTGGCCTCATACAGATGTCCAAGGAAAGAAAAAAACCCAACATTGGAATTCATGCTCTGTGAATAAAGGCAAAGCAAACAAAGCTCAGGCTGTTGCAAGGTTATGATACAAGATCATTCTTTTTATCAGTCCAGATGAATGTAAATACTTCTGAGTAAAATGGTTGAGATTTTTCTCAGCAGCAGCTGAGACACAAACAAGGTGCTTCCTTCTTGTACACTGAACTTTTATTAGATCATAAGTCAGTTCTGGTGAAAAGAGAAAGTCATTGAAATGTAACTTAAAAACTCAGCTAAAAGGTTACAAAGAATTGCTATATACCCAAGATACCTTACAATCCATGTTTTTTCTTGCCAGCAAAACATGTATGTTAGTAGTTGCCTATAAGTCACTCTGCCTGAGGTCGTCTCTTCTAAAATCTGTCCTGCTCCCCACCCCATGTTGTTTCTTGTGGTTTTTCTAAAGGAGGTTGGTACTGATATGCTGCAGGGGAGCAATCAGTCTTCACTATTGCTAGTATCCTTTGTAAACCCCAAAGTCCCTCTCTGCTGGGAAGAGCTTTCCTGCTGTGGGAGCTCATGTGGTTCATGATCCACTCAGCCTCACCCTCCGTAGAAGTAAAGAGTTGGAAAATCTCCTGTCTCACTGGAGCCATTGGAGTTCAGCTGCTCATTTTCCAGACTTGTTTGAAATAAACATGAGAAACATGGCTGAAAAATCCCATACTCCAAGAAAAGTTCAGCATAAGTATGTGAAAAGTCCTGCCAGATCAATAGGATCCTTATACATTCAAAAGTGTGTGCAAAAATCACAGTTCACATAATATGATAGTAACTGCTGAAGACCATGTCTTATGGGATAAGATGAAGTGGGCAGTGCTAGTGTCAGCTTATACCTTTAACTGAGCACTTATCAGACCAGGTTTCTGTTCTAAAATCAAAAGATTTTAGCAGTTCCAGCCTAAAACAAAATATGCAACAGTAAAATACACAGCATGATACTTTTCTTCATACTTACTGTACCACTATTAACAAACAGAAAAGAACAACAGTGTCTTAGTAATATTCTAGAGGCCAAATTACTAGTTCAAATATAAAGATGATTGGGAGTGGTCAGCATGGATTCACGAAGGGCAAGTAATGCTTGACCAGCTGGATAACTTTCCACAATGAGATGACTGACTTGGTAGACAAGGGGAGAATGGTCAATATTTTCTACCTTGACTTCAGTAAGGTTTTCGATGCTGTCTCCCATAACATCTTCATAGAGAAGCTGATGAAATATGGGCTGGATGAGCAATCGTCCTCTAGTTTGAGGTGGGTTAAAAACTGCTTGAATGGCAGATCAGGGCAGATCAGCTGCACAAAGTCTAGTTGGAGGCCAGTAACTAGCAGTGCAGAACTAGGGTCAATACTGGGCCCAATTCTGTCCCTTTTTGTATAATCAGGATGTTGTCTGCTTATGATACAAAACTGGGAGGAGTGGCTGACACACTAGAGGGTCATGCTGCCATCTACAAGGTCCCAGATAGGCTGGAGAAATGGGCTGACGGGAACCTCATGAAGTTCAACAATGTTACGTACAAAGTCCTGCACCTGGGGAGGAACAACGCCATGCACCAGCACACGCTGAGGACCACCTATCTGGAAAGCAGCTTGACAGAAAAAGACCTTGGAGATTCTGGTGGACACCAAGTTGACCATAAGCTAGCAATGTGCCCTTGCAGTAAAGAAGGCTAATGGAGATGTTGTGGAGTCTCCTTCCCTGGAGATAGTCAAAAGCCATCTGGACATGGCTGCTTGGGTGGTCCTGCCTGAGCAGCAGGGTTGGACCAGATGACCTCCAGAAATCTCTTTCAACCTCAACCATTCTGTAATTATATGAATATAGTTGTATTTTATATTAGCATGTTAAAAAGTTTATGAGATCAGCTTATTGCTGCTCTGATAGGCTTTTGGGTAATGTACCTTGCCTGCATTTTACTGACAGCGTAGAATCCTCTGAGTTAACTTATGTAGTAAAGGATATATACCTGTACTTTGTTTTACAGCAGAGTCTTTAGACAAAATGTACAACTGGGACATGTCTCCTATTAGGTATTGATTAGCAAACGTGCTGCTGATAGAAATCCTTCTTAACATGGACTATAGACATCTAAACATAATTCCCTTTATGCCTTGGTTAAATGACAATATGATGCTTTATTCTTGTTAATCTTCAGTTTCAGACAATTGACTGCATAGTGACTCAAGCCACACGTCCTCTTCACTATTTTAAGTCCATGAATAAGTGCATTCATGCAACAATGAAACCATGACTCATGCCTGAAGCAGGACATTTAGGGTGTAATTCTTAAGTCCTCTGTTACCACTCAAGGAGAAGGTAGCGTGGAGGGACAGAATCACAATTCGAAGGAAAATTGGATCTTTATCAGCCCAAGCTGGGGGACTAAAATGGAGTAATTTTTTTCAGCAGTTCATGTAATGTGTGAATAAAGAGATCATTTGCACAAGTTTAAATAAGGTTCCAAGGCGACACAACACACTCTTCCACCATGCCACAGGTAAGCCAAAGTCATGTTTTGGGGGACTGTTTGCAAATTGAGCCACTGTGCACATGATGTAAGGTGCCTGTGATTCTCAGTCAGCCTCCCTCCACAGTAATTAACCTGGAGCAACTTCAGAAGAGACCCCAAGCAGGCATCCCCCTTATTAAGTAAACATCTTGCACTTAGTGAAGGTGTGACCCCAGGGAAATTAATTCAGAACAGAGCAGCTTGGAGGAGAAGATAAAAGCATAGAGATCTGTAACAAGTGCAAAACATTTGCTTTCTGTCTGTATTCAGCAAGCAGCTGCAGTTTTCTTGTGGCACAAAAAATGTTCTATTTATACCCACCAACAATGCTAGCAAATTCCAGAGTTTGCTGAGGCATTCTAGCAATATGAAAACAAAGTTGTTTTTTCAGTGGCAGAAGGAAGATGTGAAAATGGGAGCTTTCACTGACTCATCACAATCAGAGGGGTTATTACAAAACTAAATTGTTCTTCCAAACTACTATTTCCGCACAAACAACTCATTTGCAATTGTGAAGATGAGTGCCTTAACAGAAATAGACCCTTCTATTATTAAAAAGTTGCCTTCTTACTTTACTGTAGATTCCATTTTAACAAAATGGATATGAATAAATTCTTCTACCTCTTCTCATTTTAAAACAACTACTATATATTAGCTTTTCCTTATATACGCTTTTCAAAGATAGGTTGCATTTTATATTGGTAGCAAACAGGTGTAATCAAGGACCTGTTCTGCTGCCTTCACACCTTTTACATTCAATGAAACTTTTCTGTTTGGGATGGGTAACATTTTGGAGCATTCCTCCTGTGGTATCTTAGAGCTGCTCTCTGACTTCAGTGACCCCTATTCCATGTTCATCTATTTTTCTTGACTCCACCCTTCACCTGTGTAACCCACTTTGTCCTCCTTTGTGAACAGACTCAGCTCCTGATGTAGGTCATGAAATGTTTGGGAGGAATGACCACTTAGGCAATAATACTTCTTTCATGGACAGGGGTGTCCATATTTGTTTTTCCTTTTAATGAAGTGTGTAAAGAACCCCCTGCTTTCAGTGGTGGCTTTCTGGCCCTATGGGTACGGCTTGGGGCCGTGCTGCAGATCCCTCTCTTTGAGCTGCTATGGATTTCTTTGCTCCTAGAAGGAAACTCAACTGTGCCCAGGGAAGACAAGAGCCCTGCAGACGGGCAGTGAGGCACTGCAGAAAGAGGCATAGTCTGAAGGTTAATTGCACTCCTTGCATATGGCCTTTTTTTGTTTGCCTTGTGAACGAGAGATGTCAAGCGTTTTGGGAGCATGGTTATTGATGAAGTTACCAGGACATTTTGCATCTGTTTCTGCAATAAAGGAATCTTTCAGTTAGGAACATACAGAAATGAGGGGAATTCTTCAGTAGCCTATGAACAAAACTTCAGTGAGTTTAAGTATATGGGAAGAGTCTGAGTTATTCCATTACTGAGCTAAGTGGAGACAAAAACTTGGCACAAGGTGAAAAGACCCATTTTTAAGATTACGTTTCATATCCTGGGTTTATTTCAAATCCTGGGCTTAGTTGTAAACAAGCTTGAAGCTTATTTTGTAGCTAAAGCAATAGCAATATAATTTAGGGGAGAATATTTCCCCCCCACACCCATAACAGTTCATTTGCACTTCAAAGCAATGATTCAGACTTAGTTCAGCCTTAACTATTATGGCCTAACCAACTTCATGATGCATACCATGTCTGAATACACCATATACTTTGTCATGTTGAGGGCTGGCTGTTCATTCCCATGGCTTGATTTGTCTTCTCCTGACTAGTTTTATCTGTCACAGCACTTTCCCTTTCCATTCTATGACTATGTATTTTCCTCAAAGATTTCCCATGAAAGGCCCTCAAAAGCACTTTAAAATCCAGATAGATTACATCCATCCAGTCTATTTAACATGTTTCTATTATGTGTCACAAGTTTCCGACATGAAAACGGTACTGCCATTTGTTTCAGGCCACTTTACACTAAATTGTGTGATTTCATCTGGAGAGGTTTTGTAACAGACGAGCTTCAACAACCTGAAGGCAGATAGCTCACCTTTTATGGTGTCACTCAGGACAGGAGAGACAGTGTGTTCCGTGGAGTTACTGGGCACTGAGACCAGCTTATGTCAGGTCACTGCTACACTTGCACTGCTTCTGGTAAGGCTTGTCCCTCCACTGGTTCAAGTCGTTCCTGCTATAGTAATTCCTCTAACATGCAACTCAAATCATGGGTCACAACAATTTAAAGGTATTTCCATTACAATCTCTACTCCTGGTTCCTTTGGATCAGACCATCAGGTTTAACATTGCAGTGAACTCCTCCCCTTGCTCCTCCTCTGGCTTGGACTTATCCACAGACTGCAGTCCCTTAGGGGTGTACCTGTTCCAAGTGGAGCCTTATCTATGAGCTACAGTCTCTCCAGGGGTGTACCTGCTGTGGCATAGACTTATCCACAGCCACAGTCACTTTGAGGTGCACCTGTTCCAGCATGGCCTTCTTCACAATGCCTTCAGAGATATACCCACTGCAGTGTGGCCTTACCCACAGCAACAATCCCTTCAGAAATAAACCTGCCCTGTCGTGGGGTCATGCATGGCCACACACTTTGACATGCTTCAGCATGAGCTCATACACTGCTACTGATGCATCAAGGTGTACCTGCTGCAGCATGGACTTACCCACAGTCATTAGATGCTTTGAAGTGTACCTTCTGAGCGTGGACTTATCCTTGGGCCACAATCCCTTCAGAGGTATACCTGCTATGGCACAGACATAACCCTGGCCACAGACACTTCAAGATGCACCTGCTGTGTTGTGGACTTATTTGCAGTCACAGACACTTTGGGGGCTGTCCTGCTTACACGTCGACTTATCCACAGGTCATGGTCCCTTCGACTCAAGTGCACACAGGAGTTCCAGCCTGTCCAGGACAGCAGCACAGAAACAGCAGCGATGCCCTGGCCATCTGCCAGCCCAGGCACATCGCCATTGCTGTTATCAAAATGTTCCCAGGCACAGCAGAGAAGGTGATAAGCAGTACAGCAGTACAGCAAGCAGTGAAAGCAAAAAGCCACCACTAACGAGTACTAGACTTGTAATATACAGTGAGGCAAGCAAGCCTCATGGCAAGCACAGGAGTCTGCCAATTAGTAGCTAAGCAGCAATAACAGCTATAAATTTGATCTAGCACATTCCAATCAAATATGTCATATTCTTGAACCCTTTGAGCTCAACATTGGATGCCAAAAAGGACTGTCGTGGTTTAACCCCAGCTAGCAGCTGAGCATCACACAGCCGTTTGCTCACTCCCCCCTGGTGGGATGGGGGAGAGAATCGGAAGAGTAAAAGTG